>OZ007563.1:68816591-69416591 GCA_963931875.1 Pollenia griseotomentosa
AGTGTAAGAAGGAACTATCTAGACTGGGCAGCCTATCTGACATTACCTTAATTTGGTAGCCGATCTTGATATTTCACAGGGTGGGGCCAGTCGCAACACCCCTAGGAATTATCAAAAGCGAAATCTTCCGACACTATCTGGATGTGGCTGACGATAAATGGAAGAAACTAGATGGCTGCAAGGCTACCAGGATAACGTAGCCCACATATGACATAGGTCGCTCTGAGCGACTTCTCAACTTCAATCGGAGAGACGTGTCGAGACTTATATACGTGCTAACTGGTCACTGGAAGATCGGCAAGCACGCTATGAGACTCGGCCTCCCTTTTAATAAATGCTGACGCAGCTGCTGGGAACCTGGAACTGAGGAGACAGTATTTCATCTTCTATGTGATTGCCCAGGCGTTTAATTTAACAAGACATGGACTTCTACAAGGACTCTCGGAGATATTGCGGGTAAAACTCAGCCGCTTGCTGAAATATCTCAACGCAACGGGCTGGCTCTAGCCACCTCGGTATTGCCTCTGGGTCAAGTTTGACTGGGGGGTTCCAATTCGTGGCGAGTTGTTTGGTGTCAAAACGGAGTCACTGTCGACTCTACTTGCAGCACGCCTGGATCTGTGCGCCACCTCGGTATTGCCTCTGGGTCAAGTTTGACTGGGGGTTCCAATTCGTGGCGAGTTGTTTGGTGTCAAAACGGAGTCACTCTCGACTCTACTTGCAACACGCCTGGATCTGTGCGTGCTACCACGTAAACCAACCAATATTCTGGGTCCTTGAGTAATTCTAAGTCGATTTAGTCGTGTCCGTCTGTCTGTTAGTCTCTTCATTGAAAACACACTCACTTTCGAAAGACTCAACAAAATAGAAAAATTTTAGTGTAAAAATGTTCTTGTTCATTTAAGCACTTTGCGATTAAAATCCAGCACAATCAGTTCAGGAAGAAAATCATTTTATACTCAAATGTAGAACATACTCCTTAAAGAACTTATATTTTAATTGCAAAAACTAACATAAGTCGATGAGAAAATGCACCGACTTAATTTTGCAAAAACTTGTTTTATTTCCATAGCAACCGTACTACACATGATATGTGTGAAGATCGGTCAATAACTTACCATAGGAGCCAAAGAAAAGAAGACCACTCTCGAAAAACAATTTAATAGTACTGAAAGTGTAACGAATAATGCTCTTGTAAAAATTTGGTCTGTCATAGTTCCATAAGACTTGAAATTACTCCACCAAATTTCGTATGGATTTGCTTATAATTTACCATAAGCCGCATGTAAAGCATACTTTTGAAATACACTCCCATACGCCTAATGCCTCAGCAAATTATAAAACTATAAGGTTAATTTTTATTAGTAATTAGGTAATTCACAACGAGTATCTTTAAACCAGCGTTTGAAAATAAACATTTAATATTTTACTCTTTAGTGTTCGGTACTGTAGAAATATGAAAAACACAAACGCTTATAGTGCTTGTGTAGTAAATACCTTAAAAAATCGTTTCTCTGTTTGTGATCTTCGTACACAATAAAAATACAATACAAACCCCACTCAACATAAAGATGAGAACATTTCATTGCTTTCGGTTTTTCGTAAAAAAATGCAAACTTTGTTGTGTTCGATTCAGCACATAAATGTTGGTTCGTTTCAGTTTAGTTTAGCACCCTTTTGGCTGGTAAACATAACAAAAAATGTTTTCAAAAACAAAAATACATTTGTGTTTTTAACGAAAAATAAAACAAACCGCCAAAAAAAATTTTTACAAATACTAAACATGTATACAAAACACACACAAGCAACAACAATGATACTATTTAAGCTGCCAATACACGAGTGATTTGTGCGTGTGATTTGCTCCTGCTGAAGTCTTTCCTCTCACTTACAACATGAAAAAGTTTAATTCGAATGTTCACAAGCATACACTCCCTCTATCCTCCTTCCCATAACATTGGTAGGGGTCATTCCCTGAGTGCTGGTCCTAACAGAAAAAAAAACACGTCAAACAAATCATAATAACCTTAAACGTCAAGAAAACATGAATTGTGAAGCGAATGATGCAATTACACTCTTGATAATTTATTTTTGAACACAACAAAAAAATAATAATGAAAAAAGAAGCAAATGGACGAATAGCTGGCTTTTAAGAAATATTATTAAAAATATGGAAATTACATCTCCGCAAAAAATACAGTTTCACGTTTCGTTGTACACTAACATTAAAAAATTTTAAAATGTTCGCGCACAAGCCCACTTTCACATCCAACAAATTATAAGAAATTGAAAATTTGCAATAACTTCTGATTTGTGGGCGCCCAGCCCACAAATCAGTAAAACTCACAAATAGTAAAAATCACTCGTTTGTGGCAGCTTAAGAAACGTTGTTCAATGTTTTCCTCAGTCAAAGTAAAAAAAACACTAAAGAACATTAAAATATAATTTGTGACTACAAAATCACTACAATTGTTCTGTTTTTATAACGAAAAACAGAACGGTACATAGCGTTTGCTACTTTCTTTAAAAAAAATTATAAACGGTATTAACGGGTGTGTACTAACAGACAATTGCTTAACAAATATATATCGATTCTGGGTGTATGTGTGTGCGTGTACCGTACGCTAACTACCCAGCGGTTAATATTAAAGGACCGCAAGTGGCCGGACTTTTTGAAGGCCTCAGAAGTATGACTTCTAGAAGGTATAAATTTATTTTTGAAAGACCTTCCAAAATATTCAGTACACAATCGCTACTTCTTTCTTTAAGAAGGGAGGAAGGAAGTTGCTCCGTTATTTTTTTATTTTTTTTAAAAGACCTTTCTTACTCTCTTTTTGGGAAGGGAAATAAATTATTATGTAAGGAAGTGTAAAAGGGCTGGCTCACAATGACAATCTCTGTAAAAAATAAATAAGTATGAAATGCGGCGAGAAGGGCTTGTGTCTGCTTAATAAGGCATCCTATTAAGCCTCTTTACTTATTCTAGTTACCGCTTGGTAATGTTCGATTTATTTTCGAACACTACTTAAAACACAGTATATTGAAGTGCTTAATAAATTTTTCAAATCAGAAGTTAATTATTCGCAAAATATATCAAAATAACTTTTGTTCTGCAAAATGTCTTAAGACAGCAAAAATCACAAATTGTTGTTTCGTTATGCCATCACCATTTTGATATATTGAAAATTACTATCTTTTTAGCCCAGACTTGCCAACCCATAATAAAATAAAATTGAAACATCTCTATATTAAGACCTATTTTAGAATCTTTTGTGAACTCCCTAATTGATTTATAGCTTTAAGATATAAAGCACAGTCCTGAAATATTCTTACTCTGAATAGAGGGTATCAAAGATTCGCCACAGCCGAATAAAGCACTTTGTCTTGTTTATCGCTTAACCTTTTAAAAGTCATGTAAAAATAAGAAAAGTACGTATATTTCGGCGAGTATTTCTTCTAAGCTATTATAACCAGATAGCGTTTGGGGGTTTGCGAAAAAAACTTTGTTTCTCAAGAGGTGGTCCACGAACCAAAACACGGTGGGAAACCCTGTCTAGTACATACTTATATTTTATGATTATGTTCACCAAAATTTATTAAAAGAAATTATTTTCTCAATTATTTTTTACTACAGAAGCTCGTAGTAATAATAGTTTGGCATTATAATTATTTTTGGCGTATATTGATTTTTGCTGAATATTATGAATAATTTTGCGATTTTCTTTTATTATTTTTGAAGATTATTTTAATAAGTTTCTATGACTAGACACTTGTTAGTATTGTTGGAGCCAATTCAAATTTACGATTAAATATCTTTTAAAAAGCAAATTAACATAATATTCTAATTTCACCTTATGGGTTGTTTTAGCTTGAATATAAAGATTAATAGTTATTTGAAACGATAAAATATTTAAAGATCTTTGTCTTATTTTTTATTAAAATGCGTTTTACAATTGACATACAAGATTGTATGTTGTTCCATACAAATATCTTTCCAGAATGTGTTTTAAAAAATCATAAGAGTGTACCAAATAGGCGTTAGACGAATTTACGTGTAAAAAATTAAACTCAAAGTTCAATATGAGCTTAAATTACACTACGTGACAAAATTTCAACAAAGTTGTGACCAAATGAATCTGACAGCTATGTAAAATTTTCCGCTGAATCCGAATATGAAGTCAGAATTGTCAAAAGTAGAACAGTTTTTGAGATATTCCAAAATAACCGATATTTGTGTTTTTAAAAAAGATGATGTGCCTGAAATGCAAATATTTCAAAAATTTTAAACGTATTATGTATTTCTTTCTTTTAAGTGAAAGATTATAAAATTTCTAAAATAACCATGGGTCATTTGTAAAGATGAGTCAATAAATCGCGGAGTTATAGTGGACAAAATTTGAAACTTCATAATAAATTGGATGATTTTTGCAGTTTTGCCCTTTTTAAGCTATTTTTTTTAAACAAATGATTTAAAAATCCTAATGTTTTATTGCATGCGACATTAGATTATTTTAATATTAACATTTTGCGCCTAACAAGACATAGATTGTTACAAAAATGATTGGTACTAAAAATTTAGTTTTGTATATTTATTTGTTGTGTTTTTCTTTGATTTGATACAAATCGAAAAGTGGGTTAATTCAATTAATCTTCTGTAACTTTGTCATTTTTGCACCGATCTGGAGCATATTTGGCACAAAATATTCGTATTGGAATAGGCTAATGTCGTAAGTGATAAAACTTAAAAAATTTTATGGTTTGGTTTAACAAAAATAACTTGAAAAGAGCAAAATTGCAAAAAATCGTCAAATTTATAATGAAGTTTGAAATTTTGTCCACTATAACTCTGCCATTTATTGACTCATCTCTACAAACGACCCATGGTTATTTTAGAAATTTTATAATCTTTTACTAAAAACAAAGAAATACATAATCCGTTAAAAATTGTTGAAGATATTTGCATTTCAGTCACATCACCCTTTTTAAAAATGGAATATCGCAAAAACTGTTCTACTTTGACAATTCTGACTTTATATTCGGATTCAGCGGAAAATTTTACATAAAGATTAGGTGTCAAATTCAATTGATCAAAAAACTGTCACGTAGTGTTATTGTTCTCCCACTCATAAAATGTTTCGAAATATTTTTAATATGCTTAAAAGTTTATTTATCAGAGTTTGGGTAGCGTTTGAAGTCATTCTGTTATAATCAGCCCAATTATGAATAAAAATTCCCTGCGAGTTTTCTCCCTTCTCCCATTTTTCCTATGTTAATTCAATTGTAAAAATGGAAAAAGGGAAAAAAACTCCCGGGGAGTTAGTATTCATAATTTGCCTGAATATTCTTGAAGTATTGAAGAGAATTCTCTCTCGGCGCAATTCTGTAAACATCTTTAACCAACGGTTTCCATTCATCGTAACAGTACGAACGTTTTCTGTGAAAAAGTATGCTCAAACAATGCAACAAGTTTTAACTGCACAACACACTGTAACTCTAGTTGGATGCAATTCTTTCTTGTGGTGTATCTTTGAGTTAGGGTCACTTCATATTCTGCAAATTTGTTAGTTGACGTTCTATTTAAAAAAAAACTCTTTAGGCATAAAATGTGCACATTCACAAGACGTAACTATTGCGCAACCGTTGAGTGTTTTTTCATATAAAAACATGTTTTTTCTTTATTATATAATAGGAATTATGGGTAAAAATTGGAGTTTGTCGTGTTTTTCTTGCTTATATCTCAGCCATTTGTGGACCAATCTGGCTGAAATTCAATTGCAAATTTTTCTGGACTAATTGTGTTACAAAAAAGTAAGAACACTACACTATCTAAAGACAAAGTTTCGAAAGTGTACTGAGACCCATGGCCAATCGTGGACCCTACAAATCAATATTATGTTATGAGGATTAGATTCATAAAAGAGTTCTTTGTGTCGAATACTACTTAAATATAAACACGTGTGTTCGAGTTATAGCGGTTTTGGGGGAAGGGGGGTTATATGGGACCTATGTTCAATTCTGGACCGACCAGTGAAAGATTTCGCCATGACAAAGTAGCTGTTATAAAAGTTAACGTCGTATAATATTATATCAATTCTAACATTAATAAGAAATTTACGACATTTAAGGCTATTTTTGGGAGCTTTTGTCAGATATGGATCGATTTTAAAAAATTTCGCAAGACGATTTATGTTGCAATAAAATTTTTGTGAGCCAAATTTAATATAAATAAAAATATAAAAAAAATGGGGGATTTCATGTCAAGTAACCCAACTTTTGTAATCAGAAATTAAAAAAAAATTTTTAAGCTTCTGAGTCCATCCATCTAACTTATTGCCTATTGGTGTTAGCAAAATTTGTCCCAAGTAGCTAAGATAGCTATTTTATAAATCTTTCGAAAAACTATTTTTTATTTTATGGGAGTCGTTTAAAATTTTTGACCGATTCTTACCATTGTGAATAGGCTTCATCTTTATGACAATTTAGACGCCTTTTCCAATTTTCATTAAATTATCTCTAAAATTGCGGCCAGTACTTTGCCCACAAGGTTACATGAACAAACAACCAGCCAGCTGGCAGACGGACATCGTTAAATCGACTCAGAAATTGATTTACCAAAATGTCGGATTAGGGCCGAAATTTTTTTGTGCAACACACATCAGGACAAGCGCATAATACCCTCTCTACTATTGTGGTGTAGGTATAAAAAGATACTTATTTAAGAGCAAAAAGCCTTTTTGTAGAGATCTTTTGCATGTTGTTTAAAAGTGCGACATTGACCGACCAGACGAATATGCTAAGGTCTGAAAATTTCGGTTTCAACTATAATAAAGCAAAATATCTTAAGCTCCTGTGATTAAACAACAAGGTCTATTTTTTCATTGTACATATTAATTGAATTGATCCGGAATTAAAGCTGAGTACACGATGTTTTTACATAATCACATTTATCAAATAAATATATGTAAGCTTAAATAGCAAAACTTAATTTAAAAAATCAGCTTATATGTTAATTTTTCATAGTTATTCTACTCTCTGACATTATGACATTGTGACGACATGATAAAAAAAGCACAACAAATTTATGGCTGTTACATTTTAACATGCATTTCAATTGACATGTTCACAAATTGTACGACTTTTAAATTGTCCTTAAAATTATTGAAAAAACACACACAAAAACTGCCTGAATCTGGCTGGTTAAGCCGACATGTTTTTGAATTTATTTTAACGTGTGTGAAATTTAATTATTACAATTCAAAAAAAAAAAAAAAACCAAAACATGACATGAATCCGAATTGTTACTTAAGTTTTTTTTCTTTGCTTATTTTATTAGTGATACATATATTTATGTATTTTACGTGTAATATTAATTTTAAAACTATTATTTTTTTTAATACAGTTATTTTCAGATAGTAAAGAGTTTGTGTTGTTGGCGACTTTTCTGTTGATTGCTGTAAAAATCAAAATCATGTTTAAAATGGTCACGAAGTTCAGGTAAAAAATTTTACTTTAATAATTTGCGTTTTTTTTTTGAGTTCTTTTATTTTAATTGTACATCTTTTCTTTAGTGCATTTAAATTATAATTTGTATGTGGTTTTTTCCATTACAAAAACATAAAAAAAGTATTTTTTCGTTATAAGCCAGGGTCATTTTACCAATTTTCTTTAATATTCAATTTTATACAAGTGGCGTGTGCTTTTAAATCATTTTTCATGGTTTTTTTTAAACACAATTCTATTAGGTGTTTACTACAGTTACGTATGTATATAAGTTTAACAAATTTCCGTTTTCTTCCTAAATTGTTAAATTTATATTTATACAGGGTACAATTAATAAGGTGATCCTAGTAGCCCAGCTGAATACCGTTTACGAACCTATATAACAATTGGTTTACAATTTTGACAATCTACAAGGTTTTCCACTAACAAAATACACACATAAAAACTTCTCGAAAATTTTTCACCAATTAAAGCATTAATCAAAAATATAATCGGTTTTAATTAAAAATTTAATCAAGTGAATTAAACTTTTAATTAAGTAAATTAAATGTTTAATTAATACTATTAACTGGTTTAATTGATACTATTTATTTGTTTACTGGTGCAAATTTCTTTAATTTTTTAATTAATATCACAAATTTTTTAATTGAAATTAATTTTTATTTTTTTCTGTGCATGTTGTTTTTGTCTTGTTGGGCTTATTGCAAAACTGGAGTTACCTTATTAATTGTACCATGACTTTTATATAAAACTGTTGTAAATTTCGGCAACTCAATTTGTCAAAATGAGGGCATTTAATTATTGTTGCTTTTGGTTTCAAGAAAGCAAAAAGGTTGGATTCATGCGGTGTCCAGAAAACAAGTCATTTAATAAAGCACTGATTGTAGAATGCACAATGGGTGTGATCGCATATTAATTTTGTAATAATAGTTATTTAGTTTTGGTTTCCTATCATCTTTTTATAACCCCCACCACTACTAATGAATAAGGGTATATTTAGTTTGTCATTCCGTGTGACACTTTTTTTAATATACATCTAAGACCTCATAAATATATTCTGAGCCCTAATTCTGACTCGATTTAACCATGTCCGTCTATTTGTCTGTCTGTCTGTCTGTTTGTCTGTTTGTTTGTCTGTCTGTCCGTCTGCCTGTCTGTCTGTCTGTCTGCCTATCTGTCTGACTGTCTGCCTGCCCGTCCGTCTTTTGATAACAAGTTTACTTTAGAACAACTCAAATGAACAAATTTTGGTGCCGAATTGCTTCTAGTTATCAATAGCAGTTTTGGATTTATATTCAGCAAAATTGACTCGCCAGTTCTTACAGCTTGTCAGGTCACCCTTTTTGGGGATATTTACCATAAGACATTCTTTAAAATTGGAATCAAGTAGTGCGATAAGAGATATGAATCCAAATGTGGATTTTGTTACAAAAACCTACGTTAAAAAACCGCAGTCAAAGTCGAAAAACTGCCACTTCTTTCACTTCTTTATTTGTCACTGGCCAAAAAAAAAACTGTTGCTTTTACTTCAGATTTATTAAATGTAAACTGTCGCTGTCAAACCAACTCAAAAAGCGAAAAGTGGTACACAAATTTTCGTTTTTTGTTTGACAGTTTTTGGTTTCGACTGCAGTTTTTTAAACGCTGTCAAAAACTGACATTAATATTTACGGAATTCACGGCTTGAGATAAGATTGTGCAAAACTTCGTTCTATATGACTAGAAATCATACTACTAAATTTTGCTATAATCGGTCCATAATTTACCATAGGTCCCATATGAAACCTTATCTCGGCATACAGTTCAGTGCAATGAAAATCGTAACAAATAACGCTATTGTACAAAAATTTGGTCTGCTACAATTTTACTAAACTGAAGTTACACTTCCAAATTTTGTAAAGATCGATCCATAATTTACCATAAGCCCCATATAAAATCCACTCTCGGAAAATACTTTATTACGCCTATTCTAATAAAATTTGGCCTATATTAGCTTTTTAACACACTAGAAATAGCACTTCCCTCTCTGGGAAATCACTTTAGTACGCCTAAAACCGTAACAAAAAATATTGCTATTGTAGCAAAATTTGGCCTATTGTGGCCAGATTTTGCAAAAATACGTCCATAAATTACCATAGGCCCCTTATAAAGCCCACTCTCGGAAAACATTTAAATACACATAAAATCGTAGCAAATATAATTATTGTGGTCAAATTTGGTCCAATTTAACTTTATATGGTCCCGTATAAAGTAGGCTTCTGAAAAGCAATTTAACCTGTATAAAACGCTAAAAACAAATATTTGTGAATATGTAAATTTGGTCTCATTTACAAAGGTTTTTTAATACCAGAAATCACTCTACAGAATTTTGTGATGATTGATCCATAATTTACCGTGAGTCCAATATAAATTCCCCTCCTGCAAAACATTTTAGTACGACTAAAACTGTGGCGAATTTAATAAAATTAGTTCAAATTGAGTTTTGTATGACTAGAAATAAAAGCATAAAACTTGTTGATGATCGGACAATAACTTAACATAGGTCTTAACCGCAAATTATATTACTAATTATGTCAATGATGTCAATTTGTAAAAAGATTGGTTAATAGTTAAAAGATTCTATAAAGAGCCCACTCCTCAAATGTTCCAACTGTCGGTGGAGGGAACCAAAGATTCGGCAAAGCCAAAAATAGCAATTTAACTATTTTTTTACAGTTTTATAAGGTGTTTAATGCACGTATGTATGTTAAACCAATTTCCGTTTTCTTACTTAACTGTTAAAGTTATATTTATATAAGAGTGTTGTAAATTTTGACAACTCAATGTGTCAACATGAAATGTGCAAAAATAGGGCGTTCAATTATTGTAGCTTTTAATTTTAAGAAAGGAAAAGGCAGAGAAGTTGGTTGGAGTCATGCTGTTGCCAGAAAGCAAATCACTAAATAAAGCACTGATTGTAGAATGCACAATGGGTGTGATCGGAACTTAATTTTGTAATAATAGCTAACTATTTTTGTTCTCCTTTAATATTTTTTTGCTTACTGCCTGTTTGTGTTATAAAAACCAAAATTTTTTGCTTGTGATTTTACATTGAAAAAAATAAAAAAAAACTCCAATTTGTTTTTGTTTTCAATCTAAATTCTCAAACGAAAATTTTTATTTCTTTTTATTTTACTTTCAAAAACAGGCTGTAATAAGTATTTAAGATAGACAATAAAAAATGTTTTTTCAACTAAAGAGTGTTTTTAAAGCCCGATAGAACTTACGAAATGATTTGCTGTCAAACAAACTATCATACTGCGCTCACATATTGTCATTTATAATCAGTTTACTCGGGAAAATCATCGTAAATAGATTTACTCTCGAACCACCCTTCTAAATTATCCAAATTTACTTTTAAAATCAGTCATCGATTCGGGCAACTTATAGTCGGCGATTTTGATGACGCACATAATCGTCCATGAGACCCTACAGACTCCATTAAATCCACAAAATTGCACCGATTTTGCGATTTACACGCTTGTTTGTTCAAAAAACTTTATTTGTGATATCCCAGCTAGCATTTGGCTGATTATTTTTTGTAAAAATCACCCAAATTATTCATTTCAGATCAGTTTTGATGATTAAAAACTGATTTATCACTTAAGTGATTAAAAAAGGATTCATATATGATTCATTTATATGTTTAAAAAATGATTTTTAAATATTTTGAATTTTTGTTTTTGCCAAATAAAAATAGAAACTTTCATGTCAGCCAAACAAATAAGAAGCTTGGCTAAAGAAGAAGCCCAAAAATTATTGACAATTTATGAACATTAATGTTGGTGCAAATGGTTTCTTCTCTTCTTTGCGAAAAGCCAATTATTTTTGTTTGGTTCAAAAGCCATAATGGTGCTGATTTAATCGGAGAAAAATTAAAAAACATGACAATTAAAAAATGATATGAAATATAATCAAAAACTATATAATTTACGATTAAAAAATGAGACAAAAACGATTCAATAATGATAAGAAAAACTAACATTAAAATTATCAAAAAGATAATTGTATCACAAATGATTATTTCAGGTGATTAATCGGTAGGGTACCATTTTCTCACAACGAGAGTATCATATATGATTGAAAAATGAGCTCATATACGGGTATTTTTCTCTTGAAGCTGATTCCTAAATGATTAGATTATGATACAAAATGCTAGCTGGGATCTGTTGAGAAAATTTCAAGAAAATTAATCATATTATCGAAGTTTAATAATCTTATACGAAGCGGAAGTAGATTTAAACAGTCTTTGAAAAGGTGAAAACCGCTAGAGCGGCATTGTTGCAAATTAAGTACGGGTTGCTCGTAGTTTAGTAAGACATTTGTTTCTATGCCAGTTTGTCGATTTGGCAATTAGAGTGATGTCTTGTCTGGGTTGATTACTGAACAAAAGTGTTTACAATTAGTCCCTGTTTGAAGCAGAGTGTTCCTCAATTTTTACTTTTTCTGCATATTCATTTCGTACAGTACTTACGTGGCTAGGAACCACCATAAGTTTAACTCTCATTTTAAGTTGAATTAAAAGTTGCTGTATATTAATAAGTGATTTGTTTTTATTTCTTCTAATTTGTAAGTTATTCATAAAGAACAATTTTAACATTTAAGCCGGATTCACAATGCAAGCAATGTTTTCATTTGATGTGCACAATATTAGCAAAAATGTTGTTTATAAATGCTTTTGAAAAGTTTTGAGAATTAATTATTATATTCAATACCTATTGCAAAAATTTCATTCAAAAGCTTTAACGACTTAGGATTTCATACAAATTGCTGCTGTAATAAACGTAGCCTCAATTTTCTAATGTGGCATAGGCTACGGTTTTTGAACTTACATTTTTAAGAATTTCAAAAAAAATACCTTAGAAAAGAATGAGATAGAAGAAATATCAAACTGTTGCTTCAATTGTGCATAAGGTTGACATTTCTAAAAACTACACTAATTATGGTACGCATCATGATATTAATTATGACAACTTTATCTTTTGCATGTTTAGACCAATCTAAACAGCTTTAAAATTATGATATTTAGCAGTTTTTAATCAAATTCAACAAAAAAGCAATTAAAGAATGGACCGCATAAAATCTGGACGCATTCAAAACATTATTACAGCGCCCACTGGTAAAAAAATTCACAATTATTTTTAATTGTTATTAACAAGACATATACCCATCTGTTATACACCAAAGTTTTAACAAATTAAAAGGTTGCATAATAATGGATGATGAAACATACGTAAAATGTGACTTTAAGCAGTTACCTGGAAACAAATTTATGGTATGGCAAGCGATATGTTGTTTTGGTTTAAAGACTGCTGCATTTGTGGCATCATCAACAATGACGTCAGAATTATATAAAAACGAATGTCTACAAAAAGAATATTACCAATAATTCAACGTTACAAACACTCAGTAACATTTTGGCCTGATCTTGCGTCGTTCTCTTCCACTTTAGAACTGTCACGTGACAAGTTTAGTGTTAATTTTCTATTCCCTAAGGTATTGTAAATTGACTTAAAAAACTTGAATTGTCGTTTTGTTTGCATGGTTGAATCCATATTTTAAATAAATTGCTTTGCTACGAAGGGTGCCAATCAGTTTAAATTGTGGCGCTTAGACAGAATTTTTTATTTTGTTTTTTTAAATGCATTTGCGAGGCTTGTCGTTATTTATTGACAGAAGCTTAAGCTAGTTCATGCATATTATATTTGGGCTTTTCGATTTTCCTAAGACCAATCCTCAATGTTCATTTTTTTGCAGTTTGGTTCATTTATAAACTAAAAAATAATTCCAGGGCTCAAAAACAAAGCCAAAACTAAAATGACATCAGTTAGAAGCAACAGCCAACATTGTATTTTTCTATCTCAAATTACCGCACATAGACCTTAAGTTTATACACCCAGAGAAAACCAATTTTTCATTATGGTCATCCCCAAAGAAACTATTTCAAAAGAAAATTTTCAATAACATTATGTTTAATTTAAAAATATTATTGTTACCGGCAACCATAATTTGGTTTAATCATTCCTCCATCAAAAAGCCACAACCATATCATGGTTAGCTAAAACAAAAATATGCTTAGCAGGTTTGTTTTTCAACCAAAGTGTGTTGCTCTTAGAAAAGAGAAGAATAATATTGTTAATTAAAAAACAAACAATAATTAGTGCCAAGCAAATTGTTGTCAGATCTAACCATAACATGTTGTGGCTTCTTGATAGAGAAATAATTTAACCATAATATGGTAACTGGTGACAATAATATGGTGCAATTAAAGATAATATCGAGCCATTACTGAAATAAAAGCTTAAGCGACAAAAACGCAATTTGCAGCTGAAGGTTTTTTATAATATGTATTTCCTAAAAATTTTGTATGAAGGTTTACGCTTAAGCTAAAATTATTTTTGCTATAAAATGGTAACGTTACCTTATGTGACCATGACATTTTAGGAGATGATGCAAGTGTTGCCAATAAAATCATTTATTAAAAAAAAGAAAATTGAAAATGATGTCGCTTAATTTTATGTTTAAAATTTTTCGATAAAAATAGTTTTAATGGAGGTGATCAAATGAAAAAATGTTTTTATCTGCATGTTTAGACTATAAGGTTTAGTATTGCAATTAAATAAAACAGAAATAAATTAACTGCTCAATGACTTTGAATTTTCTTTTGTAACACTTTTACTCATTTGATTCTCCGCAATCAATTGTTTTACTAAATTTTTAACCTCAAATTTTGCAAATAAACATTATTTTCTTAATTTAAACTGGGGTTACCCTGGAATGTTTTAAAAACAATTACCCGAAAAAGCCTTATTAAAAATTAATTTTGTGTGGACTCTATTAATGAACTGATTTAAGAATTTTTAAGTATTTAAGAAAATCTACTAATAAAAAATGTACACCAAAACCAAAAAACATAACAACCCGATTATTGCTCATGAGTTTTTATAGCTATAAATCATATTCAGCTATAATCCTTAAAAAAGAAAATGCTGAATGAAATATCGAAACATTTAAAGACAAAAGTATTTCTGTTAAATATTGGAGATTCAACAAAATGAAAATTATGTTTTTTTAATAAGAAAACTTTAACGACTTTAAAAATGTTTTTGTGGAAAACACTGTTTTGAAATTAACTGTATCTATTAAATCCAAATATTGATCATTTAATTAGACTAAAGTTCATTAAAGCATTTCAGATTTGTTGCATCTTTGTCTAATAATGATAACGAATTTTAATTGTTACAAAATTATTAAAAGTTCATAAATTTTTGTTCTCCAATATATTTATAACAGTTTTTTTATTAAATGATATGCACACTCATTTACATTATTGACTTAGAAAATGGTCATAAAATTATAAATTTCAGCACAACAAATTTTTTTATTGTTTTGATACAAAACCGAGAAAAACTATATTTATATGGGTCATAAAAAATTTATTTTTAAATTTTTAATTTAATAATAGCCAAGAAAAAAAAAGATAAAACAAAAAGATTTACAGCCTCTCAACAAAAAGAGTCATAAATTTCTTTTCAAACAATTTATAGTTTAGACAAGATTAAAAAAAGAAAAAATTAATGAATTGAAACAAAAACTTAAAAATCTCTTACAGAAGTAAAAAAAATAATTACTTACCAAACCTCCTACACCACAATATATTGACAATGAGACTAATAAACCGATATGATTTAACGTTGCTTTCCATTTCAAAGATTTCCAACACGATGTCTTATAGCGGCCCAGGCCCGATGAACTTTCGCCATTTTCCACACGCACATCCAAGTGTTTGAGTTTCTGTAAAAGTTCTGTATTCACATCGTCTTGTGCATCAAACTCAACCATTTTTTGCAAACAAATGAAATTTTCTTAATGTTTTTCTTCACTTTGATGCAAATTTATTTTTAATTTTAGATTTTAATTAATTAATTTTGTTTTTTCTTTTTATTAAAAACACTTTGTAGTTTACAATTTATTGCATTTAATTTAATGGAAAATAAGTTTCAATATGGAAAACACTTGCAATTTTCTTGCATTTTTTTTTTTGCTCTTTTTTCTAATTAATTTTTAACATGAACACATGGCATAAATTAATTGATTTCTTTGTTGAAGTTGTTGTTAAAAGAAATTTTTTTTTCGATTGATATGTGATTTTTGCTTTTGGAAGATTTATTTTAACACAGTTTTCCTATTTTTCTTAATATAATTTAATACTAAAAAGAATTTATTCTCGTCAAATCTTGTTTTACTAAGAATATTAAATGCGGAATTTTTTAGAACTATAACTTTATGTGAAATTCTTAACATCGATCGATCACTTGGAAATTTATTACAATTGTTAGTTTTTGGTAAAAATTTGTTTAGTTTAATTGCTGTTATTTTAAAAATTTATAGTTTGTTCAGAATATCTTATTTTTATTTTAGGCTAGATTATTATTGGGCAAAAATTTAAAATATAAATTTTAAAACAAGTAAGTCATCGTCTAGACTTGTAATTTTTGTTGCTGGAATCTTTAAAAATCCTGCTCTGAAATTGGATTAATGTCCAAATTATGAAATTCTAGTTTTGCAATTTTTGTATTTTCATCTTGTCTTTCCTCTTCTGATTTTAATATTTTATATGAGAATACAAAACAAAACAGAATTGCAGAGTACATGAAACTAAGTTCCTCTACCCCTAATATTCTCACCCCTCTCACCAATAAAATCAAGAATTGCTGCAACAGAAATTGCAAGTCTGGACGATGACTAAAAAACTAAAGCCTGAGATCATAGTTGCCAAATCAAATATGTATGTTGAAAATCGTGAAATTTGGAAGAAAAAATCGCCAAAATCGTTAAATCAGTTACTTATTTATATATTTCGTCACCAATATCGCCATTTAAAAAAAACACTTACTTTTTCATTAATTTTTGAAAATTTGATTTGATGGAAAAATAAAAAAAAAGTAAATTTACGTAAACAAAAGCTCGTTTTAAAAAATTATGTATGCAACTTTTAACTTCTTTTACAGGCCAACCCAAGTAAGAGCGGCAAACGGTTAATTGATATGAAAAAGTCAATTAATAAAAAAGTAAATGTAAAACCGTTTCTGTACTAATAACAATGAATCCAAAAAAGAAAAATATTTTAATCATTGGTAGTATAGGCTAATACTGGAAGCTTGTCAACAGATGACTTGCTTGTTGTATATTGTTTAGGATGTCATACATCTGGCTATATAAGTTTCAGAACCTAAAATAAGAGACATGACTTCTTGATTAAGATCCATAACACCGTGCTACAATGGAAATATCTTTCCAAGGATCTAGTGTAAGTTGAAGGCCTTGTTGAGTAGATCTAAAATCAGCTTTAAAATGTTCGGAAACAGCCTCAAATTTCGGAGTTATTCTGAAAAAAACATTTTCTGGTAGGTTCGAGTACTTATGAACACGTAACACAATTGATTTTTAGCGGATATTTTTTTTTAAACGGTTTCAGAAAGAAGAGAAATATATACACTCTTTGGCATGTGTATGCAATTTTTGTAGTGATATTTTTAATTATATCTGATTTTAATTTTATTTTTTCTAGGTTTTACAAATTTGGTGCCATTTTTTAAAATTAGTTTGTTAAGAAACATATCCTTATGTATGTATTTCATTAAAGCTAATTTAGTTTTGAGTTAAACCAGCTTTCATTAAATAAAATCGTGTCAAAAATAAAAAAGTTATTTAGGTTTTTCAAAACTGAAAAATTTAGCTTTTACAAACATTGTTGTGATCAATAGACCGCGTCGACCTCCATACAAAAAAAAAATTGTTCCAGTCACCCCGTAGAATGAAAGATATGTCAATGAAGTTTCTAAAACAGGAAATATTTTTTTCTGCCACGCCCCCAAATACAGCCCTTTTGGTTTTTTATATGTAGCTTTGCCATTTTAAGTCCGATCTCATCAAATCGCATATCGTTGTTCATGGCTTGACAGTGGCTTCATTTTTAATCCGACTTCAAATTCTGGGCGCTACTTATGCCATCTCGACTCCTGACTCCAAATTTTTTTTCACGTGTCAAAAAAGTCCTCTTAAAACTAAGTATGCATATCTTTTAATAAGCTCAGTTTTAATATGCTCTTAAAAATTCCACTAGTGAGTATCGAAACCACATTTCTCTTCTTTCTGAAACCGTTAAAAAAATTACGTGTTCATAAGTACTCGAACCTACCAGAAAATGTTTTTTTCGGAATAACTACGAAATTTAAGGGTGTTTCCGAACTTTTTAAAATTGATTTTTGATATACTCAATAAGGTCTATAACCTACACGCTCTTCAAGTATAAAAAAGTGCTCATTTTTTGCACCGTGTAATCATTGGAGTGACAACAAAAATGTTTAAAAGTATAAGATTTTATGAAAAAGTAAAAAATTTAGTGCCACCATGGTAGAATAAATACGAGGTATAGTCATTAGAAATTTTGTTCTCAATTTCAAAACCCATCTAACGTCAAACAAAAGAATATATGGAAAAAAATTAAAACAAGCGTCAAAAACCAAATAAATTATTTTGCCATTACATGGGTACATAATGAAAACTCTCCCTAATGAACATACCTGGTACTTATTATACTATGAGTGCCATGTGAACTTAAGTCTAAAGATATCAAACACCGATTTTACACATAAGAAATCCTGTTTCAAAACTTCAAAAAAAATGGCTGGAAATGGATCTTTTATGAAAATACAAAGCTTTAACTATGATATTCAAAATGGGACCAAGGAGCAAAATTAATGCCAACTCGTATTTTGTATCTGAATTCTACAACCTGAATATAACTGTCAGCTATATAAACAAAAGTATCCAAAAAGTAATCCAAAAACATGACATAATACTTAAAACGGTTGTAAATTAGTACAAAATTCTTCATATGGAAAATCGTAAAATTTAGGGAATAAATCCGCAAATAATATTAATATGCCTTATTTGGGATGGCAAGTCGTCAAAAAGACGATAAATCGTCAAGTCAAGGGTGCAATTGTTTTCTAAGATAAAGTCGTGAGAAAAATTGCCATAAAATCCGAACAGCAGATTAACTAGCGAAACACAAATGGGAGTATTTAATATGGGGTTTTCCACCGGAAATTCTACTTTTTTTACGTTGCGCCACCAAGCATTTCAAATTGTTTCTCAAATAATAATTTACGCCACGAAACAATTAATCATGTTTTTTAGATCCATGTTGTTAAAATTTTTTCATCTCTTTTACCCAAAACACAAAAAATTTTAATTATCAGGGGTGCTCTGGAGATCAAAAACGCAAAACGCAAGAATTTGGAAGTTGTTTTTATTACACTTTTAATGAAATATTTAAAAATTTTGCTATAAAATTCTGTTTAATATAGAAATATTTGTATAATATTCGTCGTAAAATTCTTTTATTACAGAAATCTTATTAAAAAACGACGTTTAAAATTCTTGCGTTTTGCGTTTTCGATTTCCAGAACACCCCAGATAATTAAAATTTTTTGTATTTTGGGTAAAACAGATGAAAAAATTTTAACAACATGGATCTAAAATACATGATTAATTGTTTGGTGGCGTAACGTGACTCTTCTGCGGAAGTGCCCATATTCGATAAGTACTTCGAGAAGTTCCACACGAGAAGAAGATTGCATTTTATATATTGCACTGTGTAAAAACTATTAGAAAACATTAGCGGTATCAAAAATATTATTATTTTTTAAACTGCTTGCAATTGCTAATTTTTTGCAATTAACTGTGAGCCCCCTTTTACGCTTTATTGCAACACTTGTTACATTCTCTAATTAAGGTGGGTCTATTTTATATCAATATTCAAATAACAAAATCAAAAAAACAATTCTGTTCTTTCTTAATGACAGTTGGAGAACGTTAGTGATGGCTAAGTTGTTACTGTTTTTATTTTTTTATTTTTATTTATTTTATTATTTTATCAGTGAAAAAACTAATAAATTTAGTTTTTGCGATACAAAGATCGAAAAAAGCTTTACCATTTTTAGTCTAACAAAAACGCAATGATGAAGTGCGAATCTGTGTATAAACACAACGATATGTAATGTTGCAAGACCATTCGCAATTATTTTTGAATAACACTATTATGTACAAATATGACAAGGCACAAGTTTAGGTACAAACAAGTTCTTAAAAGTACAATTATAGCAGAAAGTTTCAAATTGCTTATGCAATCTCTAATTTAAAGAAGTTATGTTGCAATAAGGATTGGTATACCAATAAAGAAATGCGATTTGAAAACTTTTAAAGTAAAAAAATTTGTGTCTTGAATGACATTTAAATATTAAGTATCATTCTTGCAGACCTCAGCTTCCCTAGGTGAAAGGCAACTAGCACCAAACTTGTCACGTGACAGTTTTAAGGTGGTAGTGACCGGTTCTAGCTCTAAAATTTTTTATAAAGGAAACATGACGATGTTCTTGAAGTTGGCAATTTTTTGACACTTTGTAACATGTCACTGAAATAATCTAAATAGACACATTAAATTTCGGTTAATATAAGCTTGTCACAGATATTTTCCCGTGTGATCCATGCTAAAGTTATAAATCCTCTTTATATAAAGTATAAGAAACATATCCTATCTGTCACTTCACGCATAAAATCCAGTCACATGACTAGTTTATTGTTTATTAACTACACTCTTTTATTTTCACCAGTTATGTGATACAGTGTTGCCAGAAGTAGGGGAAAATCCCTACATGTAGGTATTTTTGATACTAAAATAGAAGCGTAGGGAAAATCGGACAGATTTTTTATAATCACCAAAATGTAGGGATTTTTCGTCATATCGCATTATTTATAAAATAAATACAGAAAAAACGTTTTGTTAGTGATAATTTCTTGTCCAAAACGGTTCAAAATGTTTCTTTTCACTAAAATCGCTTAAAAATATATTACCAGAGTTGTTTGTGGTTTAAAAAGTGGGCGACACTAATATGTACGTGTATGTTTTTATTAAGATATCACTTAATTGAATTTTTAAAAATACATACATATCCAATACTGTATTTACTCAAAATTTTTAATTTTTCACTTTTTGAAAATAGTCGACAGGTATTATTCATATCTACCCACTGTAAAAATATCGAGCTATTTTCCTTTTGGTAAAGAAACGGTTGGTTTAAAAATACGTTTTCATATGCCTTTGATATAAAATTAAAATTCTTTTACTTCTATTGAATATTTTTAAAATTTTGAGTTAATACAGTATTGTTGAACAAGTGCGATATGTATTATTTTTTTAAGTTTTGTACTTATTTTTTTGTCAAAGCTTTAATATACATTTTTGAACAAAATTAATTTTTTATTACTAATGTTTTTTTTTTTATTTTAATGACAATAATGCGTAGGGATTTTTGTAGGGGAAATTTTTTTAAAGTGTAGGGAAAAATCGGATACCTACACATATTTTTTCGAAAAATCCACTGGCAACACTGATGTGATATGTCTTGTTTTCACCTATCACAGTTCGTTCCTTTTCATTTTAATATTGTGTTAAGAGCAATCGACACCAATTTCCCGCAGGGTTACTAACACAGCGTTTACACTTGTCAGTACTGGCAAGACAGTAAGCATATACATATTAGTTGGCAAAACAATGCAAAAACAAAATAGCTGTAAAAGTGTTTATGTATTAGTGAAAAAGTTTGAATGAATTGCTACTGTATTGCCAGTACTGGCAAATGTAAACGCCATGTAAGCAATTATTGTTTGCAAGTAAAGTGGTGGCTGGAGAATATTTCGGTAGTCTTTACTTACGAAAAAAAGACCCATTACTAAAAACTAAATTTTGATTAAACTGTGTTTTTATTTTCAAAGTGTTATTTATTTCAAAAGATTTTGTTATTCGTGCTTAATTCCCAGTTTTTATTATTAATAAAAACACTTGAAATTTATTGTTGATGGGATAAGCTATTCCTATGCGCATTTCACTGGTTGCTTAGGCCAGATCATCAGGAAACTTCATCCATAAAGATTTTAGAAAACTAAAGATATTAAACCAAATAAAACTGTTAAGCGTATAAGACTTATAGCAACAGTTCTACTTGTAATAATATCAAAGCTTAAACAAAACACATCAACAATAAACAGTGGGTTTATCTCATCTTACATTCCCCACTACAATTAGTTGAAATTCTCTCAACATTAATTGTAGTTGTAAGTAGGTTAAGAAAAACAAAATAAAAACAACAACAACTTTACAAAAGATGTGCACTTGCCGTGCACTTGCCTGTTTATTATCAAAAAGTAATTTCAATTTTTGGGAATACAAAATTTTAATTTCAAAAGATGAGATAAACCCACTGTTTATTGTTGATGTGTTTTGTTTAAGCTTTGATATTATTACAAGTAGAACTGTTGCTATAAGTCTTATACGCTTAACAGTTTTATTTGGCTTAATATCTTTAGTTTTTCTAAAATCTTTATGGATGAAGTTTCCTGATGATCTGGCCTAAGCAAACAGTGAAATGCGCATAGGAATAGCTTATCCCATCAACAATAAATTTCAAGTGTTTTTATTAATAATAAAAACTGGGAATTAAGCACGAATAACAAAATCTTTTGAAATTAAAATTTTGTATTCCCAAAAATTTTGTATTCCCATTACTATTCAAGCACTGTCCTAGAGTTTGGCAAATTTTTGATAAAATAGAATATCAAGCTGAGCACGGAAAATATTAGAGTTGCCAGGTACAACAATGTTTCTTAAGCTTCTTAAGTTGTTGAATTTGACAAACACCCGTGTTAAATTATGTTGCACTCATTTTGAAAGTTCTTTGCTATTAATTCTTCAGCTGAATCTTTTTTTAGGGATCTTACTTGATTTTTGAATAATAAAATTTTAAAAGAAATCTTAAACCACTTTTATAATTTAGTTGCTAATAACACTAATTGATTTCCACTTTATGTATTAACTTCAAATCGACTTTTTTTATTATTTATAAAATATTTTCTTAATTTTACATCAATTAATATGAAATCACTTTTAAACTTAGCAACTATTAATCAATTGCTTCGTTTTATTTTTTTAATTTTTGCAATTTTTTATGTTAGAAACACGATTTTTTTTATTATTTTATATTTTATTATTTTTATTATTCAACACTTAAAAATGTAAGAAAAAATTCAACACCATCTAACAACACCAAAAACAAAACGAATAGTTTAAAAGAAAACCAATTTGGTAAATTGAAAAAAAAATGAAATAAAATAAAACTACTGTCTTAAAGCTTCGTACAGACGATAGTCAGATCTTACAATGTTGTCATTTTTCTGACAATGGTGCTATTGTCAGATTCATTAATTTAACACATCTGCCAAAGGAAAATAGCGTACAATGTACAGACAGTTGTAAGACATTTTTAGTCAAATTTAATTACAACATTATAAAATCTGACCATCGCGATGCATCGTCTGTACGAAGCTTAAGAATTTAATTTCAACACGAGATTAAACCAATAATAAAATCAGAAGAGCGTATGATTGATATTTAATCAAATTTTTTTTTTGATACGAGGCGTATGAACAACATTTTTTTTAAATTTTCTTAAGAATAGCTTTTATTTTTTCATTTTCTTAATATTACGAAAACTTAATTTTTTACATTCTTATATTCTTCAGCCATACACACTTTTTTTCTTTCCTTCAATTAAAAAACTTTCACCCACCAACCAACCGTCCGCTACGTTGTCAATGCATAAACTAAAAAATAAAAATTTCTTTTCAAACAAACAGGCTTTTAGTGCCGCCGTTATTGTTGATTTTCCACCAAAGAAGAAAAAAAAACAGCAAGAAATATAAATTCAATCACACGAAAATTCATATAAACAATTTTCTGCAAACGCACACTCAAACAAAAAATTAATTTAATGGGATGGCTCGCACTTTAACGGAACACCAGTAAAAAAAGAATGACGTCGTGTGTGAAAGTCTAAAACTTTTGCCGTCCAACGCCAAAACGGAGTCGGTTTTTGTTTGTATTTGTTTTTGCCAAATTCTGCTTTAATGGTGTTTGTAAACGAAAAGAAAAAATCAGCTGTTTGAAACTTACAACAGGATAAAAGTAAACACAACATGTCTGATGTTGCAAGCACGTGTATGAAATAGTATAAACGTTTTAAAAAATATGTAGGTATATATTTATGTATCATGGGTATACAAATTTGTATATTTTTGGATTCTTATAAAAAGAAATGACAGATAGAGACATTTGATGCGATATTTCTAATAAATTGTCGAGTAATTTGCACAAAAACAAATTTTCGTGATTTTTATGACAATTTGTTGATTTAAAAAAAAACTCGTTAAAATATTTTTGTTATGGATGGCCGACCATTAAATTGCAATTAAATTTTGACATTTATAGTCCATAATAAATATATCTTGTTGTAATACTGGGTAACAAGTTAAAAATTTATAATTAATACAAATCGATTGAAACAAAGCGAAAAAACGTTTTTGTGTGTTAACTTTAAATTTTCCGATTTTGACGGCTTTGTTATTTTTTTAGGCAATTTTAAAAGTTTGATTTTGAAAAAAATTAAGTGTTTTCTCCAGTGATTACTTATATTTTTTCTACCCCCAAGAGGTATGAAGGTACAGATATTAAGGAAAATCCAACTAATTGTATTACATACATCCTCCGGGTAAATAAGGTGGAATATTCTCTTTGCGATTGTAAATGGTACCATACCACCGGCCAGACTATTAAGACCTCTTCGGGGATCACGTGGTTGTTGTGACTTATACCCAAAGTAGCGCGAAGTAAGATCCTAATAAGTTAGTATCAAGGGTTTATTTTCGAAAACTGGGGATGTTCGCTGCTGTCGGATTTTCCTACGTCCTGTTGCTATTAAACAGATGCTGGCGGTTATTCCTAAGGCAGAAGAGTTTAGATAGCTCCGGCTCCTAAACAAGAGACAAATGTATAATGCTGCTGCATTTTGCACTCAAAATTGATACCTGGTTGTGTTTTTGGCGCACACACACAAGGACTTTTGGTAAACGTGTTGTTAATTAGCCAGTGGTTACGACCACAATGAGCGTAGGGCATAGGACAAGCTCGTATTAATATTATCTTCTACTTGTTTTTATATTCATTGTTTTCTTTTTTATTAGTTAATCTTTATTTCCCAATCTTAGCATATTTCGATTATTCTTCGAAGCTTTTCTCTAATATTTTTTTTTAACCGATTTTTCTTTATTAAATTTTTGAACAAATATAAGACATGACGATATTTTATTTAGTTTTATTTTATTTATTTTGGAAGAACCATTGTGCCAATTTTTTAAGTTTTTCCTTTTTTATTAAGAAATTGTCAGCAATATTTTACATATTTCTTAAGGCCATTTTACGGCCAATTTATCGGTTTGATATTATATCACAATAATATTTAAAATCGTGTTAAATACAAAATTCTGTTCTTCACTAAGCACTTAAATGTAACTTAATTCACCGAGCTGTTACATTGAAATTCAACTAAAGTTTCCATTGTAAAACCTAAGCAAGGTGGCCTCAATTTCTCAACTATTCAACAACAACAGGCAAAGTAATAACAGACAGCTGTTTTTTGAGACCACCTTGTAAATAAATACACTTTTTCATGATATTTTTTTTTTATTTAGAAGTGCAACCATACTTTTATCTGAATTAAATAAGACTTTCTAAATAAAACTCAAAAAAATCAATCTGTATTTAAATAAGATTTAAGATTATATGATAATATAGATTTAAATACTATCCGGAAAATTGGGCATTAAACTATCACACATGTCTAAAGTATTTTAAAGAAAATACATCCCTGATCTAATTATTTTTTTGAAAATTTTCAAAAAAAAAAAAAACAATAACATCTTATTAGGACAGGATTGCATTTTCCTCAAAATACATAAGAGTTGTGTGATATTATAAAGTACCATTTACTAGTTCTCTTTTGCATTCATCACACATTTAATTTTTTTATATTAAGATTCGGATTCCGTGAGTTTTAATTAACTTATATTTTTTTTCCTACAACTCAAAAAATAAAAACATAAACATTTTGTGTTCAACTGAAACAATTTACATTTTATGTTGATTTTTTTCAACTTAATACATAAAAGCGTGTCCAATATTAGTCACCTTAAATTTTTTAATTACCAACACCTTAAAACTTTTTTCTCAAGATAATAAAAAAAAAATATATATAAAAAAAATTCTTGCTAAAAAACTTTTAAAATTTTATGACTACATTTTCCCACACGCAATCAAATAATGTGTGACACATATGACTTGAACTGTTTAGATATTCAAGTGATTTAAAAGACCCAACCCACTATGACCACAAACTAGAAAAGTAAATTGAAAACAAAAAAAAAAACGTCCAAAGAAAATAAATATATGTATTTAATAAATGACACCTTAAACGTTTTGCGAACTCAGAATAAAATAAAACCAAAGAAAATACAATCAAATCGCAGCAATATAAAAACCCCTTAACTGATTGGCCTATAACTATGCAATGACTTTTAGTTTATAAAATAATGTTACTGCCAAAAATTTAACTTTACTAGACACAAAATGTCAAATAAAAAACACAAAAACTTGAAAGTGAAATGTAAATAAAGAAATATTAAACTAAGAAAACTGAAAAGCGGATATACTGTACTGAAACGGAAATGGGTAGGGCGCTCCATGTACATTTTAATGTTCATTTAACATACAAACACACACATACGCTCTTTTAATAAACATGACTTGAACAAGTTTTTGGTTTGTTACCAAAAACCTAAAAAAATAAAGTAAATTTAAATAAATATTAACAAAACAAAATATTTTACTGAATTCTTTTTATTTGCAATGAACAGTGGGACAAGAAAGCTGTGGTTAACTTCTGTAACAGCGCTTATCTCGAAAGACGAAAATGTATTTAACGGTATAAAATTCCATCAAACAGTTGTGTGAATATATGTAAGTCTTTGTTTGTATTACAACTTCACACTAAAATCTCGTAAATATAAGTTTTAAAGTTGCTGCATCCAACGAAATCGAATCTTCCCACGACCACATCGTGAACGAATTTTAAAAAAGGACAATGAAGCTGCAGTTAAAGAATTAGTTTTTTTAATAAAGCAAAATTTAACTTTTACTGAAAACAAAAAATCTGGTTTAGAAAAATTGTTCAACAAAATGTTACACTTATGTTATTGAAGATTCCACAATTCCTGAATACTCTTTGCAAACTACCACAAATGGTATCCCATATTTTTTTTCTCAAGAAAATCCTGACAACAAATTAGCATTTCAAAGCAACTACTAAAAGTATTATGCCATAAAAAACAAATTTACTGAATTTGCACCTCAGCTCAGTAGTTATTAAATTCGTAATTCCTTAAAGCGTGTTATCGTAGACGCTTTTTCGAGATTGTTTTATTAGTTCTCGTCCATATTATGAAGCATTTGCAGCAAAAACTCTCTTCAATTCTCGTTTGAAACTACATTCATGTTCATACAATAAAACTTTCGTTTTGCAGCATTTAAACATTTTATATTCATTCTCTCTTTCTTTCTTTCAATAACTGCTTGTGCACGAAAAAAGTACATTTTTCTATTTGCCTTTCCCCTTTCATCACCAAACTGAAATGTTTCGCAACAAGTGTTGCATAATATGAACGAGGACTTAAGTAAATCGGTAGAACAAGCGGCAGATTTCTGTTTTTTAGGTTAAACAAATCATTTATGCTTCGTTCACAATGGTAGCAACAATTTCGTTTTTCTTCTATCTTATTTCTTCCCAAAGTATTTCAGATATTTTCCTTTAATTTTTAGAACAAAAATTAAACTAAAGTTTATTTTTTTTAAAGTTGAGTCTAATTCAGCAACAATTTGTATGAAATTATTTATGACTTTATAATAAATTAATTTAGTTTTAAATAAAACTTTAACAAAATCTTTTAAAAAAAATAATAATAAATACGTAATATTGCTGTCGGCAAAATTTGCAAACTTTTCTTAATTGAAAATTTCTGTGGCTGCAAAAAAATTGTTGCTTTATTGTGAACGCCAAGTGAAAATGTTGCTGCCATTGTAAACGAAGCTTCCAATTTATAAATATATATAAATCAAATGGTTCTCTATTCGAAAATATTATTATTTTACAAACTCCCGAAAAACTACATAAAAAACTCTTTCGCAAATGTTAAGGCGGAATGCACAATGGAGGCAAAATTTATTCGACTGTTCACAATGTTAGCAGGAATTATATTCACACCACACTAGTGGAGGGTATTAAGCATTTTTTATGATATTTGTAAAACCTTAAAATATGGTCCTATACCTACACTCACAATATTATTACAGTAACGGATTGTAGTTTATTTAAGAAATATTCCGTTCAGTCATTTTTAAATAAATAAACATTTAAAATTCCAAGCAAATTTATTTTTAACTGATTCTAACAGTTATTCAAAAAACTAAGTGCATATTAATACGGATTTTCAGTTGCAGTTAATATTGTCCGTTTATTGAGTTAAATTCTTCTTTATGTTAAAGTAAATAAAAATGTAATTTAAAGCAACGAAAAGTTCATTTAATTTTTACTGTCAAAAATTCAACCGCGAATTCCGTAAAAACAAATCAATATTCAGTTATCTTATTAATTGTCAAAAAATTAACTACATATTCCGTAAAAACAAATAAATATGGAGTTATTTTATAAAATTTTACTGTCAAAAATTCAACACCATATTCAGTAAAAACAATTAAATACATATTCAGTTATTTTATATAATTTTACTACCAAAAATTAATTTTTACTTATCTATAAAAAATGAATTGCTTGTTTTGTGTAAGCAATTCCCATTTTCTATTTGTTAAAATAATTTAGTTAAATACATCAAATTTTAAAAGTAAAATAATTGCGAAGCCATATCGGTCATGCTGCTGGTGTCTTATAATTGAGAGTTCTTCTATAACAACGTGGTCAGTACAACAAAAGTAAAACAAACGTGTGTAAATGGGTAAGTAAATAATAATATTCTCCCTGTCTCGCTTATAAGAAAAACAAGCGGACAGGTGTCTGTCTGGTATTTTTTAGAAATTCGGCTCTTTTGTGGAGTAAACGAAAATTTAATAAAATAACTGAATATTTAATTGTTTTTACTGAATATGGGGTCAATTTTTTGACAGTAAAATTTTAATAAATAACTGAATATTTAATCGTTTTTACTGAATATGGTGTTGAATTTTTGACAGTAAAAATTAAATGAACTTTTTGTTAAAAATAAATGAAAAATAGGTAGACCGGTTTTTAATTGAACTTTCATTTATTTTATATTACAATTTCAGTTAATTTTACGTACAGAATATTGTGAGTGTACCTTTTAGTGTACCGATCGACTCAAAATAAATTTCTTAGCCGATCTTACGATGTCCGTCCGTCCTGTTGCCTGCCCATGTAAACTTTGTGTGCAAAGTACAGGTCGCAATTTTTTAGATAATTTTATGAAATTTGGTAAAAAGGTTCTTTTATTCAGGAGCCTATTGGAAAAATCGTTCTATAATTTTACATAGCCTACATAGCTCCAATACAAGCTTCTTTCCAGAATAGAGTCTTTGTGACCATAAACCATATTTTTGTCTTGGTATTTAGATTAAATTTAGTTTAAAAGGCAATTGACACTACCATGGCACAAACAGTCTGTGTGTAGTGTACATATTTTGTTTTTGTATAATGAGTATGAGTGTGAGTATGAAAGTATGAGTGTTGTTTTTACCGTTAAAAAATAACTGAGAAATAACTGCAAAAAGTTGTGTTTTCAAGCAATTTAAGTGCACCAGAGTTTTTCATAATTTTTTATTAAATTTTTAGCTAACCCAATGCTCCTTATAGGAACGACGAGAACAACTCACTTTACTCTTTGCTTAGAAATATCAAAAACCGGAAAATTATGTTAAAGTAATGGCCGATTTCACCAATTTATTTAAATATCAATTTATGTTATCAAAAGTAATTTTTGGGAATACAAAATTTTAATTTAACAGATTTTGTTGTTCGTGCTTAATTCCCAGTTTTTATTCTTGATAAAAACACTTGAAATTTATTGTTGATGGGATAAGCTATTCCTATGCGCGTGGTTTTTATTCTTGATAAAAACACTTGAAATTTATTGTTGATGGCAACTTGCTTTTGCAAGTTGTTTTTTTTTTTTTTTTTTTTTTTTTTGCATTTTGTTTTTTTAACCTACTTACAACTACAATTAATGTTGGAAGAACTCCAATCAATTGTAGTGGGGAATGTAAGAAGAGATAAACTCACTGTTTATTGTTGATGTTTTTGTTTAAACTTGGATATTGTTAAGGCGCATATAGACGACATGTTTTTGTCATCTGACATGTCAAATTTTCAAGTCACATGTAATTGTGCATGTCTGTCAAAATCGCTGTTTTACATAAGCTTTATAATATTCGGTCACAAACGTACATGTAATTTGCTTCTGACATTGTCTCTGTTTTTTTCGCATTGTTATTGCAGAAACCAAAGTAGTGCTCAGTTTCAAAATAACTTGCTGCCGCCATGAAAAGTTTTATTTGCGCCGTAAAATAGTTCAGCCATCTTAACATTTTTTTCTTTTAATTCAAAGATACCAATTTAGGATTTTATAATAAAACGGTTTTTATATATATATTCACATAAATTATATTCAATGATAAGATGATCAAACATATCTCGGTATTGTAAAAAATTAACTTCAGCCGGCTAATGATTCCGTCAATAGTGGACGCCGCTGCCGGTTTCTTGCCGGCATAGCTTTCTGATGTCAGATGTTTTGTCAGAAGAAAATAGAGCACGCTCTAATTGAAATTTTGTCAGATGACTTTGCGTCTGACTTTTACAGAAGCAAAGTTAAAAAGGTAACACACGACATGTATGTGTTTTGCAGTAAAAAATTTGACATGTCAGATGACAAAAACATGTCGTGTACGGTCGCCTTTACAAGTAGAGCTGTTGCTTATGATTCTTATACGCTTAACAGTTTTATTTGGTTTAATATCTTTAGTTTTTCCAAAATCTTTATGGATGAAGTTTCCTGATGATCTGGCCTAAGCAACCAGTGAAATGCGCATAGGAATAGCTTATCCCATCAACAATAAATTACAAGTGTTTTTATCAAGAATAAAAACTGGAAATTAACAACAAAATCTTTTAAAATATATCAATTTATGTTTAAAATTCGTTTTTCATGCCAAATAAAAATAATATTATATGAAAAACTATATTTAAATATGAAATGATACTTAAATAGAATTGGTGAAATTGGCCATAAATATCTAAAACATATTATTCCCAATAAGCAATTTTGCTGGAAATCAAGTGCAAAACAATTGGCATTCAAGGTCGAATTTCATGTTTCAAGGGTTGAGATATACTTTTGTTACACTTTATTTCAATAGCATTATCCAGTTAAATGGGAATTTGGAATCAAGTGAATATTAGTTAAATATTTTGAAACTTGAATATCATTTAAAAATACGTTTGAACTCAAGTTTATTTCCAGTTAAATTTTAAGCACTTGAATTTTTGAGTCCCTATTGGGTTATATTAAAAAAATTGCGATGTTTAGACACGTATAAAAGTTTAAAAAAGAATTGAAGGAAATTTCAAAAAGAAAATTTACATAATGTAAAGCGAGACTATTGAGCTGTTTCCAGGTGACAAGCAATTGATTGTGTAGAAAAACTTATATGAAAGTCACTCAGTTTTTTGAGTGCTTTTCATATAAATTTTTCTACACAACCAATTGTTTATCACCTGGAAACTACACATAAGTAAAAAAAAGGACAAAACAATTCTAGTATGTTTTCTTAAATAATAACGTTTTGTGTTTTTGAAAAGAAAAATAGCTCGCCAAGCCGAAAATTTTTGTCTTGATACCTCGTTAGTATTGAAAAAATGGTTATAGTTGGTTGTTAATAATCCAAAAAAAAACCGCTAAAACTCTTTAAGTCATCAATACCATGTCCAGTAACAACTTCGCCTACAAAATTATGTAATAACTACTCAATCAGAAAAAAGTAAAAGTACTACTTACGACTCTATTGAAAGAACCAGTAAATATTACAAGGGTTGTCCCAAAAAAACGCATACAAAAGTAAGTCATTATACCTACATACATCCAAATAGTTTTGCGCCTTTAGGAAGCAAAATACTTACCAAAAAGCCAAATAAATATGGATGTAAAAAACCAAAAATTTATTAAACATTTTGGAATCACGTTGTAAATCATTATGTTGAAAGTGATTATTATATTCATTATGATAATTGCTTATATAATACGTTATAAGAAGTAGTTATGTAATAGCTGTAATGTAACGCAAATAGCAGCGAAGAAAGCTCGAAAATAATGAGCGAAAGAAGAAGCTATTCATTTTGAAAAAGTAACTCCTGGCAATTTTTGCATTAAAATTAAAATGGTATTAAAGTTTAAAAATTCCAAATTTACTAAACATATTTTTGCAATGTGAAATTTGACGTATTGGTATTTGCTCATATCTAAATACAATTGTTTGAGTATTTTTATAAAAATTAAAGTAAATCAATTTTATTTTGTACTGTTGTACAATAACCACTGTACAATCCCTCAAATGTTATTGTCAGCATTAAGGTTTTCCACCAAAATCCCTAAAGGCTATGTGGCATCCTGGCTGGTTAACTTAATAATAAAGTCGTAAATATTTTATAAGCATAACTAATAGCACGCAATATTTGTTCTAAAAAATTGTGAGAAAAAAAACGACAACAACCGGAAAGGAATCAGTACCCTTGGAGAGAGGGAACTAACACAAAACTTGTCACGTGACAGTTCTAAAGTGGCAAAAAAAAAAAAAAAAAAATAATAAATGTAAGAAGAAGAGTTATAGAATTAAGAAGATGTCGTTTGAACAGCGTAATTCGTATTCGTAATTCAGAAAGAGAGCAACGTAATTCAAGATGCCGTGCGAACATAGCATTAGAATACAAATTCGAAACAATTGGGGTATTCACAAGGTAGTCATAAATGTGTAAAGTTATATGTCTCAAAATAATTACAAGAAATATATATGACTGCTGTGGTGAAGCGCTTATAATTCAGATTTCTACTGTAAAGCTATGACGAATCAATGAAAACAGCCTTAAAATTTTTATTTTGTTGGAAACACAACAAAATCTTTCTTCAACAATTGTAAAACATTATTTAGGACATTATGACGATATGACTTGATAGCACACCTTGTGAATCTCCCAAATATGAACATTTATAGCGTAACCTACGTAAAAAACACAATATGTTTTATTATAGGATTCTTAGTTTTTATGCGATTTCGGTCCATTATGGTTTAAAATTTTTTGAATCAAATGAAAAAAGTTAAAAAACTACGGATTTGGTTTGTGGTACAAAACATACTCTAAAATGACAAAATAATCATTAAACAACGTTAAAATTTTCATAAAATCTTAGCTTTGATCCACTTTAACTCAGACATTATCCGATCGAAGTCAGTTAACTACTTTTCGACGCGTAGTGGCCTTTTCAACAAGATATTATTTGTTTTAATTAAACCAGACCTTGACTCTAGATGGCGGTTGATAGAGAAGTATACAGCGAAAAAAAAACAAATGTACCGTTCTCTGATGACTGTGACGTGCCAAAAAAACATAAGAATTAAGTGGAATGGTTAAAAGACTGTTGTGCGGCACGTATTTAATGGACGTCCAGGTCGTCGGCTATCTTGAGGCTGATCTTGCTATACTGTAACTTGGTTTTCGGAGGGTTTGATCTATCCATTTAAATATTCTTTTCGCTATTTGACGTATTATCGGTTCTTCTTTTGTTTTATATTTCAAATTGTAGTAGTGACACCTGTAAAACTGTAAGAGTTTACATATTTTCCATGGTAGTATAGTGTTAAAGTGTGATTATTTTTTTTATACTACACAGGTAATAAACTTTAATTTTTTTTTATTATTAAACACAATTTAATTTATATTACGTTATTTCTTAAAATTTCTACAAAATATTTCAATGTCAGCAATTTGTGTTCTATTTTAATTTTTTTCACAGCATGTTGTCGAATTTGTATCGACAGTGAATCATTTCCTTGTTCAATTTTATCGATATTGAGTTCTATATAATGTTCATATTTAAATATCATTTTCAATTTTTATATTACCTCAGCCAAGAAAATTATCAATGAATTTTAATAAAATTTTCATGTTGTAAAATTCCTTCCTAACAGTCAGGATTTAAATATAATTAATAAAACATAAAATAAAACTCCTAAAATAATGAGTTTAACTTCCACAGTTGGTTGCATATATCCAGAGAAGGTTTAAAATGCTCATTGCCACTTACGAAAGGTTAGCTGTCAAACGAACTGTCATACTTCTCTCACTTTTTGCTTAGGCACATCATCATGAATAGATTGATGCTTGAAAATTATCTTAATTTACTTTGAAAATCAGCCATCGATTTTCGCAACTTATAGGCGCAACTTATTTTTTCACAAATTAAGGCGATTTGGAGAAAATAACTGTCAATAAGTCTTCAAGGCCGTGCAAAGTGACTCCTCTTGATTGTTTTTCGTGCGGCTGTGAAGTCACTGGCTTTTGCTGATAAAACAGCAACAATTAAGGCTTGGAGGTTACGTCAAGAACAGACGCGGTGCTTATTTGCTTGACATCAATTTCAAATGGTAATAACGTATATTAATCTGCGATTAAAATTAATTGTTTTCTGTTGTTTACCATTTTAAGTTTCATACCTTATTTAGTAAACAAAATGCCTGCCGGGTTTTAAATATCTGTCCCTTTCGTAATTCAGTTTTACAACTATAAGAGCTTTAAATATTCTTCAAACTAAACCATTAAAAAGTTGCAAGATAAAAATAAAATTAATTATATGTTCAAATATTGGACACATATCTTCCCCCAGGCTAGTTTTTAGTTTGAATTACTTTTTTCAATAAACTTCAGGTTCTAAATCACTATGATAGTCATCTTTATCCAAATCCAAATGTCGCAAACATTACCAAACTTTTGAAAATATATATGAAGTCTTTTCTAAAAAATAAACTGAGACTTTTGGTCAAAAGACTGTGCATTTTTTATCAACAATATTTAAAAAGAAATAAATGTGACTGAAATCGAATCTTGATTTTATTTGGGTATCTGAAGTAAGAATTTCAAATAACACCTGAATTACCCACGCCCTATCCACGACAGAAAAAATTATACCAAATTCGGGTAATAACCCACAAGGTGGCAACACTGCTTAACGTTTCCCTACAAAAAATAGTCGAGTGGGGTAAAATCTCATGATCTTGGCGGCGAATCGATAATGACGACCATAAAATTCACGTAATAGCCTTTTCACACTTAACATTTAACATTTAACATCAATTTGCGAAGATATTAGAATTTTCCCATAAGAAATACATAGGGCTAAAAATCAAAATTTTTCAACATCTTTACAGAATGTTACTATCTCATTTTGTTCCCTTTTACATTTTTCGATTTTTTTAGTGTCATCACTAGAAAAGTGGCAATAAATTCTATTATTATTGTGGCATCACTGACAAAATGGAAGTTGCTCTGAAAACAGCGTTACCATTTCTCAAGTTTTTTTTTTTTTTTTAGCCTTATTTTGCTTAATTTTGCCTAAATTATTAAACAAAATGATTGAGAAATACATTTTGGTGTTATCTTTTAGAATGTTGCCACTTTTGTAGAAAAAAAGTATTTAAAAAAAAATAAAAGTTTTTTTTCAGAAATGGTGACATTTTTTATTAATGGTAGATGTTTCAAGTGTGAACGCGTATTTCACATTTTCAACATCTTCCATGCGTTCCTCCGAAATGTATGCAAGTGTACAAAGGGTATAATTTACGAATCACATTTCTCCACAGTACCAATTTTGATAACAAAATGCAAAGATTTGCAAGCGTTATTCGTTTGTCAGTCTATTTATCGGCATTGCCATATGTCACAAATCTTTTTTTTTACACTGAAAAACCAAATAGCAAAAACAATCACACTTTATATTAAACTTCAAAGATTTTGAAAAAGCTGGTTGAAATCACAAAATAATTTTTTATATTGGATATCAACGTCTAGCTTGCAAGTAGTAAATTGTGTTATGTAAAAAAAAAAATCCATTGCACTATTGCGAATCTCTGTTGGTCATGCATACATATACTAAGCGGTTTTGTGATATCTCAATGGGTTTAGAAGATAACAGAAACTGTAGAACTGGAAAGAATTCTGATGATGGAATGTGGTTATTCTTGAAACATGTAAATTCGACCCGAGTTCAATCCCCCGTTCAGTCCAGAATAAAAATTAACAAAAAATTTATTTAATTTCATGTTGTAAAATTCGTTCCTTCATTAAAATAATTAAATGAAAATTAAATTTGTTGAACTTAAGTCGTATTTAAAAAAATATCAATTCTTTTTATTTATATTCAATGATCTAAAAAACTAAAATATATTCGTTCAACAATTGCTTATTTTCTCAAAATTTATATATATATTTTTACTTTTTGGAAAAAAATCGACACGTGATATAAAAATATCTTGCTATTTTGTCAACTTCTTGGAAATGAAACGGTTGCTTCAAAACTACTTTTTCATATGCTTTTAATTCTAAATTAAAAAGTGGTTTGCTTTTACTGAAAATTTTTATTAAATTTTGAATCAATTTGTTGAACAAGTGCGATATGTCTTAAATAAATTGGTTACACTTCACTAATTTTAGAACCTTTTATTTACTAGTTTTAGCCTTAACATTATTGTTTCTATTCAATTTATTTTTCCTAGAAATTTATAAGTTTCTAATCCTTTATTTCATTTCTCTCACGTTTATATTTCAATTTCACACTAACGCCTGATTGAACACAATTTCAATCTTCTACAACTCAGATTGTATTTTGTCTATTGTATTAAAAAATTGTTCTTGTCACTTCAATAGAATTCTATTTGTAGATTTTTATCCTTTCAGTAATAGTGAATATGGTGTTTGATTTTATAAAATATAAAAATATGTAGTTATTAGAATTGTTAAAGATTTTATTTCCAAAAAATTATTGTTGATTTATTCTTCAATAAAGAAAAAGTGCATAAGTCTTTTATTTTCGTTTTGAACGGGAGATTTCCGAAAATTGACTCCCTTAAAATATAATCATAACTTCTCTGTGGATATAGTTTTTTTAGGTTTTTATTCCTAAATATTCCTAGAGTCAGATAAAAAGTAAACTCAAGTTTTATTTCAAATGTTATTGTACATTGACTACAAATAAGAGAGAAGTAATTTTGTAACAACTTCCTAAAAAAATAGTACAAAATAATTTTAACTTTGTCCCATAAACAAAAAATGTTGCTTAAAAGGACTGAGCACTTTTTCATATTCGCCGCAGAATTTAGCAAGAGTTAAAAGTCATAAAAAGGAATGGTATTAGATATTAAGTTACATTAAAGACGGCTCAAAAAAAGTTTTATTTCAAATAATTTGTATATGCCCTTTGGGTATAATAACAACAAGGTGGCGCAGAATGAGCTATATGGTTTAAATCCCAGTACAAACTTCGCCTACAAAATAATGTGTTCAGTAATCAGAAAAACTTAAGAGCACTACTTACAATTCTACTGAAAGAACCAATGAATTTAACAAGGGATGTCCCAAAATGAACGCATTCAAAAGTAAGTCATTATTTTTTTACCGACATACATTCAAAAAAAAGGAGTTGTAGAAGTTGTTATAGATGAGTTAAAGAAGCTAGTCATTTTGAAAAAGTAAGCGAAGTTTTTACTGGGATGGTTTATAAAATTTTTATTTATACGATTATTATATTTTTTTTTTTTTAAATACAGTATATTATTGGGGAATTTTTTTTGCAATACAATAAAAAAACATTATATTATACGTGCTCTTTTTAGCATATTTTCCATAACTTTTCGCAAAATTTCGGGTGTAATGGCCATGATTTTATTTCGAATGCTGGTTTTTAAAATCGCTTGCGCGCGAAATAATGCGTTCGCCGAATATGCCCCTTAACATAGCAATTAAGGCACCTGCAGTTTTTGCAGGTGTAATGATCGTGTAATGATTCATAATTAATTCCCCAAGTCTCCTTCATAAAATGCTGAAAAAAAAACAAAGAAAGAATAATAATTAAAAAAGTTATCAAGAATCCGAACCATATAGCTCATTCTGCGCCACCTTGTATAATGCCAGCTACAGTTTTAATGGCCGTTTCAACTTAGGGATGATGAAAATAGAGTAAAATAAGTTTTTATACCCTCCACTTCTAGTGATAAATGGAAGTTTACTAAGTTTGCCTAAGTTTTTTTTTTGTTCTCCATAGCAGTTTGGAGTTAAAATCCAGCACAATCGGTTCAGTAGGAAATGAATTATGTATCGAAATGTGATTTTATATCAATTAAAAAAATTGTTTAAAAAGAATTTCAATTAAGTTTATGTGATAATTAAATCAATTATTATTTTTTGTTGAAAGAAAATTAAAAATATAATTTTGATTTAATTAACATTTTAGTTATTTTGAAATAAGTTTTTAATTAAAATATTAATTAAATAACAAAAAATCTTAATTGATTTTTTCGTTTAAAATAAAATAATATAAGCGTGTAGAAAAACTGAGCTATATTTATTTAAATCAATTAATACATTGTTTGAAACGGTAAAGTTTTTCGATAATTTTTATAATTCATTTTAAAAAAATAATTTTTTGAAAAAAAATATTCACAATTTATTATTAATAAGATTTGTTTATGACGTGCTAAATTCCGAATTTTTTTTTTAATAAATACACTGAAATTTATTGTTGCTTGTTAAGCTAGTTTTTATGCGCATTTCACTGGTTGGTTTAGGCCAGATCATCGGGATAATAGGTGCAAAATCAACAAATTGTTTGCTTGATTCTATGAATCAGGGCTGTGGAGTCGTTAAGAAAAAGTTATTACTCCGACTCCGACTCCTTTTGGTGAAATTTTTTAAGTACGACTCCGACTCCGACTCCGACTCCAACTCCGACTCCTACTCTAACCTAGCATTATCTAAGAGACTAGTTTTTATTTGACTTTAAACTCTTTTTTAATTTAGTACCTGTTAAATGGTTAAATATAGCAACAAAATGATTCTGTAAAAATTTCAAATCGATATTTTAATTCTAACGTGCCGCGCATTGAGCTTTAACCTACTATATGAGTAGGAAAGCTGCAAAATATTTTATTTGGATTTTGGAAAAAATCCAAAAAACATATAGCGCCCGATTAAATAGACCAATTGAGTTGAACTTTTGTAATTCTAAAGTGTTATGACATTCTTGACTTATAACTCAACAGTTTAGAAATTTAAACCAACTGAAATATAGAAAAATAATGGATTTAATTTTGGAACGAACGAGTTTTGTTACGAACTTTCGAAAGAAACGAGTTTTGCTTCAATCCTTATGGGATCATTGAACTTTAGTATATTTTAAAGGTTATATTAGTTTATTAAAATTATGCAAACAGTGCTAAAAAATGTAAAAATAGTTCTGAAGGGGAGAGATAAACTACACCAATTCACATCTTTTTCAAATAACGTTTTTTATACTGTTGGAATTTATAGATGTGTGAATTTCCATAAGTCCTATCTAATGTAGCTTTCGAGATAGAAAAGTTGAAAACAACACCAAGTCCAATTGGCTTAGACGTTAAAGGCTTTAAATGTACTTAGTGTTGTTTACCATAATATTAATAGAGGCAAAGGACAGTCCTTTTTTGTAAATTGTGAAGTGAGGTCTTTTGTTTTTAATAAACATACATAAATTCAGACACTGTCATTTTGGTCTTGTTTTATTTATTAAGTCAAATCATTCTCAGGAAAATTTAATATAGTTTATTAAAACATGCAGATGCGCCTTCAGTTGTTAGTTCTACAATTTATATAACACATTTTGAAGAGAAATGTAACGTAAAAAAATGTTGTTAGCCTTCTATTATTTTTGGGAAATAGCACCCCTTTTGTTGTTGGACTTGGTGCTGTTTGTCTCAAGGCATGGAACAGTACCATAGAAGGTAACGAACCTTTTATGACGTAATTTTTTAAGTATATCATCGACATAAAAAAAATATGTTAGGATCATATAAAATATTCGTACAAATGCACATTTTTATAACATAAACATCATTTGCGATTAGCAACATGTTTGCGCGGTCTGCTGTAAAGTTTTCAAAATGTGGCTTGATGTAGTTTTATGTGAATTTTTAAACAACTAAATTTAAATCTTTTTCTTCAGTGTACTCGCCATTGCATTTTTCCGTTCCTAATTCAATATTATTATTGTCCAAGACCGAAATATGAAATTGCAAGTCTTTATTATCTCTCCAATTTTCCCTAAAGTGAGCAGATAAAAGTATTCTCAAATCATTTTTCGGGTTAACCCCCACATTGATGGGAATTATATCTTTAACAATGTCATGTATTTTTCCTATTTCCTATTATAATTCACCTTGAAGATTGGAACTTCAAATGTAGTTCACTTAATGCTTTCACCACAGGAGCTACAGCTGATTTCAAGTCATCTTCATGAACATGACTACAAAAATATTTGTTAATATACGATAAATAAAAAACAACATCTTTACAAATTTAATTTTTAAATTCCTTAATTCGGCTCTATTTCATTTCAATCTATATAACTATTCTTATAAATTGTCAAAATAAGATGTTATCTCAATTTTTTAATTTTTGAACCTCACCTACTCATATGAAAAGTATACTGGTCCTTATTTTCAGACTTCACAATTTCAAAAAGCAGACCCTCTTATGGCCAATTCCACTAATTTATTAATATATCAATTTATGTTTAAAATTTGTTTTCTTATGTCAAATAAAAATAAAATTATAAGAAAAATTATATTTAAATATGAATTGATATTTAAAAAGAATTGGAGAAATTGGTCATTAAAATTTTTTATTTTGAAAAATATTAGAAAAATTGAAAAATGCAAAAAAGTTGGAGTCGGAGTCGCTAGTTTTTGTGGGTACTTCGACTCCGACTCCGGTACAAAAACCTCAACTCCGACTCCTCAACTCCGACTCCTCAACTCCGACTCCGACTCCACAGCCCTGCTATGAATGTGGTGATTAGAGACAATTTTTAATTTTTTCTGTGTTTCTAAAACGACTGAGCAGATTATAAAAAAGTACAAATTTACTTAAAGGAAATTTTATTGCGGAATTTCGATTTTTTTTTTTTAGCTTATTAAATAAATGAAACCGTTTTTAAATTACGCGAATTTATGTGTTGTGCAACCTCCTTGATTTTCGATATAACGGTGTATCATGAAAACAAGAGCTGACCTAATAAAACGGTTAGCACCACTGAATTTAGCTTACCAGAATTAGGTTAAACCGCCAGTTTACCCGCTTAACAGAGAGAAAAAGTGTAAAATTCTTGCACAGTGTAGTCATTGTAAATGATGGATGTCCCTTCATGTTCCTAGCTTTGAACAAATTTAAACGCTGTGCTTTTTATTTACGCTGATCTATATATGATTCAAATTTCATCCAAATTGGTTAGATATTTTTGGAGGAGAGAAATTTTCCCTAAGTCCCCCTCTTGGGCCTAGTTTTAAAAAATAAAAAGCCTATATTTTCAGTATCATCCAAATCAGTTCAGCTACTTAGCCGATAAATCATAGTAAACCCAAAGTCACTTTCGCATTCGATCAGGGAACGGTCGAGCGGGCAGGGCGAAATGGAGGAAACTATTGCTATAATCGATCTAAACGATTAAGCACTTTAGTGGAAGTTTATATAACCTATAACCTTTAGGAGGTCCCATTCGTCATTTTGCTGAAAAATATTTCAACCGGCAGTTCCGGAGATTACCACTTACAAAGAAACATACATACATTTCAGCTTTATAATATTAATATAGATGTAGTACCCAGTCAAAACTTCGCCTACAACATAATGTGTTTAGTAATCAGAAAAACATGAGAGCTCTACTTACAATTCTACTGAAAGAACTGATGAATTTTACAAGGGATGTCCCAAAATGATAGCATTCAAATGTAAGTCATTATTTTTTTTTACTTTCATACACCCAGAAAGAAGTAGTTATAGAAGTAGCTGTATAAGTAATTACAGAAGAAAGCTACTAAATAATTAGTAAAGGAAGCTATTCATTTTGAAAAAGTTAGCAAAGTTTTTACTGGGTAGATAACTTAAAATTAAAGCCAAATTTTTTGTTTTACGTTTTCATTAAATTTCTGTAAGTGATGAAAGCAATTCGTTTTTACTATGTAGATTTTTTTATCTAAGTATCCGAAAAATCGCACTTGAAATTTTCCATTTGTTTATTTATTGTTTTATTATTTTCAAAAAGATTTTATTTGAGTCAATTCCTATTAAATCAATAAACTATATATTTTTATAATCTAAAAGTATATGAAAAAGTTTTTGTTAAATAATTCGTATTAATACACTGAAACTAATACTCTTTTGAACTTCATTACAAAAATATAAAGACCCCTTGCCCCCTTTATTGAATAAAGTTAATTAGTTAAATGAATTTTCAAACAAAACAATGAACAAAAAGTGGACGAGTATTAAATAATAGAATGAACATTTAATAAATAAGTTTTAATTTAATTTGTTTGTTTTTCCTGTATGGATTTTTATGAGCCCATGAAAACACTTAAACTAAATTGTTTAATTTAACGCATTAATGGCCCATGAAAATTTTGATAAGTATTCGTTATAAAAAAGTGAACACTTTCCCTAGTTTTTCTATGTCAGTATGGTCGACTGATAGACAAATAGTCTGCTTCTTGTTTGCCTGACTGACTTGCCAGATTTTATTTGAAATGGTTTTTCTGTATTGTTTGGTGATTTATATGAAACATATGTTTAAATTTTATTGAATTAAATTTCAAATATTTAAAAGTGTGTTTTATTTGTTGTATTTACTTAAGGTGCTATCGGTCTTACAACAACGGCATTTAGTGTATTTTTTTATATGCAATCACAATATAATATAGTGAAGTGCATAGTTTACCAACTTGAATACCCATACAAGCAAATAATAAAAAGCTGGCTTACCGAAGCCACCTTCTAATAACAACACCATGGTGTTAAATATAAAAAATAAAATATATTTTTACAACAAGACTTTTAAATAATACTATCTTCAGATTTTCCGAAAACGAGATTTTTTTTACAATTTGTCCTTTTCTAAAATTGAGACCGAAAAATTTCATATTGTAAGTCCAAACATATTCTATTTCTTCTTATAAAAAAAACACAGACACTTTACTTTACTATGGAACAAAAATTAATATAAATATTAACCTATATTTATGCAGATAGTCCTTATTGAATGTTATTCCTTGAAATTTAAATTAAAACGTCTTTAAGTACATTTTAAGTGGCAATGTTAATAAATAAACAATACTTATTCATAAAAAAAATAAATCTTCAATAATTTTATCAGATTTGTTAAATTTTTGTCGGGAATAAACAAAAACTTGATACACATTCACTCCATGGAATTTTCTTTTCAATATGGTTTATTACACTTAAGCTTTGAACTACATACAAATTGCATGGTAAAACAAAATAATACACTCTCCCAGATATTTTACACATTTAAAAATGTTAATATAAACAAATATTTTTAATATATGTATTAGGGTAGTTAGAAAATATAACATCGATTAGTTTGTTATTAGGTACGTTCATGTTTCGTACAAACATTTATTTTTAATTTTTGCTCGGTTTTTTATGAACGCAGACGGAGATTGTGCTGCTCGCATAGTGCTTAAAATCAGGTTTCAGACTCATTCTTTGTTTTATTTATTGTTATTTCTTTATTGGTTTCGGAATATTTTTCATTTAAATATATTACCAAAATATTAAAATCTCTGTTTTTTTTTTTAAATTCTGTTGTCTTTCGACAAAGATTAAAAAAAAAATTCTCGTCTATTTTTTAATGCTTTTTGTTCCATTTCTTCACTCTGCAAAGTTTTCACTCAAATGACTATTTTAAGCATTAAACGACACAAAAAATTGGACAAAAATCCAACATGTCCGCCAAATATTATATATTTTTAAAGATTTAAAGCCATTTTCTCAATGTATCGACAAACTTCATGTTACTTAATGTCGACATAAATTTGTTTAAAAAAATAAACTGTCCCATAACGATTTCGGTTTTCTCAATATACCGACACAAACATTGGCAACACCTCTCAAAATATATGTACAAGTTCGGAGTCAGCTGATTGAATTTATCTGTACGGCAAATAAATAATTGGCAGATGAGTGCCGGTTAGCTTTGCCAAGCCATTTGTGTTGTTTGAAAAGAGAAGTATTTGCTAAGGTATTTAACTAATAATAAAAATCAGAATACCAAGTAGTGTGTAGGGCAAAAAAAAAATGTTATTTTTCTGCTAGCTTAGATTAAAATTTTATTATCACATTTTTTCTGGGGTCATTACTTTGAATTTTATGGTAGAATTTGTACAAATACCAAATAGTGTAAATTGAAGGGCATAATAAACTACACAAATGGCTTGTACAAACGTACAAATATTTTGTGTTGTTAATTGCGGTGTTTGCTGTTTGGAAATATTAAACATTTTTAATGTTTGGCAGACATGTTGGATATTTATCAAACTTTTTGTGGCGTCTAGTGCTAAATGTATTCATTTCAGCAAAAACTTTGCAGAGTGAAGACGTTGAAAAAGAAGCATTACAATAATTTTAAATAGTTAATTTAATTTTTTGAGCAGTATTGCTTGCCACAAAACAGCTCGTTGCTTCAATCACTTTTCACTTTAAATTCTTTGCCTTTATTTTAGATTTCTTCTCTGTTTTAAGCAAAAAGCAACAAAATTTCCGCAGCACTATTGGCATCTGCATTTATTGAAAACAAAACAAAAATGACAACTAATGTTTGTACGGAGAATATTTGTGTTGTTTATTGGCAAACACCAAACGGAAACAATGAGTGTGTTTGCCAAGCATTTTGTGTGGTTTATTATGCCCTTAACTTATGGTTGGGCTTACTTCTCTATATTTTCTTATCTGCTTCTAAAGAGGTAAGAAAATATACATTTTAAACTGGATTTTAGTTTTGACTTTTCTGCTTGTGATGTTAGGCATGACTTTGAATTTTGCAAGCAAATGGCGTAGAATAACTTTTATCCCTATTTTTCATCCCAAGCGAAAAAGTCATATTGAAAATTAATTTTTTATTAACCTTTTTGTAATCGATCCTGTGCAGCATTAAAGTAAAGGATCCCAGTAAAAACTTCGCTTACTTTTTCAAAATGAACAGCTTCTTTAACTCATTATTTAGTAGCTTTCTTCTATAACTACATCTATCACAACTTCTATAACTACTTTTTTCTGGATGTATTAAAGTAAAAAAAATAATGACTTGCTTTTGAATGCGTTCATTTCGGGACATCCCTTGTAAAATTCATTGGTTCTTTCAGTAGAATCGTAAGTAGTGCTCTTTTGTTTTTCTGATTACTCAACACATTATTTTGTAGGCGAAGTTTTTACTGGGATGGGACATTTTAAATTTGAATCGGCTATAAAAAGGTACTGAATATTTGTTAAAATCTCTGGTTTTATTGGAAAGGTTGAACTTTGTCATTTAATAATGGAACACAATATTATTCAATTGGGTTAATCGGATGTCGGTGGTAGTCATATGAATGATATTGTGTTTCATTATTAAAGAAAAAAGTTCAACCTTTCCAATAAAACCAGAAATTTGAAAAAAAGTTAGTACTTTTTTATTGCCGATTCAAATTTAAAATTTTAAATGGCCCTTTACATTTTTGTTCTCGTACCGACTGAATTTTAATAAAGTCAATAACGCTTATAACGAAAAGTATATAAATATATGAAAGTAAAAAGTAAAGTAAAAAAAACGTGCCTCCCCAGTATTGTATTCTAATATTTTACAGATTTCAGATGGACTGGAACAGCAATGTTTAATTTATTCTATGGGAAATTAATTTCAATTGCAGCAAAAGAATTTTTGCGGAGCGGAATAATTTTTGTAAAAAAAGAGTATTCAACACAACAATAAATGAAGACTAAAAAAATTTATTTACTTCACTCTTTTCTTATCGCACATAGCTACTTATAACTTAATTAAAATGCCAATCTTTTAAAGTATGTATAGTCACACATTTTCAAGGTCTAAAACCCATATTGTTCCCTAATAATTTACACAACAAGTCATAGGAATTTCTTTTGTAAGTGATGTGTTTTTTAATCATTTATAATACAAAAAAAAAAACTTTCTAAAAGTGAGTGAGAGACACAATCTAATTTCGAAGATGTCACACTGTAGAGAAAGTATGTTAAGAAATGTTTCGTCTCTATTTAGGTGCAGGTTCCTGTTTGTTAGTTTATCTGTTGTCTTTATAACCACGAGTATGAATGAGTTGCCCAAAAATAATTTATTATGGTGTCCATAAATCTTAACACCCCTTCTTAATTCATTCACTCGTTTATTATTTGTGTTGATAAAATATTTGTTGCTAAATATTTGATTCGCTTGAAAAAAAGATTTTTATACGCAAAGCTCTGAACCATTTTTCTTGCTTTAATATTTCTTTGTGCAGGGAATTTTATTTTATATCCCACCAATATATGAATACAACAAGTAAGAAAGTATAGCCGGTCAAGCTCGACCATGGGATACCCTATACCACATTATAAAGAGACAAATTTTCGAGAGTGGAGCCTAATAATCATGGAGCCACCAAAAGAAAATTATGTTTTGAGATTAGCATTTATGTAAAAGTTCTTTTTGACGAATACTACATACTTAGATATCTTCATCCATAGTGTATGAGATTTTTTGTCTTTAAGTGATTTTAGGGATGAGGTTTATATGGAATACATAGTCAATTCTGCATCTACCAACATAACATTTTAACACCACATGGAAGGTATTGCCAAAGTTCCTGTCAATACCAAAATTAAAATATCAATAAAATTGGTAAGATAATTTAGATTGTAATAAATTGAGTTTGGACCAAATTCAATCTAAATAGCAGCATAATCAGAATGTTGTACTTAATTTCATCAAATTATATCCGACTAGGGACGGGAAATCCCGGGAATTTCAATTATTTTATTTCCCGTTTTCCCGGGATTTTTCTTGCGGGATCCCGGGAAATAAAAAATTCCTCATAATTTCAGAAAATAGCTATTTATACTTTGAAATTTAGTTATCTATTCTCTAAAAATTAGCATCTGTGGATGGGTTGTGGATTAGATCAATTGCAAGAAGTGAGTACATGTATTTAAATCAATGTCTCCTGATGCAATAAATCTACTAAAAGCAGAATGGGCAGTGCAACAGTTGATAATTATTACATTTAGTGAAGTGAAGAGTTAATAAAGTACATTAATTCAAAATAAGATGCAGGCAGTAAAGTTTCATTGTCCCTGAACAAGTCTTAAAAATAGAAGATACCTAAACATATCACTCCTTCATTGCAACATAGTCATATCTACAAAAACAAACGATCTTGGCAAAATGCGATTAAAGTTTTCAAAATGTACCGATTTAAAGATATATTTTGCTATAACTTCGGTTAATTTTGAGATATAATACGAGAAGGTATGAAGGAAAACTTTGCTAAAGTTACTTAAAATTTTGAGATATGACTATGATGCAATGAAGGAGCGGTATGTTTGTTAGGTGATAAACACAAATTTTCAATTTCAATTTGTGTTGGTTTATATACCAGTGAAGTACGGGGAAACCAAAATAAAATAACATTTTGGAAACTCGTGTAAGATACTACAACAAACAACTTGATAAACACATTGTCCTAAAGATTACAAATGTACCTATTGACATAAGGTTTGAAAGAAGCAGTCCGTTTGATGCTTTTTTGCATAAACCTTGACATACATTTGACTGATATAGACGTTGTTTATAAAAAAGGAAAAATTTGCTTCTGATTGTGAATCCGAAGCATGCTACAACGGTGCACTTTTAACTATTTGTCCAACCTCGGTAAAAAATTAACGAAATTTTTCGGAAACATGATAATTAGTAAATAAATTCAGGAATATACTTTTTGCCGACTTACAAAGCGCTTTGAGTGTGTCAGAAAGTTGTTTCCTAAGCCGTTAAAAAATTTTATATATTTCTTTAAAATATTTTATTTATTTTTATCTTTTTGATCTCATATCTTGAGTACCTTAATTTTTGTTGTGTTTTTATTATTGTTTTATGAATTAAATTGTTTTGTTTATGTTATCTTTTTATCTTGTATCCAGAGCATAATAATACTGAATAAAAGCATAATAATAGGGAATAAAGGCGTGAGGTGATAATAATTCAAGTTCCTGTTTCGATCTTCAATTAATTTTTTAGTATTGAACCATTTCTTTTACTTTCTTTGTAAACAAGTTCCCTTACGTTTTTTTATAAAAGTTTTTTTCATTAATTAATAACAAAATTTACTTTGTATTATTAATATTGAGCGGGATCCCGGGATCCCGGGAAATTTAAAAAAATTTCCCGCTTTCCCGAGAATCGAAAAAGTCCGTGAAAAAAAACTCTATATCCGACCTGTATGCGACCTGTTATTTGCTTACAAGGTTTGCGTGGACAGCCAGTCACCCGGACATTGTTAAATATATTCAAAAAGTGATTCTGAGTGGATCGGTATACTTAAAAATAATTTAAGGTGTTACACACATCAGCACAAACGCATATTACCCTGTCCACTATTGTGGTGTGGGCATAAATATCTAGATATTTAAACATACACAGACTTTTTTATGCTGGAATGGTTGTTCTTATAATATGTTTTCTTAGTCATTCTTATCTGCAGAATACTTTAGTGGTTTTTTTTTATTTTATTCGATTTTTGTATTTTCTTTCATATTCTTTGTATGTATTAAAGATAAGTGGCTTTTGAAAGTTTGAAGTGCTTAAAAAGTCGGTTCTTGTTGAGTGTGGGAGAAAACGGGTGTGTTGGTATTTGTTTTTGTAATGATGTAAAGTGCGTTATCGTTTGTATGTAGGGTTTTTTCCCGGGATTTCCCGTCCCGGGAATTCCCGGGAATTTCACTTATTTTATTTCCCGTTTTCCCGGGATTTTTCTTGCGGGATCCCGGGAAATAAAAAATTCCTCATAATTTCAGAAAATAGCTATTTATACTTTGAAATTTAGTTTTCTATTCTCTAAAAATTAGCATCTGTGGATGAGTTGTGGATTAGATCAATTGCAAGAAGTGAGTACATGTATTTAAATCAATGTCTCCTGATGCAATAAATCTACTCAAAGAAGAATGGGCAGTGCAACAGTTGATAATTATTACATTTAGTGAAGTGAAGAGTTAATAAAGTATATTAATTCAAAATAAGATGCAGGCAGTAAAGTTTCATTGTCCATGAACAAGTCTTAAAAATAGGAGATACCTAAACATATCGCTCCTTTATTGCAACATAGTCATATCTACAAAAACAAACGATCTTGGCAAAATGCGATTAAAGTTTTCAAAATGTACCGATTTAAAGATATATTTTGCTATAACATCGGTTCAGTTTGAGATATAATACGAGAAGGTATGAAGGAAAACTTTGCTAAATTTACTTTTTTGAGATATGACTATGATGCAATGAAGGAGCGATATTAAGTGATAAACACAAATTTTCAATTTCAATTTGTGTTGGTTTATATACCCGTCAAGTGCGGGGAAACCGAAATAAAATAACATTTTGGAAACTCGTGTAAGATACTACAAAATACAACTTGAAAAACACATTGTCCTAAAGATAACAAATGGACCTATTGAAATGAAAAGGTTTGTAAGAAGCAGTCCGGTTGATGCTTTTTTTGCATAAACATTGATATACATTTGACTGATATAGACGTTGTTTATAAAAAAGAAAAAGTTGCTTCTGATTGTGAATCCGAAGCATGCACTTTTAATTATTTGTCCAACCTCGGTAAAAAATGAACGAAATTTCTCGGAAACATGATAATTAGTAAATAAAATCAGGAATATACTTTTTGCCGACTCACTAAGCGCTTTGAGTAAGTCAGAAAGTTATTTCCTAAGCCTTTAAAAAATGTTATATATTTCTTTAAAATATTTTATCTATTTTATTAATTAACTTTTTGATTTCATATCTTGAGTATCCTAATTTTTATTTTGTTTTTATTATTGCTTTATGAATTAAATTGTTATGTTTATGTTATCTTTTTATCTTGTATCCAGAGCATAATAATACTGAATAAAAGCATAATAATAGGGAATAAGGGCGTGAGGTAATAATAATTCAAGTTCCTATTTCAATCTTCAATTATAAAGTTTTTTTCATTAATTAATAACAAAATTTACTTTGAATTATTTACATGGAGCGGGATCCCGGGATCCCGGGAAATTTAAAAAAGTTTCCCGCTTTCCCGGGAATCGAAAAAGTACGGGAAAAAAAAAACTCTATTTGTATGCCTGTTGTATGTGTGCGTCTTGTTTTTTTCTTTTTGCCATATATTAATAGGAGAGTCAGGTATTTGTATTTTTCTTAATGGGTTGTGGTTCACCCTAACTTCTTAAATTATCATTTAAAGAGTAAGATATAATCATTGTTGAAGTGTTGAAAATAAATAAATGTCTCATTTATTCGGCAATAAATGCGAACAGCTCTATTTATAGGTTTATAATCACATAGATCTTTTAGAAATGTGATCGATTATTAACTATTTCGTAAATGTTTTTAAATAAAGAAAAATTAACTATGTATTCATAAAATATATGTATAAATTTATACATACACATTTAAATTAAAATTCTTCTTCTTTTTATCCTTTATTTCTTTAATTTCTTAAATTATTCTTTAATTTTGGTTTATCGAAGCTTTTCATACAAAAATAGTACGCATAGATTTTGATTCTTTTTACCCTAATACCCCTTGAACACTTGCATGCATTTTGGAGGAGCGCATGGAAGATGTTGAAAATGAGAAACATACGTTCGCCCTTAAAACGTCTAACATCTACTATCATAAAAAATTTCTCCATTTCTGAAAAAAACTTATTATTCTTAAATACTTTCTTTCTACAAAAGTGCTAAAATTTTTAAAGAAAACACCAAAATGTATTTGAAATTAATTTTGTTGAATAATATAAAAAAAAATTAAACAAAACAAAGACTTTCTAAATAGTGAAAACTAGACAAATGGTCACATTGTTTTCCAAAAAAAAAAAAAAAAAAAAAAAAAAATGCCATTTTGTCAGTTCTGCCACAAAAATAATAGAATTTTTTGCCACTTTTCTATTGATGACACTAAAAAAAATCGAAAGATGTAAAAGGGAACAAAATGGGATTGGATCATCTTGTAAAGATGGTGAAAAATATTGATTTTTAGCCCTATATATTTTATATATGGGCAAATCCTGCGAGACGAACGCTACATTCGTACGCATTCTTGATTGATATATAAACATTTTTTGGTCTTTCAAAAGAGATAGCTCCAACTTATGTATAGTATTTAGTGGCATTAATATGTACTTACGAATGGCATATATCATAATATCTTAGCAAGTATTTGTTGCGAAATAATCAACCACAAAGTTTTATGGCGCACGGTACAAAAGTGGAAGTGTGTTTTCCTAATTTTTAGCGAATTTTGCATCATAAGGTATACAAAATCTAATTCCTAAAAGAAAGATGACTATAAGAGAATTCTAAATGCACTTATTCGCAGCCAAAAAATGTTGTGATTTTCTGACAAACGCCGTAAACTCTTTGGGACGCACGCTACATAACGCACCCTACAGTTTTTCCAGTAGTATTTTATTGTTATTGTAGCCGCCACTGTTAAAGTACGGAATATGCAGCCCTGAAAAGTAACCGGTGTTAGTTTTTCTATTTACAATATTTTATTGAACATTATTTATGCACTTCTCATTTATATTTGACCATTTGTAAAATTTTACATCCGGTCTTTCTTTTTTTACAAATAATTGCCTTTAAGTGCTATTTTAAGCACAAAAATCACCTAAAATAATGCTAAATTCACGTATAACATTAAAAAATCAGGGGTGGGGTAGTATTTGGTAAAAATTATTGTATTAATGATCATCAAAATACATACATATTTTTTAATATAAAAATGAAATTATACATCTAGTCTTATATTCCATTAAAAAAAATTCATTTGAAAAATTTTTGGTTGGTGGACTGTGTCTGGGATTTGTCCATATAGCCTATTTACACTTGAGCACATCTTAGAGGAATACGTGGAAGATGTTTAAAATGAAAAAAACTTGTTAACATTTGTAACATCTTTTATCTTAATCATAAAAATATTTATTTTCACGTGTAAAAGCGAAAACAAAAACTAATTAAATGATAATGCTGTCCTGCTGTTTTGTTTTTTTTTTTTTCTAGTGATGGTATATTCTTTTTAACAAATTTTTTGTTGAATGAAACAATATGCGATAGAAACTTCTTTTAAAGATGAACGAAGATGTTAAATTAATACCCTTTGTACACTTGCATACATTTCGGAGGAACGCATGGAAGATGTTGAAAATGTGAAATACGCGTTCACACTTGAAACATCTAACATCTACCATCAATAAAAAAATGTCACCATTTCTGAAAAAAAACTTTTATTTTTTTTAAATAATTTTTTTCTACAAAAGTGCCAACATTTTAAAAGATAACACCAAAATGTATTTCTCATTCATTTTGTTTAATAATTTTAGCAAAATAAGGCTTGCAAAAAAGTAAAAACTTGAGAAATGGTAACGCTGCTTTCGAAGCAACTTCCATTTTGTCAGTGATGCCACAATAATTACAGAATTTATTGCCACTTTTCTAGTGATGACACTAAAAGAATCGAAAAATGTAAAAGGGAACAAAATGAGATAGTAACATTCTGTAAAGATGTTGAAAAATTTTGATTTTTAGCCCTATGTATTTCTTATGGGAAAATTCTAACATCTTCGCAAATTGATGTTAAATGTTAAATGTTGATAAGTGTGAAAAGGCAATAAAGATGTTGAAACATTTTGATTATTAGATGTTAGTTTAGATGTAATGATAAATTTTAGATGTCTTTCATACTTTAAAAACTAGAAAAAAACTTTAATCATTTAAAATAACTTATATTTAAAGTATTTAAGTTTCATATTTATTTAAAAAGCCAACTGCAAATATTAACATCACTAAAAATCGTTATTTTATTGTAGTTTGTTTTTTTTAACAACATGTAAAAACAGTTAAACAGTAAATTTCTTAAAAAAATAATTACATTTTCATTAATTTTTAACTGTTACATTTTTTGAGTGTGAAAATACTATTAAGCATTAGTCAATATTTCTCGAAAATTGAATTATTAAAATAACATTTAATTCAATTTAAGCACATAGCATTCTGCATCTAACATAATTAAATTACGCTGAATCTAGTAGCATTTTATTTTTAAAGTGAATGAAAAAATATTGATCAATCACAATTTAATTTTACAAACCAAAAAAAAATATTTTCCCGAAATTCCTTTTTATTTGGTATAATTATACCTCTAGTAGATAGAAATGTGTGTGCCAATTACTTATTTTTTTTTTTTTATTATGTTTATTTTTCGACTTATGGGGTGCTGAAGTGATACCGTTTTTGAAAAGTTGCTTTGAACTAGCACCAAAAAAAATATAACAAATTAAGAAAAGTGATTCTTATAGAAAACCGTTTGATCTTTGCAAGAAAAACAAATTGATTTCATCTGCAAAACCGGAAATGACCAATTTAAATTAAAATTTTTTAAACTTCGAACTGTTTTTTCTTGTATTTTTTACCTACGGTGTCCTTATTTACCTGTAAAAGTTTGAGAACAGGATCTCCAAAAGCTTAAGAGTTATGTAAACTTCTTTGCACGCGTAACACACTTCAAAACCGGAAGTGATAGTTTTGAATTCCAATTTTTCTAACTTAAATTTTTTTTAATTTTAGCCTAGAGTATACTCATAATGCTGTAAACGTTTTGAAGTGGAATAATCATTAGTTTAAAATATACTTAAAAACCTGTCCATGATTATTGCACTTTGAAACTGCAAGTGACCATTTCAATAAAATTTTTCTAACTTAGATCCAAAATTTTTGGTTTTTTTAAATCGAAATTAGTCTACGGTGTTCCTATTATATTGTAAAAGTTTTGAAATGGGATATCCATAAGTTTAAAAGAAATGCAATATGGCTTGTTGCATTTTAGTTTACTCGCTACATTTACACCAATCATAAAAACAAACTCTAACAAGTAAAAAGCAATTAAGAAAGTAAGTATAGTGAGTCAAGCACGGCCATATAATACCCTTCACCAAAAATCTTAAATTTATTTGGGACAATAATGGATCCACCTATGAGGTTAATTTTCATGTAAAAGCTCTTTGTACCGAATTTTATTTAGATATCTTCATCTAAATGAGATTTTTTGTCACTAAGAGATTTTAGGGAGGGGGTTTATATAGGACCTATGCTCAATTCTGGACCTACCAACACAATGATTTAAACAGCAATGAAATAAGCTTGGACTAAATTTAATTTAAATGCCAACATAATAAGATGGTTTATGATCACAACTACTCTATTCAGAAAGTTCAATATGTGAAATTAAGGACCGGTTGTGACAGTTTCCATAGGTCAACAATTACAATTTATGCGACAATAAGAACCTTTGTACCAAATTTCGTCGCATTGTCTCCAAAATTGCGATCTGCACTTTGCGCACAAGGTTTACATTGACAGCCAGCCAGACGGACGGGCGGACATCGTTAGATCAACTCAAAAAATGATTCTAAGTCAATCGGTGTACTAAAATGTATAGACCCATATTTTTATGTGTTAAAAACGTTAACGCAAACGCATAATAAATACCCTCTCCACAACTTTTATTTTTAATGGGACATAATTCATCTTTATCACTCAATAAAGTTCAGAATTTAGTTATGGGTTAAAAACTCACTCAACATTTTTTCTTTGCGCTGAAAAACATCAACCAAATGTGAATAATTTAACAGAAAAAAATAATGATTGAATACTTAAAAACCAGAAGATTAAGTTTTAAATGCTTTAAATTCTCGTTTTTATATTGATTGATTTTGTGTTTAAAAGAAAATAAACAATTATTAAATACTTGACTTTTTGCTTATTTGACCTTATTCTCTATTAACAGCAGCTATTGATGTTTTACGAGTTCTTATTTTGTTGCTGGCAAGTCTTTTGTCTGATCAATCTGGTGTCAAAAGAACACTTAAGGAAAACAATTAAAAGTGTTTCTGATTCATTATTGTGTAAATATTTTGAAGATTATTTTATGCACAAATGTTGGTGTGTATATAGGAAAAGATTTAAATAAAAGTTTGCATGATTTATAAAAAAAATCAACTTTCGAATGTTCTTAATGGCATCAATAATTTTTAAGGTTGATTTTTTGGCAGAAACTTTTTTAAGAAAACAAAATAGTAAATATTTACAGTTTTCTTAAAAATTATTGATGCTAAATTTGATTATTTTTACACTTTTAATTGTACTTAACGATGGAGGCATTTAACGATGTCTTTTCAGACACCTTTAACAAAAACGTTTGTTTTCTTTGAAACAAAATCAGTTTTCATGTTTGTTAAAAGGATTTTTCATGTTTGTTAATATATATATGGGGGATTTCATGTCAAGTGACCCAATTTCGAAATCCATGTCTTCCGATTTGGATGAAATTTGCACCAAGGTTAGTCCTATTGGATAGTAGTTTAGACACAAATTTTCAACAAGATCGGTCTATACGTTTCTGAGGTAGTGGGGGTCAAAGTTTGACATTTTGGCCATACAGGTGTTCTTTCTTATCCATGTAACTTATTACCTATTGGTGTTAGCAAAATTTGTCCCAAGTAGCATCGATAGCTATTTGATCCAGCTTTTGAAAAAAATGTTTTTGTTTTTTAAAAAAAAATTTTAAAATTTTTTTTTTAAATTTAAAACTTTTTTTTTGTTCAAAAGAAAGCTTGTCTTTTCCTTTATGGTAGTTTTTGTCCCTTTTTGGGATGCGAGCGGCTTATGTATTAAAAAAAATAATTTCTAACTCTAGAAAAGGGTTTTTCAATTTTTAGCATATGCAGTGTTCTTTCTCATCCATGTAACTTATTACCTAAAAATTTGTCCCAAGTAGCTTCGATAGCTATTTGATCAATATTTTGAAAAAAATTTTTTTTGTTTTTTTAAAAAATTTTTTAAAACTTTTTTTTTAAATTTAAAATTTTTTTTTTATACGTATTTTTATCCGGAAAGTTTTTTTTTTTTTTTTTTGCTCAAAAGAAAGGTTATGTCTTTTCCTTTAAGGTAGTTTTGGTCGCTTTTTTGGATGCGAGTGGCTTATGTATAAAAAAAAATATTTCTAACTCTAGACGAGGGTTTTTCAATTTTTAGCATATGGACTATTTTAAATTTTTTTCTTTTTGTGTTTAAGTGTTTCTAAAGCCTTAAAAATTTGTGTCTAAACTACTATCCAATTCATCCAAATCGGAAGACATCGATTTCAAAATTGGGTCACTTGACATGAAATCCCCCATATGTATAAAGAAGTTTAGAAAATAAGACATGCTTACAAATACATCGTGAAAACACAAAAGGTTTTTGGTAGCATGTTCAAAAGAGAATGAAAAAAACTGACATGTCTGAAAATTTATCATATAAATGCCGCCTATTTACTAAATATTATATTAATTAATTTCTTATCTAAAAGCGTATGATAATTTTTAATTTCTACTGTCAAATGTACATTAGGGCTTAATACCACGGAGTGGCCAAGAATGTTTTAGTAATGAAAACACCTGTCTCCCGTCGTTTTACAGGGAAGCAAACTTCTAAAACCTTCCAAGAAATTTTGAACCGCGATGAATTGCAAACCGTTGGAAAATTTGTACATATAAAGCAGTTAAAATTTCCGTGAGATAAAAATGGTTGTTTTCAAACATCAACCCGATGCCTGCGTGAACTTTAATAACAATCCAAAAAAATTATCATATTTTTATTAATAACTTTTAATGTTCTACACTATGCCGTTTTTAATATTCGCAAAAAGTGTGAAAAAATTATAGCCCTAATATACATATTAAAACAAGTAATAAAGTAAAGTCTGTCAAGCCCGGCCAGATAAAATATATTTTATCTATAGATAGAGAAAATTTTTCGAGAGTGTAAGAATAAAATTTTGTTGTGAGGTTAAGATTTATATAAAAGTTCTTTGGGGCAATTATTATTAAGATATCTTCATCTACATGAGATTTGTTTGCATCTAAGTGAATTAAGGGAGGGGGTTTACATACATAGGACCTAAGTTCAATTTTGGATTTTCGAACACAATATTAGCATGACAACGTAGCTTTCGTCAAATTTTCTGTCGCCAAATTGTATGTCAATACCTCTAATACATGTATAAGAAAGTTATCGCATTAAAAGCTTTTTTCGGGAGTAGTAGTTGTAAGATGATTAAGTTTGCAATAAAATAAATTTGGACAGCATTTATTTATTTATTAATTTTAATTTCCTGTACAACAAGACAGTGTCTTATAATTATAGTACAGGAACGTAAAATGTTACAAGAATATTTAATTACATATAATTATTACAAAATGGTTATATTATTAAAACAAACAAAAAATACAATTATTAAAAAAGAATATAAGAATATAATTCATATAAAACATTTTCAATCAAAAAACAATTATGAAAAAAAGTTATATAAAAACATTTTGAAACTGTTAGCATTACGATTTAGTTGTTGATTTAGTGGAAGAAGGTTACAAAGACGAGCGGCATGAATAAAAAACTGCCATTCGGAGACTAAGGTTTGATGCCGTGGAATTATAATATAATGGTTCCTTTGAGATTGAAAAAAACGTATCTTCTCAAATAAATATTTGGGGGTTTTAGTGTTTATCACTCTGTGTAAAAAAATTAGTGTTCGGATTTTCAAAAGATTTTCGAAAGAGACTCCATACAGACTGTTTGAAACGGATGAAACACGAACGAAACGTCTTAGACCGTACACATATCTCAAAATATTGTTGAATAAAGTATTTAATTTTCTTTTGCTAATTGAATCACAGTTTGCAAACAGTTCACATCCATAAATTAAACTAGGAATCAAATATGTCTTGGCAAGTAAAAGTCTTATCCTCAATGGGGTAAAGTATTGTGTCAACCATAGGGCCCGTAACTTAATATAGGACTGACCAACTAAAGAGTTCACATGATCGTTCCAAGTGAGACTATTATTAAAAATTATTCCCAAATTTTTCGCTGCCTTCACAATCTCAATCTTCTCACCATTTATGACAATGTTATCAGCAATGCTGGGAACAATGGTATGAGCAATACTTTTTCTACATATAACAATGCACTTTGATTTCCGAGGATTTAAACAGAGCCCGTTTGCAGAAGCCCACAGGTATATTTTGTTCATTTCAGTATTTACAGATGATATACCCAAAGCAATACTATTCACAGGGCTACTTAAATAAAGTTGCACATCATCCGCATACAAGTGGACTTTGCAATTGGATAATTGTTTAGGTAAATCATTTACATATATCGAAAAAAGAAGTGGTTCCAATATAGAGCCCTGTGGCCCTCCTTTAATTAGAGATAAAGAGTTTGACCAAGAGTCGTTCAAAAATACCGATTGTGTGCGCGCCGAAAGGTAAGAAAAAATAAGATTGGTAGATGTATTGGCAAATCGAAAAAAGTGTCTCAGTTTACTAATAAGCATCTGATGATCCACTGTGTCAAATGCCTTCGAATGATCAAGAAGCACTAAAAAGTTAATGTCCCCATTATCGAGTCTCTGTCGTATATTCTCACATACCTCCGCAAGAGCTGTAATACAGCTATGACCCCGGCGAAAACCAGATTGCATATTAGAAAGTAAATTATGTTCATTAATATATCCCAACATTTGACAATGCAATAGTTTTTCCAAAACTTTAGATAGATAGCACAAGATGGCTATTGGTCGATATTCACCATTTGACTTAGGTAATAGAATAACTTTCGCATGTTTCCATCTTAACGGATACCTACTAGACATTATAATAGTATTAAACAAATGAGTAATATAAGGTAAAATCAAAGGCAAAATTATCTTTACAAATTTTGGGTGCATATTATCAAATCCCACTGCGTTGGATTTCATCAACTGGATGGTCGAGATAACATCATATTGAGAAACATAGGAAAATCTAAAAAACTGGTTATCAATATTAATATTCGACGAATGTGAGGAAAAATCGTAGAAGTCGAGGTTCGCTTGTATCAAAGGAGTGCTTGTAAAAGATTCGTTAAGAGTATTTGCATCAATCTGGCAATCATTAAATCTAACTATTACCATAATAAAAAAGTTTATGATCACAAAGACTCTATTCCGGAAAAGAAGATTGTGAAATTATGGATAGATTGTAACCATTTTGAATAGGCTTTAATAGGACAATTATTACCTATGTACCAAATTTTGTTAACGTATCTTCAAAATTGTGAACTGTACTTTGCGCACAAAGTTTACATGGAAAGCCAGCCAGCCGGGCAAACAGGCATCGTTAGATCGACACAAATAGTGATTCTAAGTCGATCGGTATACTCAAAGATATAGGACCATAATTTTAAGCTGTTACAAATAAAAACACAAACGCCTAATACCCCCCGCACTATTTTGGTGTGGGTATAATACATGCAATCTCAAAATATTTTGTAAATAAATTTCGAAGAACTATCATTAATGTTATTAATAATACTGCAGTTTTTGTTTGAGTCTAAACCTGTTTTCAAATAATTTCGCTCAATTCAAATTTATTATTTTAAAGGTGACCAACAATTGTGATTTTTATTTTTTTAATTTAATTTAATTTAAGAAAAAAAAAGGTTACCAATAACTTATCTATTGGGGAATTCACAAGGTGTGCTATCAAGTCATATCGTCATAATGTCCTAAATAAAAAAAAAATATTGCTGCGTTTCAAACAAAATACAAGTTTTAATGCTGTGTTCATTGATTCGTCATAACTGTACAGTAGAAATCTAAATTATAAGCGATTGCCCACAGCAGTCATATTCATATATACTTCTTATTATTTTAAGAAATATGACTTTACAGCTTTATGACTCTGAATCCCCCATATATATCTGTGGCATTTTTACAAAACATCATATCATAAAAAATTTAATATTCTACCACTTATTAATACACAATTTCTCAAAAACTTTTTTCTTTTTTTTTGGGTTTTTGTTAATTTTTTATGTTTGGGTTTTCAATATACAAGGCAGGTCGATTTGTAAAACGTTACAGACGTACACATGCGTCTATGTGTGCTTTCATTTAAATTAATGTCTTTCCCCTGTTTTTTTTTTTGCAATTTATTGTAATGGGAGGGCTTGGGAGACACAGAAAATAAAAGTAAGACAAAAATGTACAACTAAAGAAAGTATTTTGTTAACGGAAGTTAAAACTATAAAGAATTTCTTAAAAACATCTATATATAAATCGGCAAAGACAACTTTTGCTGATGAAACAGCTTTTCTTAACGCACACCAAAACCGTCATAAAGCATTTCATTACTTACAGGATCACATATTTCAACTAGAAATATGGTTAAAACAATATAAAAGATAAAGTTTAATCAGCAAAATTGCGTACACATAACATTTACTTTGCATAGAGAGATATTCTCCCTATTTAAATCAATTACTTAATAATAACTCAACATCTGCAACTAAAATATCTCGGAATACATTTAGATCGACGTTCAACGTGGAAATGCCATATAAGGCAAAATTTAATCAAATTAAATTAAAAGAAATTCAAATTGATTGGCTTTTTTAAAAAATTCTGTCCTTATATAAGATTTTAGAGCGAAGCCGGTGTTTGCCATATTACAGGGTTAAATAATACCCACATTGAAACAATTACATACAGTATATAAATTTTTACCACTTGTGCACTTAAACCTATATATCAAACAAAAAGACTTATAAGAATATAATTTCTTAACTTTAATAACTTCAGAATTTTAGACGCTACTGTACCGTGTTTTATGTTATATGAAAGCTTGAAGCGTTCTCTATAAAATATTATATGTAAAAAAACCCTTTGTATCGACAACATTTTGAGATTAAAACCTTTTTGATAAGTTACATTACTTTTTGAAATTGGTTCTTAATGGGTTAATAATTCGGTATGTTTTATATACCATGTGAACGATATTTGGAAACACCCTACAGCGAGACCCATATTGCTGAGATCAAAATTATACTTCAAGAGATATTGGCTAAGAATTTATTTACTCTTATGGTCTTTAACTCTTAAACAACGTTTTATTTTTAAAGTACTTCTAAATGCAATTTTTGTTCCTTAATAATTTCCGAGGTTATGTACAAAATTAATCAAGTAATTGAAAGAATACCAATTTTTATATATTTAATATGCTACCAAATTTGTCGTATGCTGAAAAGCTTGCATACGACTTTGTTGAAAAGCAAAAAATGTTGTGTCTGAAAAAAATTTTCAACATAAATTTGCTGATTCAATATATCGTGTAAACTTAGCTTTACATTTCTCCCTTACAAGCCTTCGTTGCAAGTTCCTTTTTTTATTGGGCATGGATCATTTTGCACTCCTTTTTAGACTATTAGGTATTTTTTGTGCTATTCCACAAAATAATGGGCGCCCGTTGTTCAGTTCATACGTTAAGGCTTTTTTATGGTTTGTTTAATGTATAAAAAAATAAATTTTTTTTTGCAAATTTAATTTTTGTTTTAACCGAGCCCGTATTTTGTTTAATAATTCCGATTTTAAAGATTAGTGACGATTGGCCCCCTAATTGGAAAACTTAAAAAACATCAAATACAAAAACTTCGAAACACAAACAAATGCAATCAAGTTTATAGTTCAAAATAGTTTAATAGGAGTCAAGGCTAAAATAACAGCATTATCAACACTGTATAAAAAATAAACAAAAGGAATTCACACACAAAAATAAACATAAGTATATATGCATTAACAACAACACGGGGCTACGTCTATAAATTTCCAACAAAAAATGCAATTGATGAGAAAATTATACTCATTAAAAGTTTTACTGGTTCTTGTGTGCATTTGTGTTCACACGTATACAAACTCGTGTACACTTACGTATGTGTGTATGTATGAATATTTCAGATGTTGATGATGGATTAAAACAATGAATTTTTGCATATCCGTTTACAATGCTTTTATTTTACAAAAACAAAAACCAACAAACAAACAAAAACAAATCTATTTTACAAATAAAAGGAAACAACAACAACAATCTAGATTGTATATAATGAGTGCATATGTTTAGGTGTGTAAAAAAATAATGACGGCATTTAATGCCGTTTACTTACACGTAGAAAAACATTTTTTTTATCGTCATAATAAATGAAAACGGACGTAATACACATTTGTATATTTTAAAGAGAAACAAAAATGGTATAAAACCAATATATGTATGTACATATACATATATGAAATAAAGTTTTCTTCGCATGTTAATACCCCTGACAGACATAGGGTTTGTATACTATACTATCATGGTATACTACATGTGTGTCAACCTTAACTACAATTAAATCATGAAACAAAGTGGTATATTGATGGTTTATATACTACTGTAGTATGCATACCATGGTATTGAAACTATAGGCCGTGTCAGATAAAACTTTTGCTTCGCGTTGCGTTACATATACTTTGACAGCAAAGCGTAAAGCAAAAAGTGTATGTCACAATAAAAACTTTGACAACACTCACACATTGTGTGTTAAAAAGAAAATAAACAAAAAAAATTATACTAGAAGATTGTCAAAGCGCGCAAAAAGATGAGAGTTGCCCAACTTTTCGCTTCGCTTTGCGTTAAAAGCAGTTTATGTGACAAGTGCCATATAAACATGTACATTTAACTCAAATGTCAAAGCGTATATGTAACGCAACGCGAAGCAAAAGTTTTATCTGACACGGCCTTATATGTCTGTCAGGGGTATTACTTTATGTTTGTTTCAACTTTATGTATAGTATGGTGACTTAGTTATTGATCGTTTCTGTTGTTACGTCCGTTTGTATTTTAGGTGGCGATATGTATTTAAGTTTTTTTTAATTAAAGATTACTAGTAGAAATTTAAAAGGAAGCTTGCAATAATAAAGAAAAGGCATTCTGACACCATTTTATTTTTGCTATCTCTCTGTCTCTCTCTCTACGTGAATTTGTCAGGCTATTTCTTGTACTGGTACAAGGAGAAAATGTTTTAAGGGCAATAAAATTCAAAAAACATTAAAAAATAGCCAACAAAATAAATATAAGAAAGCACCCTGCAGAAAAGAGAAAATCAATGCATTTTCACTGTTTTAGGCGTCAGTCAGACTGACTAGGTGGGTTGTTGATTGTTATTTCCTTTGTTTCTTCTATTTTTATCAGTGTCTACATGTGTCTTGCTTTTGATATAGCTGTTGAAGTAATTCTGAAGGCATAAATTATTGCCTTTATAAAAAATCAAAAAACATCAACATACATTTAAAACTAAAAATAATGAGGCAAAGTAGGAAAATAAACTAGGCGTACAATTATTGAAAACTAGAAAACGGTAATTAAAATACTTCAAAGGATAACTGCTGTGTTTCTCTTTGTTAGTGTTATTCAAGGATATAAGGATTTGTCGATACATTCTGTCGTCACATTAGAAATTAATGAAGTCAATAATGAATTGACAATACTTGAAAACAAAAGCACTCTCACTGGTGCTCTTTCACTTGGAATACACTGAACAATTCGTTATAAAAACTTAGTTAAAAGACTAATAATGATGTTTTTAGCTAAAATCAAAATTGTACAAGTTACTTAAATTTTAAAAAACAATAATCAAATATCTTAAATAACTGAAAGAAAACAATAAAATGACACTATAATTCGATTTAAAGACAAATATATCTTATACAATTAAAAATCGCCACTAAATTACTAAGATTTTTGATGATTTAGATCATTTTGTTTCAAAATCAATTTATTATATATTATGAAATTTTTCAATATTTTGAATCGAATTAAATTACCCTAGTTAAAAAACATAAACAAAAGTTCCACGTTTTCTATAAAAAAAAACTATAATTTAAACATAACTAATTTGAAAAATCTCTTATAGAAAAAGTGTTATGTTTGCTTAAAAAAATCTCTAAATTAAGCTCATTAAAACCGATAAAAAGTTTCCAAAAAATCCAAAGCAAAAAAATAGCAATATCTTCAACTTCTTTTTTACTGAATACTATTCTATATATTTAAATCTTTACATCCATTGCTATAAAACTTACCAAATCGTCAGCTCATTATTGTTTTGGCGCATATACAAAAAAGACGGAGTGCAGAAAAACGACAAAGAAGGTTTACATAAAGATTTCTGAAAATGTATATGTACAATAGAATTTTTTTATATTTTCTCCGCTGCTTCCGGCAGCTTTCATGAATGAAGTTAGAAGTTAATAGTATTTTATTGAAAGTGAAAAATATTATTTTGTATCGCATACGCCGTTTTTCTAAAAATAATTTTAAAATGTAACTTTTTGTGCTACATAAGTATACTTATTGCTATGCATTGAGTAACTTACTGAAATCAAAGTTTCTATATTAACAATCTAATAAAAAGTCAACATTAATGATTTTTCCATTTTTATATTTTTAATACATTTTAAAAATTGTAACAATTTATTATTTGTTTATATTTTATAAATTTATGTTTTATACATAAAACTATTTTTTGTTGTTGTCATTTTATTCTGCTTTTGCTCATGGTCCAATTAATAGGTCGATGCAGAAATACAACAATTAAAACAAAAAAAAAACAACACGCACGTTGTTTGTGTATAACATGATGAAGATATAAAAAACAATTGCATAAAAAAAAACACAACTCTACAAAAAACCAGCAGTCGTTTTGCGTAGACCTACTGATTCGACAATGCTTTTGCTTAAACAACTTTTGTTTCTTACAACAATGAAGCAAAACAAGAGTGAAATTTATTTTGTACACTCAAAAAAAAAATCAATCCATCCGTACTCAAATCAATCCGGAGCGGTATCAATAGTACGGTGAGTACGGATATTCTTGAATCAAGTACAAAAAGATTGATTCAAGTACGGATTATTCAATCCCAAAATTCTCACTTTATCCATATTTGATCCCGAATTCGTACTTGAAGTAATCCGAAAACGAGATTGATTTAAGTAAAAGTAGGATTAAATTAATCTCAAAATGCGATTGATTCAAACATTATAAAGTTGATTAAATCCCCAATTCGTACTTGAAGTAATCCGAAAATGAGATTGATTTAAGTAAAACTAGGATCAAATTAATCTCAAAATGGGATTGATTCAAGCATTATAAAGTTGATTAAATCCCCAATTCGTACTTGAAGTAATCCGAAAATTAGATTGATTTAAGTAAAAGTAGGATCAAAATGCGCTTATATAAAGAAATCCTAACTCGATTTGTTAAATGAAAAGATTTTATTTAATATTTAAACATTTGGTTATTTATTTACTTTTTAAATTAATTTTTAAATTAGGAAATACAGTAGTTTATAATTTGTTGGTAAATAAAATAAAAAATACATATTATGCAATTTAATTTTATTTTAAATACATTAATTGATTCAAATGTTGAATAATAATTTATTAATTTTCATTTTAATTATTGGCTGGGTTAGGTTAATAAAAGCTTAATAAATATACATATATTAATAATATTTTATGGACATTTAATGTATGATTTTTTATAGTTTATATAGGGTATATAACTTTTTAAATGAATTTTGTAATGAAAAAATACAATAGTTTCTAAATTGTATGTACATATATACATATATTAATTAAAATAAAAAATGCATATAATGGAAGTTAATTTTATTTTTAATACATCAATTGATTAAATTTTAAATAATAATTCATTCATTTTGAATTTAATTATTGGCTGGGTTAATAAAAGCTTAATTAATAAATATTTATTAATAATATTTTATGGACATTTAAAGTATAATTTTTTATAGTTGGGTATAAAAAAAATTAATAAAAAGAGATTATGAATATAAATTCTTGCGTCTTGTATATGTTTTTCCGTTATTGAGTGGGTACAAATGTAATGGAGGGGTGGTAAACTCTGTGATATTTTTAAAATATATACTATTTGTAGCAGACCCAACTTCATAAGCTCTAAAATGTTTTTTACCTGGTTCAAAACGTATTTTCCTTGGAAGTCGTTCTTTTCTGTTAGCGAGTTACAGACTTTTGGTTGAACCGATATTGTCTCGTCATCTATACCAAACTACTCATACATAGAATAAATAAATAAGTACATGATTATCATATGTGTATACTTCCAGGACTACCTGAATTTTTTTCCACTTGAACAGCTTTTCTCGAAATTCCATACGAAGACCAAGAGGAGGTATTGCTTCCTTTATGTCGTCGTGTTGCATGTACTGCAAACTGTTGAATGTTACCTGCGCAGCTGCACATGCAGAATAATAAGAACTCATCAGAAATATATATATATAGATGAAATAGTAAATAAAAAACTTATAAAGAAGATTTCATTTCAAAAACGGAATATTGAAAGGTAAGAAAAAAAATCTTTAGACAAAAAAATCTTGTCAGAAACTGTAGTATTTCGATTTCCAAAACACCCCTGATTGATACCAAAAGAAAGAGAAACAAATTTAACTAACCCTATCCGAAACTCCTAATGCATTTTTAATGTATTATTTCTGACTATATAGTAGCGCATTTAAAATTCTCTTTCAAGTGAGTGTATCAATTTACGTTCAAGAAAACAGCTGATTTCCAGGTTAGTGAGCAAATTTTTCGTTTGCTTTTATAAATTGTTTTCTTTATGACATCTTGAAAGTAAATTGCTCAAAAATTGAATGCAGCCTACGTCACAACTTTCAATTTTTGGAAATTTTGACAAAAAGTATATGTAAAAGACTATCAAGAAAAACTTTATCGTGTGGCTGCACTGTTAAACAAAAAATAAAACAAAAACGATAATGGCGGCTTGTTAAAAAAATTAAAAATTTGGCCAAATTACCAAAATATCTACATTTGCTACGGCTTAAGGAGTATTTCATTGTTTTCTTATATATCTAAACAAAAAATGGCTTATAATGGCTTAATTGGTAACGCTGCTGCATAGTACTGCCTTGTGGTATTGACGGCCAATATAATTCGAATCAATCGACAATGAATAATTATCTGTTTTGCTTTCAACTTAAGCCAACGTTTCTAAGCTGATTACATTTGTAATCGTCATCGCTCCTAAAGTGCAACCCCATCAGTGCTCTAAGGGAAACTATGTCATTAAGAAGCTAGGGGTTCTTGGTCACTTAGAGCGATAACATTTTTCTGAGACCGGTCTTACGGCGAGTTGGGCAAAAGTAAATAATTATACAATCAACTTTAAAATGGTATGAACTAATGACTGATTCCGAACAATTTTTCCTGGCCGCAGAAACAACGGGCATGTGTATGCAGAAGAGCTAAATTAAGCATTAATATTTTTGATTCAGCATTTTCAAACATTTTATTCCATACGGAATGAACAATCAGTTTCGCATTATGCTTAAATATAAAAATTATGCTTATAATTCCGGAAAATAGAGGTTATCACGGTTAATCGATGCAAGAAATCGAAATGGTAAAAAAAATGTTTCTTTTTTCTTTCCCGCATAATTGATGTTGCAGGTTAATCGAATGACAGATAATCGAGGCCTCACTGTTTTTTTGTATGTATATATATATAGGAATTCTTTGAACATTTTACTTAAACGTTTTTTAAATTTAGGCCCTAATTATGTAAAATGCAACACCAAAAATTACATTGAAAGCAAAAAAAAAAAATCCAAAATAGTTTGTGATTTTGTTACTTTCTACAGAAATTCATATTGTTTTACCATTTTTAAAACAAAACAATTGCAAGATACATATTGAAATTTAAAAATTCAAATAAATTTTTCTATAAGCCAGCAACAAAATTACAATTTTTTTCGATTTTGTTTTTGCTCTCTATGTAATTTTTGGTGTTGCATTTTACATATTAGAACCTTAATATTCGTTTGCAATTACGGGGGTTAAAACAACACAAATCTTTGGGTAAAAAAATACATACGTATGTACTTACCTATTAAATATTCGTAGGCTGCATCCACTCCCAATGATTTCAATAGCTGGAGCAGCTCCTCGTCCAAAGAATCTGCCATGACAAAAAAAAAACACCACACAATTTACTTTTTCTTTTTTAACAATTTGTTTTTAAATTTTTTTTACCACTTTTAAAAATTTTACTTAATTTTCTTTAACAATTTGTAGTGATGAAATTTTCTCAGCCTACTAACAACAATGAGTCACGAAGTAAATGAGGTGGCAAACAGCCAGGCCTGCCATATTTGCCGATTTATCGGCATTTTGACGATTTTTTGCCTTTTTTTTTTTTTGTTTTTATTAATATGTATGTTGGGTCAATACATTTTTATTTCAAAAATATTACACTATTAAGGATTAAAGACCAAAGCTAAAAGAAGAAATAATTTTTAAGCGCTAAGCAATTCAATTAAAATTTTTTTTTTCCATAAGGTAAATATAAAATACATACTTTATATCTGTGTATGAAAATAGATAGATATTTGCAGAAGAGTAAAGTTAAGCTAAATTTATATTCACTAACATTGAAAATAAGTTTCTTTTTTAACATTACACTTATTTAAATTACAATCTATCCTATGATAATAAGCAGTTTTGAAGAAATATCGTGCCCTTGATAAAACAATAGTGTATAATTTTTTTGCCATTTTGAGATAATGGAGTTTAAAATTTTTGTGTTATTACAGATCTGGATCAGTCTTTTGAAAAAAACTTTTTTTGTTTTTTTTTTTAAATTTTTGGCGAATTTTAGCGATACTGAACAAATTTATTTTGTAGAATTTACAAAAAATATTTTTAATAATTCTAAAAATAGGTATTTTATTGTCAAAAACTGAAAAACAAAGGCTGCGGCGATTTTGGTGATTTTTGACATTGAATTTGGCGAAAAAGGTCTAAATCAATCTGACAACCCTGCTTTTAAGTTCTCTGAGAACAATACGCTCACTTTATAATTTAACTCTCAGAGTGGCAATACCAACGAAAAGTTCAATCTTTTTTGTACTTGATTTGATAATTTTATACTTATTTTGAGAAATTCCGGGATTGATTTTCGAAAATGATCCCATTTGGATTGTTTTAAGTACGTTTGGGATTGTTTTAAGTACGTTTAACTGTTTTTCGTACTCAATTTTTTGAGCACGCCTCGTGCTAAAAGTGAGCATAAAAAGATCAATTTATCCCGAGTGTTTTTCTTTCTGTGTACGTTTTTATATAAAGAATTTGGTGCAATCGCCAAATAGTGGCGTGTAGAGCAAAACAATACTTAAAAACCTTTAAAATAGTTGATATGGAGCAAAATGAATGCTTAATTGATATCACAGAAACCACAAAAAATTTCGCGAAACAGGTCTTGGATTTAGAAAGGGGGTTTTAAAAAAAATATATACCTCATACCTAACTCATGTTTTTTTAAAAATGTTCGGTAGGTCAAACCATTAATGAGCTGACGAAATGTCAATAATTATATTATTATTCAATAACAATTATAATGGTTAAAATCAAAATGAAACCATTCAACATGGCATCTCCGATACAAAGACATAATAGAATTCGCTCTATCTGGAGAAGCGCAGGAGCCAAAGCTTACAAATTTACAAAATTACAAGCATCTTGGTTATACATACCCAGCATCCGATTAAATGTGGGCGGGGTTGAAGAACTTTGAGTGACACCTTCCATACAAATACCAAACATATTTCTGTATATCTGGAGAATCGAAGCAATAAAAGTTCCCGAATTCGGTACAAATAGCTTCGATGGTAATGCATGACATCTGGGAAAAAGTGGGCTGGACTGGAGAAGTGGGCTTGGTACAAAATCTTTATTTCTGTAGAACGGTAGGACAATATTGTTTCCGTATATTTGGAAAACGGCAACCGCTACAATTTAAAAATGAATTAAAAATGTCTTGGATATTAATGAACAACATCTGTCAAAAAGTGAGTGGAATTGGAGAAGTGGGAGCGGCACATACTATATTTCTTTTTATCTGGAGAACGGCAATATGTAAAGATTTAAGATTTGGTACAACTAGCTTGGTTCTCAATGCACAACACCTGTCAATAAGTAGGCGCGAAGTGGGCGTGTCACGAAATGTATATTTAGACAACCGCAATAGCTAAAGTTTCCAAATTTGGTACAAATGGCTGGGATCTCAATACAAAAAATCTGGGTGGGAGTGGATACGTGGGCGTGGCACCTTCCATACAAAGACATTATAGATTTTTGTATATCTTAAGAACAGTAACAGCTAAAGTTTCCCGTTTTGGTACAAATGGCTTGGTTATCAATACCCAGCATCAGTCAAAAAGAGGGCAGGATTAGATAGGTGGGCGTGGCACAAAAAATAATTGCGTATATGTGAAGAACAATAAATGTAAAATAGTCCATATTTGGCACAAATAAAATGGTTATCAATACACGACATCTGTAAAACAGTGGGCTGCAATTTTGAAGTGGACGTGGTTCCTCTCATACAAAGACAATATAAATTTCTTTATCTCTTTAAAGCGGTTGCAAAATTTGGTATAAATAACTTCGTTATCAAACGAAATCTATATTAAAAACATTTTATTTATTTTATTTAATTGGTTGTAGCGAAGCGCACTGGGTTGGGCTAGTTTTCTATGAGACTTATAAGATTTTAAAGAAAAAAGTAAAATTAAAATGTTATCGAAATGAAAAAGTCATAATTCAGAACCTAGTTCATGTTAAACATTTCAATTGGGTTCATATCAAAACAAAATTATTTTCTATGAATCGGAGCAAAATGAAACAAATCTAAATACCTTAAAAACAAATGGCCAGAGAAATAAATAAATTTATGAATTGTATAAGTGTTAGTAAACTAATTTACTAGAACAAGTCATAAAAAAAAATACAACTTACTGGCTTTAATTAATTTTTTTTTCCGAAAAATTGTTATAGTAGAACGGTTGCGTTTTGTTGTGGACATCCTCCTTTATCGTTTGTTGAATAAACGAAACATTTTTTGCCCCAAAATATTAAAAATATTATGGGTTAAATAAAAATAAAATGGCCTAATCTAGTTATTAAATTAGCAACGCAGGTGCCGAGAAATTGAGAATATATCGTCAGCTCAGAATTGGTTTGGCGCATATCATGGTAATTTAACCAATTCTGCGCTGACGATATATCAAGTTAATTAATAAAACTAACAGTCTGAATATCAAGCAATCTTAAAGTTTTGCTTACCTAAAAAAGCATAATCAACTTTAAATTAAGTAGGGGATATTTAGTTCCTTTTTGGACTCCACTAATATACATACCCAAGCACATATCTATTAACTTTTTGCCACTTATTTCCATCAGTGTATTCTTAGTGCGTATACGCAACGTCTTTCCTTTTCTAGGTTTTTAATTATGTATTTGCGTGTTCAGAAGTTGTGCTTTTTTTGTATGACTGTCTTCTTCAAACTATTTATCAATTATTTTTTGTGCGTAAAGACAATTTGTCTTCTTATCAAGGCACTTAAATACCCTAAAAAGACATATTTTGTTTGTCATACTTGTCTTAATTTATTGGAATGGTTTGAATTGACACTCTTTGTGCTTCTTTGGCCTTTTTGGGAGTTTTGTAAAAGAGTAATTTATATTTTTTATACAGGATTCGAATTGAATTAAATAGACTTACTAACTATGGGCTGTTCGTTTCTTTTGCTATTGTAAAACTTAAAGACATAGACACATTTTATACCCACTCCAAAATAGTGGAGATTGTTTTATTCGTTTGTACAGATGAATTTAACACCTTTAAATATTGGTTCTAAGCCCACCTTTTTGTATACCGATCGACTCATTATCACTTTTTGTATCGATCTAACGATGTCTGTCCGTCTGGCTTGCCATATAAACCTTGTCCGCGATGTACTATTTTGTCGCTAACTCGACGAAATTTGGTACATAGGTTTTAATCGTCACAAGTACCAAGTTTACTAAAAATTGTTTTAGAGAGAGTTTTTGAGATCTTAAGCCATCTTATAAAGTAGGTATTTAGATTGAATTTGGCTCAAACTTATTTTATTACCATCTTAATTCTCCTACCAAATTTAATTGGAATCAGTTCATATATGAACTTAGCTCCCATACAAATACTACTCCCGGAAACAGCTTTTAATGCCAAACCTGCCTAATAAATGTAGGTATGTATTGACATAACTTTGACGATATCTACTATGTCGTGTCAAAATATTGTGCTGGTAGGTCCGGTATTAAACATAGGTTCTTTATATACCTCCTCCCTAAAAGCACTTAATGACAGAAAAAGTCTCATATTGATGAATACATTTAATTAATATTTGGAAAAAAACTTTTACATGACTTTTAACCTCATAGCATAATTTTGCATTGGCTAATTCATTATTACCCATGGGTAACAAATATGGTACACACTAGAAAATGTGTCTCCTAATTCTGTTTTGTAGGGTATCATATGATAATTTGTGACCGAATATGCTTTCTTACTTGCTTAGTTTTATTTTCGTTAACATCCTTTTTCTCCTTTTATCTGTTGAAAAAAAAATTAAGGACATTTTATTAACTTGAAGGATGATATTTTATGTTTAACTTAAATTCATGTATATATGTTGTCCTTCACCTGTGACTGGTTCTTACTTAGGACCTCTGGGCAACTATGGACCAACTAGTATGAAATATTTTTACTTCCATTTCCTTTGTTCGATTAACGATATTTATGCAATAATGGATCTACCGTAACACGATATTTAAATTTGGCCAAATTTTATCTTAACACCATAATTTCCTATTTATCATATTTATAAAGAGCCATAGTCAAATATGAACCCATTCCCATTAAATTTATTTATGTCATTACAGTCGTAATAAAATATTTTTGGGTTGAATTTTTTAAAAAAATACTAACATAATTTAAGGGTGTATGGACACAAATTATTTATTCTTAGAGGTCATTTGTACGGCGGCTACTTAAAATCATAAGCCGATTTTTACCATTTTCAATACGACAAGGTTTACATGGACACCCAGGCAGTTGACCAGACAGCCGGAAGGGCAAGATCCATTCGACTAAGAAGGTAGTTCTTAGTCATTCGGTATTCTAAATAAATGGATAAAACAAATCTTATTATGCGTTACAAACATGTGAAGAATAACAATTAAACTCCATAATTGATCATAGTTTTTTGAACAAAACACCCTTTAGCAAAAAAAAAATAAGATACATTTTTTTCTTACTTTTAATATTCATCAAAATATGGAATTTTATGTAAAAATATAAAAAGTCCGGAGTCGTATATAGCCTTAAAAAAGCACTTTTAGCTAAATAAACATTTGGGGGATTCACAAGGTGTCATAAAGTCATAAGTCTTAAAATAATAACATGAAAAAATACGATTGTTGTGAACAACCCCTCATAATTTAGTGTGTCTATTTTAAATTTGAATCAGCTGATTTCAATCAAATATAAAAAACAAGTAAGAGTGCTATATTCGGCTGTGCCGAATCTTATATACCCTTCACCATTGTGCGAGCAGAATACAGAGCAACTAGACAAAACCTAAATAATTTCTACATAAACATACATATATACAATACATAAAACTTCATTATAAATTAAATTTAAAAAGTTAAAACTGGTAAATATTTTTTTAAATCGTTTCAGAACATAAAAAAATTTAAAAAAAATTTTCTTTTTGAAAAAACACGATTCGAACCAGGGACTCACAGTTTCTAACCTAAGCAAACCCCCTAGACAACTGGACCATGAAGGAACGTTTCATGAATATCATTAAAAGTAAATATGATCAGTTTACAGTTCACAACTCAACACAGTTGAGTTGTGAATCGTTAAATCGGATATCGTTAAATCAACTTCGCTTTTCATAAGGACCCAGAATATATATACTTTATAGGGTGTAGTATCAATATTGTAGAAATTACAAACGGAATGACAAACTTATATATACCCTTTTACCTTCGGTGAAGGGTATAAAAAGAGTAATTTTTGGGAATTCAGTATTTCGGTTATAACTTAACCGATTTGACAGATTTATATACTGACGTGTTAAAGAAGAAATTTACCATTTGCTTGAGTTATAAACCTTGGACTCGGGAAGATCTATTGTGTCCGAAAATGGGTATTTTCCAAAAAAAAAATTATATTTTGGTCATAACTTTTTTGTATCTGAACCGATTTTTCCGAAATTTTCAGAAAATATTTTCTACTAAAGATTTCCGATCTTTTGATATATAACGCGTAACCATAGGTCATATGACAGTCCAAAAAAGCAGGTTTTTATACAATTTTTGATATTTTTTGCACGGGAGGTACCACGCCCACTTGTTCAATCCCGCCCACATTTTGTGGAGTGCTGTATATTGCTAACCTTAATGTGTGTACCTAATTTGGAAACTTTGGCTCTTGCCGTTCTCCAGATATACACAAAAAAGTAATAAAAATACAACAACAACAAGGGATTTTTGGAAAAAATTAGAGGTAGTCGTGGTTTTTTGCTCATATCTCAGCCATTTTTGGACCGATGTGGCTGAATTTCAATAGCAAGAAATGGTGGACTATATGTGACATAAGTGTGAAACAACCTAGCCGCTATCATGTCTGGAGTCTCCGGAAAACACATATCAAACGTAAGACGGACAGACGGACAGACGGACGGACAGACGGACGGATATCGTTAAATCAACTTCGCTTTTCATAAGGACCCAGAATATATATACTTTATAGGGTGTAGTATCAATATTGTAGAAATTACAAACGGAATGACAAACTTATATATACCCTTTTACCTTCGGTGAAGGGTATAATAAATATTTACCTAATATCAAAATATTTTTTAATTCTAATCCATGAATTAAAAAATTAAATTAGATCTTAAATGACTATTTTCCATTTTTTAGACGCAAATGACAAATAAATTTTATTTTGTTTGCTTACCAAACATCAGAGTCCTAAGCCGATATAATTTGACGACGCAAGTGTTTTGTTGCAAAAATTGCTAGCCGCAGGTTGAATTCGGATATTAGCCGGATAAAACTATACCATCAAGGCGACGGCTTCAAAAACTAATGCGGCTCGGCTCAGCCGCTCAGCGCAGGTCTCTTCTGATTAATTACGACAGCACAATAAACATAGCAAGCAAAGTTCTATTAATTTATGACACTTTGTTAACAAAGCAACAACAATATTTTTAAACCATTGTAAAATGTTAGAACATTATGACAATTTAACATGATAGCACACCTTGTGAATACCCCAATTAATTATGATTAAGTAAATATCGGTAAAAAAAAACTAATTTTAGGACACTATTGCAGGGTTGTTAGCCTTTTTTCTTCAAAAATCTTCAAAAGTTTAAACAAAATTCGTCAAAATCGTCACGAACATTTAACAAAATCGTCAACAAATCGTCAAATATTTTATTTTACAAATTAGAGACAATTTATTGCATTAATTGGTTCAAAAATATAAATTTTTAGCAAGAAATTCTATTTATGGTAAATAAAATGATATATGACCTTGAAAGCCTGCATATAGGAAACTATATAACCTATTTAGAGTAATCAAAAAAGGTTGATCAACACTTATAATTATTGTGATATGGTTAAGTTTTATTCTATTTATTTCAGCAAGCGGGCTGAAATAAATTTATCATTTGAAAAGAAATACATAAAAAAAATATATTTTCATAAAAACATAACAAAAATTCATATATTATATTTATCCATATTCACAAAAACATTAAAAAAAAAAAAAAAAATCTCATTTGCTATTAACTCGAGCTATATTTAAATGATTAATTTTTAGCGCTGTCACTATTGCAAATTGTTTTTACTGTTGAAGGTGCTAAACCAATGGTGCTGTCTATATCAAAAATATCTTTTCACTCGACTTGAAACGTTTTATTACGTCCAATTTTAGTTCCAAACAAAGGCATATTCTTCTCCTTACACTCATTTTTCTACACAACTTCTTATTAAGAACCAATTTCTTACTTCTTAACACGCAACTCTACTCAGAATAAGTTACCTAACAGAATTAAATGGGAGTTCGCTTTTTCACACACAAATAGAAAAATTCTTCACATGTGTAGCGGATGTAACCAATTTTTAAAAAGCGAACCAAATAGGACCGACGCAAATCGGGGCTGTAGTATATGGTTTTTGGCAGTATCGATGGCATTCATATATTTGTAGAATTCGAATTATTAATTCTTTTAATAATAGCCAACCGGTTTGTGATGGGGGACGAATTTTTTTTTTGTTTAATTTTCAATAATTTTTGAATTTCGAAAAATTGATTTTTACGTTTTGGACTGTTCCCAATATAATTGTAAATATTGTAATTTATTGGTGCCAGAAATTCGTCATAACACTATTACTTTTAGTAAACGTTAATCGTTATTTTACTGTATTTTCTCAAAAAAAATCGTCAAAATGACGAAAAATCGTCACATCTAACAACCCTGCACTATGAATGAAATCGTTTCTTATACTCACGCATACGATCTGTGAGCAGTGTTGCCAGAACTTTTAGAGGTAAAATCAGCAAAAAACCATAATTTTTCTTAAAAAAATCTGCAAAATCTGCGTCAAGATTTTAAAAATCTTCAATAAATCTTCAAAAAACATTTTTCATGGTAGTTTTAAAAGTAGGTCTGGTAAATATCAGTGGTCCTTGAAGTATGAGATATAAAAAAGGAAATATTTTTTTTGAACCTTCAACACAAAAAAGTTTTAAAAATTTGTTCGATTTTAATTTCACTCGAATGCGATTTTCAGAACATGGCTGATAATTTTGGAATATTTTTACATTAAAAACATCTATCCAAATTTAATTACTCAGTCTGAGTAGGGATTAATCACATTTTTCACAAATTAAAAGTTAATTGCTTGACATATTATTTAAACTATTAAAGAAGGGTATTGTATTAAAGATATTTATAAATAAGTACATATGCATATTATTTCGTGTAAAATCATAAGTCCAGCGATATTAATGTGTCAAGACAATGAGAATTTGTAGTGGAAATAGTACAAACATAAGTGACAATGCAGAGAAGTTTCCACCGAGCTAAAAAATCTGCATTTTTAAACCAAAAATCTTCAAATCTGCATTTTAGCGATTTTAGGTTTAAAAATCTGCAAAATGCAGATAAATCTGCACTTTTGGCATCACTGTCTGTGAGACCGACTCGAATTTTAATTTGCTTACTAGAAAACGGAAGAGCGCGAGAGTATTGTGATTTCTGTTAGCTTCATAGTTCTCAAAAAACTTCAATATTTGGTCTGCGAAACCGACGTTTTAGATAGATATATATTTTTTTTTTTTGATATCTATTCATATCTTAAGAATTTAACCAGATTTTTTTAAAGACTGAAATGATAAAGTATTTCAGCTGTACCTTACCAAAAGCGTTTAATAGTGAAGTAAATATAATATAATAGAATTAAATAATAGATTTTCAGTTATTTTTGGTCAATCGAGCGGTTTTATCTCCCAATTTTATTTCAATTATGAGGGTTTATATAGGAAGGTTAATAAGCCACTTTTACGGCCAATTTCAGCAAGTTCAGTTAAAACTAACTATGTAATACTTTAACTTCCAGTTAACAATATATTTTGACAGTTATAACTGGTAGTTAATTATAACTAGGGTGTTCAATTAATCGTGTTTTATTTTTGTTCGATAAAACGATTAATCGATATTTGGCATTTTTAACTTATTCGATTAAATGAATACAATTTTAAAATTAATCAAATAATTCTTAATCCAGAAATTTTATACTTTAGGAGATTTTATTTTTAAAAGTATCAGAAAAAATTAGTACTTGAGTAAATAAACATTCTTTTTTAAGTAAAACTTGTCAATGAAGCTCCAAATTGTTGCTTCACCCTTCCAAACTCTGTCTAACGATTTGCTAAACTCTTGTTAACGAGCTGCCAAACGTTTGCCAACTTGTGTAAAACATATGTTTAATGTTAAATAATTTGGTTGGTTTTATTTAGATTACTGTTTTATTTTATTTTTCTATCTTTTTTGTTTTATTTTAATTTTAAAAACCTTTCAAATGTGTTATATGTGGAGGAAAAAACAAAAAAAAGTCACGAAAAAATGACAAAACCAGCGATGATTAATGCAAACATGTTGCATTTTTAAGTAATATAATGTGCATCATTAAAATTCAGAGTTGATTTTTTAAAAGTTAGCAGATGGACAAAAGTTTGTTATGAATAAACTTTGTGCTTACAAGCTGCTAAATTTTATCGGCATTTAAGTTAGCAGCTCGTTGAACGTAGTGTACAAACTGTGGCTAACTTTTTGTTATGAATACGGCTGTTAGATTTTAAGAGTCAATATAACTTTGGAATTTTTAAAATTTTCACGGTTATTCCATCCTCTGCTATGCTTCTGCGAAAAATTTCCTCAAGAGAATCGGTCGAAGTATCTTGTTTAAAATATTTATTCATTGAACCACTTGTAGCCCCCTTTAATATTGTTGGTGGAGCATCTTCTTCAAGTTCTATGTTATAGTCACTGTGTAAGTGGTAAATTAGTGAAGTTGTTGAAGAATATTTAAATTTTTAGACACCTGTTACATTAAGCATTATAAGATTTATCCTTCGTAAAATATTTTTAAACCAAACACATTCTATAGAGAGAAACGCATGAGCTTTTTTGTTAAAAAATACGGGCGTGTTCTAGAAATCGAAATGAGCTGGATTAAAAATCGAACAAATTTTAAAAACGACCCTGTAAGGAAAGTTCATAATAATATTTAATTTTATCTACTGCATATCTAATATTTTTGCAAGAACAACATTAAAAACCACGAAAAACTACGGTCATTTTGTAAATAGTTAATGAATTTAAATTATCTTTCGATTTCAATTTCACTTCATTTCGATTTCAAGAACATACCGATAATTTAATTTAAATCTTTGAGTTAACACTTTTGTCGATTTTTCTTTTGTGAAACGAATTATTTAATTGTGTTGAAAAAATGTTACAAAAAAATAAGCTTAATTACTCACTTAATATGACTTTTTTTTAATTCCAACGGACACATACATTTGGGTTGTTTATTCGACTAAAAACTTTAAAAAAATTATACATTTAACAGAAATACTATGTATTATTATTATTCGATTAATCGGTATGAATTCTTAGATTAATCCTCTAATCGAAATTAGCAATTTTAAACTATTCGAACAATTAATCGTCTAAAATTGTTCGATTAATCGAACAAAAATTAATCGACTGAACACCCTAATTATAAATGAATTTGGTGAAAATTGCCATAATAAATCAGCCATAATATTGACTAAACTTTAGAAACATTTTTTGTAACGATTAAAATATACGAACCTTTTTATAATTTGACGAAATATGTGTAGCTTTGTATTCGAATTAAGATTAATATTTTCCTGTAACTATAAAGTCATTAAATATTTATTACAAAAATATATGTATTCTCCGAACTATTTTATTCAGATTGAAAACAAGTCTTTATGACCAGTAAGTTTGACACTTACATACTTTCTTTATGATAAAGAAAATTCCATTTCAAATAACTTGCCTTTTCCATTTGACATGTTTTGTGGAAATAAAGTACAATTATTTGTTTGCATGTGATCTGGCTCCAAATAACTTTACCTCAAATTAAAACACTATTTCAAACCCCAAAACAGTATAAACAACAATAATTTAACAGCAAGTATGCATGTTTAATCATGACCTAAAAATTAATTTTCAAAAATCAAAACCAAAATTGTCCGTAAATCCGCTAAAAAAACACGTAATGTCTTCTCCACCAAACTGAAAAATCAATAAGAAAATAATAAAAATAAAAAAACGGTTAACTAACGAAAAAATTCAAATACTAGCAGTTACTTTTCTTTCCACCTTGTTGACACGTGCAACACGCAAACCTAGAAAACCAAAAAGCAATCAGGAAACAAACAAACCATGCATAATGTTAAACAGAAGTGGAGAAAGAAAACAATAAACAAATTTTTTTTTTTTTTTTTTTTTTTGATTGACTGCTTTTCAACCGGCAAAAAAATTCCCATAAATCCTTTCGAACAACCATACAAAATAAATACAAACCTTTTAAAATGTTACTAAGGAAAAAAATCACTGGCGACATTTAGGAAAGGAAAATTGTTAAATAGATGTTTAAAGTTTTTTCTCTCGTTTCGTGACAGTAAAACTTTTAGAGCTGACTAAAATACTTCACCTGTCTTGAAAGAAAGAATTGTCTTGAAAAAAAATGTTTTTTTGAACTGTTTAAGTTGTAGAAAACTAGATATAAAAGATAAAAAAAATTAAATATTGCTACATTTCAGTTTAAACTTTAAAGGCAGAAAAACTATTTAAAAACCACTTAAACTTCTAAAAGTAGTGCTGTCAGACTACACTATAAAAAAAATTATAAATAATATTTTCTCCATACAGATTTTGGACAAATATTTGATAAAAAAAAAATACAAATTTGCAGTCGGATTTTTGATTTTTTTTAATTATAGACTTTTTAGTGACCCGGCACTTTTATAAGAGTTGTTAATCAGCTATCTAAACTTTTTAAAATAATTAAATTTTAACATATAATTTTTATACATATATTTTTGTAATCCCTTCTCAATTTTATTATTTTAATACTTTATTCGATATTTTTTTTTTTTAAATGTTACTAGTCACACATCCGCCATTTTGTTTTGTTCAAACACTTATCTATGGACACTTGGGTTTTTAAGACGAATATAGAAATGCCTCAAATGTCGAAATAAATTCAGCCGTTTTACTAAATAATAAAGAATATTACATACATACACACACGATACACGCGAAAAACATAATCCTTACTTGACAGTCGGGTAAAAAGTTTGTACCTACCATTTTAAGAATTTAAAAATTTGTCCGATGTTTTCTACACTGTTGTTTTAGAGAAGAAAAGACTTATATGTAGGATTATTTCAAAACCTTCGGGCAGCACTGCCTAAAAGTTATATTAAAAAAACTGGAAAAAGCTTACGATAGTAAAGTATACCCTTTAATTTCAACATCGAAAAATCTTTTATCGTTAGAAGAAAGGTAATTCTTTAAAAAGCTTTCATAGCTTCTAAATATTGTATATTTAACCGGAAATGTACTTAAATTAAGATCACCGATATTAACCAGTAAAAAATGTGCTCCAAAAGTAGCACAATGAATTCATACTTCAAATCGCTCCAAACCTTCTGATGGACTGTCGGTTTTTGTATGGGGTGTTCCCGGTTTGGAGGATTACTTTCTGCTGGCAATAAGCGCTTCTTTTAACATGCAAACAAAGCACTTCTAAAGTGCCTCTTTAAGGACTAACTATATATACATATTCATTAATGTTTTGCTTTTACTTTGTTAAATGCGTTATTTAATCATTTTCGTAAATCGTAATATATTTTTATTTTTTTATAGAAGCTTTTTGTATATATTATTCTTTATCATTTACTGTGTATAAGAGCTATCTTATTGAACCGCTCGATTATGCGCTTTTTCTTTTAAGTGCTTCAAAAGCCCAATTTTTTTACTGGGCATTTACCAAAAAATACAGAATTATAGGTAAAAAATACTTAAAACCTTAATTTGTTCAGTTCCTACATAAAGCGCTTTTAAGCAAAAATAACACGGAGGAACAATCATTTTGCACGGAACTTTATTGCAAATTTTTACTAGTTTGAGGTCGCTGATTTCAAATCAAATTTCCATTTTTCTCTATCAGCTCGACTTTTCGAGATATACCATTATGTCAAAAATTAAGGCACTTTCACTACATACATTGGAATAACATGAAAACAGTTCACCATATTTAGATAAAAAAAAAATTACATTGATTTTTAATTTGCCCAGTAGCTACAGAGATATCCTTGAAGTTTTGAAAAAACGAACAATCCATAAAAATTTGAAAGGACCAAAAATCACACTTTTGGTTTAAAAACATTTAGTTAAACATATTTCAATTGAAATGAGCTTCATTTCATTGCAATCGGTGCACAACTTTTGATTTTGTTCACAATTTACTGAGAAAACTGAATTGATAAAAATCGCTGAATTGATAAAAACAGCGATTTCCATACAAATATAACATATTTTGTATGTGTTTTTTATTGTTCTATTTATGGAAGTTTTTTCCTTCACTAAAAATGAGCTACTTTCACTTTATTGTGAATAAAAGCGAAACGCGTTCATCGATTTGTGTGATCTATATTTTCTTTTTATTCATAGGTTATGTGACTTTACGTGAAAGTAATTAGACTAACTTTTTCCTGTTTTTTATTTTTCATGATTTTTATAAATACATAATTTGTATTTTTTTTTTTTATTTTATTTTGCGTAAGCAACCATTTCTTAGCCATTTTTATGGTGATTTTCAAAAATTTTATGGGTTTTAAATGGTTTTACGATTTTTTAAACTTTTGATTTTTGGAAAAAAGTTAAAAATATGATTAGTACGTGAAACTTAAAAATGCGAGCTGATGGAGAAAAACGGAGATTCGATTTGAAATCAGCGACCTCAAATTAGAAAAAGTTTAGAATGAAGTTCCAGGCCGCACAAAAAATTTTCAATTTTGTTCCCTTGTGTAATCTTTATTTGCTATCACCCAAAGTATTTAATTTTTGATGAAAATCAATCACTATATAAAATCGTTCATAACTTTTAAATAAATAACTTTCTAGTGATAATAATCTTATTGTCCGTTTATACTACAGCAAAAGCTGCGTTCGAGAACACAAAAGTTTTTACTATTTTTTACTTAACTTTACTGCATTTTACGAAATTGCGTACGAGTACACAAAATGCAGTAAATGAGAACACAAATTGAGAGCGAAAAGTGACAGTTCTTGTCTGAGTATTTACAAATTTTTACTGCATAAATTTTTGCAGTAAAATTTAGTAAAACAAAATTATTTATTTTATTTATTTTTGTGTTTTATGTGGTACTTGTTGTATTGTTTAAAAACAAATTTATTTAAAATTATAATGTAAAGATTATATGTAAGTGGAATTATTCTTTTATGTTGTGTTAGTTTAAAAAATTATTAAATTAAAAAACATATTGTTCTTTATTTTCCATAATGTTGCCAGATTCAATAAAATTTAAATCCCTGAGGAAGTTGAAAAAATCTCAACGAAACGTCGGAGGAGTAAAATTATGAATAAATAGTCTTTTATTTTTCATTTACTGTGACCTTGAAAGCCTGACTTAGATTATTCTAAGGGGAAAAAAAACAAAAAAATATGTTTCAAAAGGTAAACAAACAAAAGTAACAAACAAAATGCTTAAAAATTGTGAAAAAATTGTTAAATAAACGAAAAGTTGATATAATTATTAAACAAAAACAAAATGTGAATAAATATTAATTAATGAAACTTGTTTGTGAATCATTTACTTGGCAAAATACCAACATTTGAAACTTTTTTTGTTATGTTAATTTTTTAGAGTTGTAAAAGTGATAAGTACTTGGCTACTTAAGTAATCAATAGCAAAAAACTATTCATGTTCTTTTTATTAATTAACCCGCCACAAATTAGTAACATCAAATAAAATAAAAAACAAACAAATATGAAAGATTACATAAAACAGTTTGTTTCTATTTTCAAAAAATGTTTGTTTTAAAAAGAATTTAATCGAGTACCGATAAGAAAACGAGTTAAGTAGTCAAAAGTGTAAACATTTTATAACACTTCAATTATTTGTCATCAGATGTTGGCTTTATTTTACAAATTTTTCCAAATTTGCGTTCGCGTACTTTTTTGGACAACAGTTTTTTGGGAGAGCAAATTTTATAATTTTCTCATTTACTGCATTTTACTGTAAAAGTACTCAAACGCACCTAAAATCTCGTATATTTGATTAAAAACTTCCTCAAAATCTAGTGCGTTTACTTTCTACTTTTTTGACATTACATTACATTTTGATTTCATAACAAAAGAGCTGACTGAATGTCATACATATATATAAAGAATTAGGCATTTAAAAGTTTGCATTACCTCTTATTTAAAATCAACTTTATATATTATTTATTTTTAATATTATTAATATGTTCCATTTTTTTACTATTTTTTTTAAAAATTTTGTAATTTCTTCTGGCGGTGAAGGTAAAAACGGCAAAGATTTCTAAGCAGATAGTGTGGTTACTATCGAAACATGTCAAATCGACCTGCCCGTAAGTTCAATTTCCCGCTCAGTCATAAATAAAAAGTTATAAAATGCATTACAATTTATTGATAAATTCAATTCTTCATAAAAATAATTTAATGAAAATTAAATTTGAGGCACTTAAGCCTGATTAATATTCAGTAAAAACTTTGCTTACTTTTTTAAAATGAATAGCTTCTTTCACTCATTATTTATTAGCTTTTTCTATAGCTTTTTTCTGGATGTATGTGGGTAAAAAAATAATGACTTACCTTTGAAAGCGTTCATTTTGGGACTTCCCTTGTAAAATTCAATATTTTTTTTCAGTAGAATTGTAAGTAGAGCTTTTATGTTTTTCTGATTACTCAACACAATATTTTGTAGGCAAAGTTTCTACTGGATTTAAACCCATAAATAGTTCAATTAAATAACCACAATACTAATTATGGTTTTTTATTAAAACTTAATTTTTTTAGTACTTTATGGAAAAACGGATTTTAAGTAGAATTCACCAAAATGTAGTCACGAAGTAGATTTTGTTTTGAATGGGAAATCTAGTCAAAAACAACTAGATTTTGCTCGCAACCTCGTTAGTAAAAGTTTTTGTTACAGTGCAGACTATTGGTCTGAAATCTCCCATAAAATCTGCAAAATATCAAATTTTGGGTGAAAATTAATTTAAACCCAAATACGTTTAATTAAGCTAAAATTCGTGATCTAAATATAAGCATGTCGTTTCTTTTTTCCAAAATGGTTTTAATGTTGCAAATATGAAGGTTTTTTTCCGCATCTTTAAATTAAATCGTTCTACAACCCCATCAGAAAACAAACATTCAACAATTTAAAAATGTTTAACATTTATTGATATTTTTTATAATTCTTTTGTTTGACAAAAAAAATTACCATATTTGTGTAAAATTAAGTTCATGTCAATGTCCATTTAACTTTTTTCGCTTTCTCTTTCATCTACATTTGCATTTAAATTTTGCATAAAATACAATTTACATGTAAAACATTTATATTTTGATTTTTTTTTTCTCTTTCTCATTGAAACCAAAACGTTTTTACTTTCATAAATTCATACTCTACAAATTGTTTATTTGATTGTTTACTCACCATTCCACCGACTCCACAGTAAACCGATAATCCAACTAATAGACCAATATGATTAAGTGCTGCTCTTAGTTTTAGTGATTTCCAAAAACTTTTCTTGCAGATGCCCTTGTTCGCTTCGGCTGACTCCACACGCACATCAAGATGTTTCAGCTTGTTTAAAAGCTCGGCATTGGCATCATCCGTTGCATCAAACTCCACCATTTTATTAAGATTTCGTTAAGGTTTAAGTTTTAAATTTATTTTTATTTTGTTTATTAGTTTTCTTTTATGAAATTTTAATTTTTATTTGTGAACTTTTGCATAAATTTATTTTCGGAATTTTATGGCTTTAAGAACATTTTAATGGTATTTTCCAAAACTAAAAATCATTAAGAAATGCTTAAATTACAAACGGAAGGACAAACTTATATATCGTTGGCTTAATATGCAAACCTGCTAATTCCTTTTCAACACATTTTAGAGGAGAGACAAACAACTTTTTATATAATTAAATAAACATAGTCGGTTTTACACACTTCAAGACTCAAATTGAAGAAAAACTACATGATGGTCGACGAGGCTTATCTTTTCCTAACCCATGTCATCAGAATCTCAATTTACTTTCAATCGTCTGTCAATATGTCCGAAGAACCAACATATAATGGGAACTAGGTAGTATTAAAATTATATCAAGTGTAGTCCGGAATTATTTGCTATTGAAATTCAGCCTAATCGGTCCACAAATGTCTTCGATATGAAAAAAATCGACGACTGCCTCTAGTTTTAGCCACAAATCCCTTGTTGTTGGTTTTTTTTTATTTTTGTATGTACATCTGGAGAACGGCAAGAGTCAAAGTTACCAAATTTAGAAAAATGATACTGGTTATCAAAACGCAACAGCCGACAAAAGCTGGGAGGGATTGGAGAAGTGAGCGCGCACAGAAAAAAAAAACACTCGGGATAAATCATGTTTTTTATGATTACTTTAAGTACGAGTCGTACTCAAAAATTCATGTACGAATAATACAAAAACGTACTCAAAATAATCCTAAATGGGATTACTTTCGAAAATCAATGCCGGAATATCTTGACATAAGTATAACATTCTTAAATCAAGTAAAAAAAGATTAAGCTTTTCGTTGTGTTTAACACATTGAAAAAAGGTCTGACCAGACTCATGTGTACCACAAAGGGTTAAAAAGTAAATTTGAACTCTTGCTTCTCATTTAGTTTATATTTTTTGTAAAAATATGTTCTTAAGATTTCTAAAGGAAACCCCATATCGGGCATGATGTTGGTGTTTTATCACTCTGTAATACGAGTAAGTAAATCAATCATAATAATGTTTTCTTTCTAATTCGGGATAAAATCAACTTTATTATACTTGAATCAAGCGCCTACCCATAATATGCATAGCCTTGCTTAACCTACTGTCAAAAATTAACAAAAAGTCTCTCAAATGTACTTAGAAAAACAAAAACAAAATAAAAAGCCATTTGATTCCACACGGAATGTGTGATTAGATTCGCACTTTGCTTAAGCAAATGACAGTTTCATTCAACTTAGCAAAAAGTTTCCTTAAGTTCAATATGGTTTGCCTCATAGAACTAACATGTATTCGAACATTTGCTTAAGACAACTTATGCACATTATGGTTGGACCTTTAGTTTTACTTAAATCAATCTCATTTTCGGATAATTTTAAGTACGAATTCGGATTTAAACAATTTTATAATTCTTGAATCAAGCGCATTTTGAGATTGATTCAATCTTACTGCCTGTTTAGCGATTTCGAACGCCAACGTTCTCATAGGAAATTATATTTTAAACAAAAACAAAATTCTTAAATTTGTTTTTGTTTTAAGTGTAATTTTCTATGCGAACGTTAACGTTCGAAATCGATGAGCGGCTGTTAGTTTTACTTTAATGAATCTCATTTTCGGATTATTTCAAGTACGAAATCGGGATTGAATATGGATAATTTAAGTATTTTGCGATTGAAAATCCGTACTTGAATCAATCTTTCTGTACTTGATTCAAGAAAATTCGTGCTCACTCACACTTTAAGTACGGCTGGATTGATTTTTCTTTTGAGTGTGGTACTTCCTAAACAAAGACATTATAGATTTCTGTGCGTCTGGAGAACGGCAAGAGCCAAAGTTTCCAAATTAGACACAAGCATTTTGATTATCCACAGAAAACATCCCACAAAATGTGGGCGTGATTATAGATTGAAAAAGAAGGCAGGGCACAAAACAAATAATTATATCTAAAGAACGGTATTTATATAAATATCTGTTTTTATCGCACCATTGTAAAGGGTATATAAGATTCGGCAAAGCCTAATAAAGCACTCTTATTTGTTTTTTTTACGAAGTGCTTTTTCTTAATTGAATTATAATCAACATTAATTTAAATATGAGCGTTTCAAATTTAGCTCATTTTTAATTCTATAAAACTTATAACTTCTTACAGGAACGCATAATACGCTTCCTAGCGATGGTGGTGTAGGGTATAGAAATTTATTTATTAAAAATTTCCAAGAAACAATTAAGTTTCAACACAAATTATTCACAATGTGTTGTTGCTTTTTTTATTATATTTTGAAAAATATTCTTAATTAATATTTTTGAATATGATTTTTGCACTAATTATTTTAACACAAAATTTAAAAATAGTTTAACTATAATAATTTTTTTAGTCATGGCACACTAATTTAGAGATATTTACATTTACATATATTTTGAAAACTAAATTTTTCTTTTAATAAACTTTATTCGCCAAGACATTTGTATTCTTTATACTGCTGAAGCTGTTGAATAAATATTACGTACAACTAATTAAAATATTTTATTACTGGCAGACACCGAGACGTATGAGTGTCGCATGAATACAAAAAAATCCTTGTGCATATTTTTTTATTACTCTGGGTAATTTTTGGGGATTTTATGGTGTTAAAGAATATTTTCTATTTATTTAAATTTTTTTAATTAGTTTTTTTTTTATTGGACACTTTAAACGTATGAGTAATAAATTTGGTTAATTACAAGCTGTCTTAATATTTTGTAAATATTTATTTTGAAATTAAATAATTTTTTATATACTTTCTGTTACCACTTATTAAATTTATTTTCACCTTTTTTAATTTTATTTTTTAAAAGCTTTTTTTAATTTTTTTTTTTTTTTAATTTAAAAATTATTTCTTATTACAAATTAATTCAAACATTTGCTTTTTCTTTGTTTACTTAAATTTTTTATTATTATATTTTTAATGCAAATAAACATTTAGATTTTTTTTGCAAAATTTTACGTTTTTTCCCGTAAAAATATTCGAGCAACTTTTTCCCGTTCAACAAATATTTTGTTCCTTTCATTACACTATCTAAACACTAACTGATGCTGGAAAATGTTCTTGTTGCTAAAGCAGCCAGAAGCCAACACGTCGGAAAACCCATCGTACTTCACAATTTTTCGTATTTTGTTCAATTTCTCTTACATTTTTTTTTATATTTTGCCAACATCTTTTTGTTTAGTTCATCTCGTAAAATTGTTATTTTCATCATTCTAGTCTTCAACATCTTTATCCTCATCGTCAGCAGTTTCATCACTTACAGAACTTTCATTTAAACGCAACATCTATTTCTACACGTTAAGAAAGTGTAAATTATTCAATTTTAAAAAAAATATATGTGTGTATTTGCAAATACCTTAATTTCAAAAAATATTAAAAAAATTTTAGAATTTGTTTATTATTTAAGAGTATACATAGTTATATATTCTACAGGCGGTGAAGAATATTTTCCTAAAAAGATTCAAATTACCCGCACACATAGAAAACATTTAGAATAGAAGGCTCAAGTTAGAAACAAAACTCAGCTGTCAAAAAACCTCTAACTCGTTATGGTTAAATTAGACGTGACATAGCCTTAAAAAAAATCATTTTGGGCAATACTGGGGTCTTATCACCGCGTTCGATATCGAGTAAACTATCGTATTTTCTGCATGCGATAGACACTGACGTATCGAATGAAGAGATTTAATGTCTTTGGTTACTCGATATTTAATGCTATCATCTCAAATTACGATACACTTCATTCGATATTAAGTGTCTTGATGCCAAAATAAAACATTTCGATAAATTTTGCTCGATATCGTATGCGGTGATTAGACACCTGTGTTTGATAATATGTGACTTGCCATAACTCCACAACCATAGATTCCAATTGAATTTTGGTTTTTGCCATAACCATAAATAGCTAATACCGTATGATGGTATGCCACGTCAAATTTGAGCTTTAAGTGCTTTGAGCCTGGTATTCTGTTCAACATTTCACGTGGCATGCTGTCAAAACTCATATAAAAATACTTGTGCGGAATATCTATAAAAAAATGTTAATAGAGTTGTACTCTGTTTATTTTGTGAAAAAAAAACAAATGCGAATGGAAAAAAGTAAAAACTTAAAATTCATAAAAATTGTGGAAACTCGCGATATAGGCGATAAAACGGTACTATTTTCAAAAACCTATCAAACCATTTGGTAACTTTGATGTTAAAAATGGGTTGAATGTCAAGTCATCGATATAAAGCTTGTATGCTTACTGGTTTAATACTAAATTAAAAACGTTTTGAAACCAAACCAATACTCAAACGTTCGAATATTCATGAATAATTGCAACAAAAAAAAGATCTTCTTTAAATATTGTTAAAAAAGAAGTTTGATATAGTAATTTCTATCAATATCAATTTGCGTTTGTTGTATCGCCTTAAGTTAAATAATGTTTTAAAAATAAAAAGAATTTTACTGTTGGCTGGCATCACCGCAGTGGTGCCGAGGGTAGAACTGCAAAGAATTCTGATGATGAGAATGTTGTTATACTCGAAACGTAAAGTCAACCCGAGTTCGAGCCCCGGCTCAGCCAGAAATAAAAATTATCAGTAAATTTTAATTAAATTGTAAAATGTTTTCCTTCAGTAAATATAATTTAATGAAAATTAAGTTTGATGAACTCAAGCCCAACTAAATTTTCAAAATTTTAAATTAGAAATCGACAGTTCAACGAAAGGAAAATCACAATTTTTCTAAATAAAAAATATTGTATTACATTTGATGTCAAGTTTCTGTTCAAGGCAAATTAACTACAGGTGGTGTCGAAACGGCATCTGAGTTTGACAGTTCGAGCTTATTTGTTTTGATTTGTTAGTGTTTTGCTAATAATGGTTGACGTTTCGAGCTAATAGCACTAACAACACAATGCAAAAAACCCTATGTTGTTTCTGTTGTTTTTGGATTGTTGTAGTTCCGACACCACCTGTAGTTGAATTCGCCTTGTTTCTGTTTTAGTAAAGGCCGTGTCAGATAAAACTTTTGCTTCGCGTTGCGTTACATATACGCTTTGACATTTGAGTTAAATGTACATGTTTATATGGCACTTGTCACATAAACTGCTTTTAACGCAAAGCGAAGCGAAAAGTTGGGCAACTCTCATCTTTTTGCGCGCTTTGACAATCTTCTAGTATAATTTTTTTTGTTTATTTTCTTTTTAACACACAATGTGTGAGTGTTGTCAAAGTTTTTATTGTGACATACACTTTTTGCTTTACGCTTTTCTGTCAAAGTATATGTAACGCAACGCGAAGCAAAAGTTTTATCTGACACGGCCTTAATTCTCTGTAACTGTACTTCAAACATTCTTTCAATTCTCAATAGAAGAGAAAATATTTGTTTGTAAACCTCTCCTGATTTTAAAAGTCCTTCAAACATAAACACAACTTGTATGATTCAACTTTTACTACCACCATGTCTCTTCCTTTTACTTTTTTCGTAATCGCTTAGACATACGAAGGAGCAACAACTTCATTTATAAGCAAAAAGCAAACGTCCTTGAAAACAATAAATAATAAAAATTGGGAGACAATAACTCCTTTTGTCTGTTGCTAAGTTGTAAAGAATATTTGGTAATATTTTGCAATAATAATTATTTTTTATATTGCTAAGCACATTTAAAAAAAGACGGTTAATATTTTTGTTTGTTTTTTTTTATTTTGATAAACGTATTTAAAAAAAATGGTTAAAGGACAAGGACGTAGTTACAAATTATAACATCAACTTTTTAAATTTTTATTAACCAGCAAATCTCATCAGTAATGTAGGCTATGTAAGTAGAATCTCCAATTCTGAAGACTTTCTTAGTTAACATGATTAACCCTGCAGCCACACGATCAAGTTTTTCTTGATAGTCTTTTTCATATACTGTTTGTCAAAATTTACATAAATTGAAAGTTGTGACGAAGGCAATTTCCTTTAAGATGTCATCAAGAAAACAAATTATAAAGACAAACTTGTAGTCAGCTGTTAAATTGAACTAATAGTCGCTAAACAAATGGAAAGGTGAAATTGAAAGTACCCAGCGGGAAAACTCAGAAGACCTTCTTACTTCAGGCCTTTTTAAAGGCCTGCTTAAAAGATTTTTTGATTCAATTACTATTCTTATCTAACTGCTAAAGAAGGCCTCATAGAAGGCCTCGGCTCTTTCGTATAAAATATAAGATACACCTTCCACACTCACTTTTATGAGAAGGGAGTAACATTTTTTGAATGGTTTTTTTGCACAAGCAAAAGCAAAATCAATTTTTTTTGGTCCCGTTACCCTTCTTATGTACCTGCTGAAGAAGCGAGAGTGGAAGGCCTTCTCCGCAATGACAACGTGTGTAAAAAAGATATGAGTATGGAATGGAGCAAGAAGGCCTTGTACATCCAAAAGAAGGGGTACAGAGGCATTCTAGAAGGCCTTCCTACTCCTTCTTTTTCCCGCTGGGTAATCTCTTGGTCAATTTAAAAAGTGTTAGTGTGTTAGCAAAAAAGTGAGAGTGTATTGTTCGTTTGTGACTTTTCCAGGCCACCAAATCTTAGGTATGCTTCGTAAACTTTGTTGGTAAATCCTTGAACTTTATGTTTAATAGTTTTGTTTAAAGGCAATGCCTCGGAAGCAGAATGCTTTTCACACAGGCATTGTATATGTGAATTTTTGTTCTGGGGGACGATGGAGTTTGATATCCATATATTTTGTAGGTTATAAAACGCAGCTTTGGCCTTTTGTATACGTGATTCTACATTGCTGTTAGTGCCACTGTCTGGTGTTATTGTGCTACCCAAGTACTAAAAGTTATCAACATTATGAATTGACATGCTGTTCTGCAAAAATGTTGGTGTTTGGTATGATTTAACAACTATGCATTTTGTTTTGGCTGTATTGATTTAAAGGTAGTACTTTGAAGCTGTTTAAACTAAGTTGTCTATTTTCTTCTGCATTTCATCCATATCTAGCAGGACTAAGTCATCTGCATAATCTAGAACTTCAAGCTGATCGTTGATTCTCCAATGAATACCTCTACTTTTCCCTAAAGTAGTGGACAGTACATTGCCAATTACGATAATTAGGGGCCACAAGTGTGTCTCCTTGTCTAACGCCGCACAGTGGGAAATTTTATGAGAAGGCGGTCAAAATTCCATAACTTTTGACTGGATCGGTATTTTTTTATGCGATTTTTTTTGCTCGATAGGTGCGATGTTAGGCTTTAATTTGCGCTATAAAACGTAAAATTCGACTGATAGGAGCAAAAGTTATGGGGAGTTCAAAATGCATTTTCATTTTTTTGTTGAATTTCGGTGTAAAAGTTGAATATTTCAAATATGATTTTTTTATAATTTATGATTATTTCTCTTGTATTTTACAACTGATACTTATTTTTTATTGTATAACTTAGATCCTGTCAGAAAATGCCAATATTTGGCCCCTGTAAATTTTTTAGTCCCAATATTCACAGGGGCCAAAGGTTGGCGTTTTTAGGAAAGACGAGTTGTTATAAGGATAAAACTGAAAAGGAATATTTTAAAAAATTCCCAAATAGCATTATTGGCTATCGATAACATTTTAGGTAATTCAACTTTTATTTTTGGTTAGAGATGTATGTGTATTTTATTTTTATACATTAATACAAATATATACTTAAAACAAAAACAAATTATAATCTATAAACAATTTTAAATTAAACAATATTAGTAAAAATTTCTTCTAAATAGCTTTGGGTTTCATTTTCGAGAAGTTGTTTAGCTTCTTCCTCTAATTCGATTGAGGTTGATTTCCATTTTTGTCGAATACTGGACATATATGGATCTGATGTGCACAACAAAATAGTAATAAGATCTTCATTAGTACAACATCTGGACATTTTTCTTGTGTTATGCTCGCGGAAGAATCTGTAGTCTTTGTTCCTTTTTTCTTGCGCTTCTTCAGATAGATCTCCAATTGGTAGCATATTGTGTTGAACTATTTGTTCCCCATGATATAAAATTTTATGAACTGTGGTTGGCATATGTCTCCAAGAGTATTTTTTGTTATAAAGAATTGCTGTTTCATTTGCATACTGCCCAAATTTTTTTGCATTTATCTTTCTGCTACATGATATAACTTGTAAAATGATCTGGAATCGTCTTATTAATTCAAAATGTACTCCTGTGATAGATGCTGCAGTTTCTGGATCGGAAAAGAATCTCCTTGCAGTGTTTCCATCATTTGAATTTCCTTCTCCTTGTTTTGGCTGATCAATTATAAGGCCTAGGTGAAGGTATTTTTCTTGAATTTGTTTTTTTGTTTGTTTCCTTTTTTCCACATTTTCTTTGTTTTTTCTCACTGTTTCGCCTAACGGGCCAAATTCCAAATCATAACCCAATTTAAGAATATGCTCCATAAAACGAATTCTGGTATGAAGAGGGGACATTCCAAATTCGTATGCTTCATTGAAACTATTGTCTTGTGATGGGGGTTGGCTTAATTGACTTGATGTCTTTTGGCATATGGTACAGCTTGACGAAGACTTTGTTTCGGTTAATGCTTGAGCAACTTTTCCATCGATCATTGTAAGGAACATTTGAAAATTAATTTCAATGCATTGGTCATCAAATTTAAATATTGCCGGTTGAAGTTCTTTAATTTGATCTTTTATTTTTCGAACTTCTTCAGTTTTGACATCTTTAGTTTCCTTTTTGTAAACAAACTTTATTGGTCTGCAATACTTTGTTGAAGAGGGAATTTCATTTTTCCATACATCAATTTCTGTAACTCTACTGGTTGACGGCTCTAAGCCAATATAAGTTTTTCTTAAACGTAATGGAACTAAAGATACCATGAATAAGTTGGCATCAGATGAGTTTTCTGAATTACATTGCTTGTATTGTTTCTGACCAGAGCTTCCATCACATCCCCATTTAGAAAATAAAGTGATGCTGCAATTTTTAAGTTTTTTTAAACAGTCAGCATCAAGTGTATTTAATAATCGTTCTGCAGTGTGTTCGAGAAGAGCCTGCAATTTTACTTCTGCTGAACTTGAAGTTACACTAATAGCCGTTTGTGAAGGTAAGCACTCTTTTTTGACAGAAACTAAATCTCGATATGCTGGAAAGATTCCACAGTTTTTTTCATTGGTTCGCTTTCGCAGTTCTGTATACTGATTTTTTGTCAGTTTTAAATCCAAAAATAGTGCAAATGCTTCTTCTGGAGTAAATTTCATTTCTTCAGTTGGTGTAGGCATACTTTTTAAAATCCTCTTTGTGCGTTTAGGGCTCGCTTCCACTATTTTTTCAATTATTGCAATTTTTGTTTTCTTATTTTGCGTTGGTTGAATTTGATGCAGAAATGAATCCTTTATCATACTATGAGAAATTTCTTCATTGATATTTGCTAGCTTGCGTCTTCGTGATCTTTCACTGCAATTGTCAATTTGTTTTGCGGGCCGACCCACTTTTCCAGTTTCCTTAGCGGTTATTGACAGCTTCTTAAAAATCAGATCATTTGTTAGCCATTTTTCGTTGTGTAAATAAAACTTTTTCTTGTTTCTAGAACATTTCAGGTACCGTTTTCTTAATGTTAATGAAAAATTTTTAATTTTTATCTTATGAATTTTGATTTCTTGTTCGTTGCATAATTTAAAAAATGGATTATTCATTATGTGTAACACAAAATCTTTTTCATCTTTCTGTTGAAAATATATATCTGCGAGAACTTTATAACTGAACTTAGCCATTGTTTAAACAATAATGAAGGTAAAATTATGAATGCATGCACTTTTATACTCTTGATAGAAGTTTTTTTAAATGATCTTTTGTTACTACTTCTTTAAAACATAAAAACCCTTTTTTAAATACAAATTTAATCTTTTATTAGCATTTCTTTGAAACATAAAAAACCCCTGTTTTCACACTTTTTAAAAGGATAACATACCGGCAATAAATTAACAGGTAACATGTAGGTAATTTTCACGTAAAATATAACTGCGTGCTAGTTTTTTGACCATTTACCTGTTCTTCCATTTTTTTTAAATTAATTTGCAATTTTCAGGTAATTAAACTATGTAGTTTATGTTGCGGCTATTTACTAATGTTTAACCTTTTAACTTACTCAGAAATCTAACGTGTTAGTCTATTTATGTCGCCTATTCGTTTTGCAGCATCCGTTCACCCACAATAAGTTCATAATAATGGCAATACCTTTACCTTCTCCAAATTAATTGATAACCTGACGTGCTAGATAATTTATGTGGCCTGGACTGCTTTATTTGTCGAAAATTCTTTAAGATTCACCTTCTTTAATTTCAGTAATTTTTCCTTGCAGGACTTATTTTTTGAACCGAATATCTTACCTTGGGTCACAGAAATTGCTGTAGTTCGCAAGGTCGTATCCAGACGTGCGTACAATGGGGTATAGAAATGTAGGTTAGATTCTGGACTACAAGAGAGTATAGGTTTTTTTTTGACGCATTTTGACGCTCAGGACTTATGCTCTATAAAGTAGGAAATTTCCGGGAAATTTTGACATAAAAAAAAAAAAAAAATTAAAAAGTTCTAGAGGTCGCAGAGTTTAATGCTTTAAACCACGTATAGCTAATAAAATAAACTAATACACAAAACTTATTCTGTCAAAAAATCTTAAAAAACAAAAAAGTTATGAGCATTTCAACTTCAAAAATTGACTCAGAAATTCAAAACTATAACCAAATATTGAGAAAGTCCATTTCGGACCACCCTGTTCTCAATGAAATAGTTGAAATAGGGTTTTAATTTTTTGGCTCCCGAGGTTCACTAGTATTTACTTTCACATGAATAAAAAAATTTTAAAATCGGAGAACAAAAAAAAAAATAATTTTGGCCGCCTTCTCAAAATATGAACCAGTGTGCGCCGCAGTGTAACACGCGCATTTTGAAATCATCAAATTGTGCTCTTATTAGTGCTAATACATTGAAAGTTTGATAAAAGATGGACAAAAAAATATTTTAGTTAAATTTAAAGATATGTAACTGTTAGTTGTTATTTTTAGGGCCATTATTACAACCTAATGATAAAGTTGCTGATAGTTAACGTGAACAATTGCAATCTTGAACGATAAAGTGACCAATAAGTTTTTTCCATTATTACAACTGTCCGATAAAATAAAAAATGTAATTTATATACTGTGGCAACATTGCAGTATATACCGACTACTTTTGGTTGTTTAAAGTACGTAGTGGCAACGACTTAGTTTTGTTTTATATATTAATTAAAAACAAAAGTAAATTTTTGTGCTTCATTTTTGGTTTCAATGGTAAATTGTTTTGTTTTTTGTGTTAAATTGTGTTTTTTGAAAAAGTTGACTAATTTAAGACTATAATTGAAGTTACCATATCTTAAGCAGAAAATATGGCATCTTCAAGTTCTTAAAGTTCACTTGTAAAGTTACCATGATGACAAACCTGATGTTAGCTTATCAGTCACTTTTTAGGTTAATGTTAACTTGTAATAACCAAAAACTATTTATCTGTCAGATAGCATCCTAAAAATAACTATTTGTAAGTTGTAATAATGGCCCTAAGAAATGTATAAAACAAAGTGGAAATAATTTTGCAGTTGTAATATGTAATATCGTTTTATATCTGTGTTTGAAAATAAAAACTAAATATCCTTAGTGTTCGGTTCGGTAAATTTATGGAATACACAAACGCTAATAGTGTTTGTGTAGAAAATCATTAAAAAAAATAACGTTTTCCTGTTTGTCATCTTTCGAACACAAAAATAATACTGTTTTTATCCTACTCAACAACAGATGAGAACATTTAATTCCGTTCGGTTTCTTTTAAAAAACCACAAACTTCATTGTGTTCGGCTCGGCTCATTAATTTTTGTCGCTTTTAGCTGGTAAACAAAACCTAAAATTGTTTGCAAAAACAAAATACAGATACGAAAAAAAAGCCAGCAAAATAGTTTAACACAAACAAAACATATACACAATACACACAAGTTGTTCGTGCTGCGGTCGCTGCTAAAATTGTTTGTTTGTACATTTCTTTATCAATGTGAAAAAGAAACATTATAGAACATTTAAATATAATGTTGGTCTACAGTACCACTTCAATTGTTCTGTTTTTTAACGAAGAACAGAACATTATATAATGTTCGGCTCTTTCTTGAAAATAGTTAAGAACGGTATTAAGGGTGTGTTCGTCTACATAATCAATTAAAAAATAGATATATTTCTTGGGTGTGTGTGCCGAACGCTAAATAATGTACTGTTTATTTTCGAACACTGTTTTATATATTAAATCTAGCAGTCAGAATCTTAAAAAACTTTTTTCCCAAAATATGCAAAATGAGTAAATTTTTTATTTGTTAAGGCTAAATCACATCTTTATTAAAATTTCATCGATATCGAGTTTCAAACTGGGTATTTATTTAAAATTTTGGAAAACCCTGATTTTAATTACTACACTCACAATATTATTACAGTAACGGACTGAAGTTTATTTAAGAAATATTCCGTTCAGTCATTTTTAAATAAATAAACATTTAAAATTCCAAGCAAATTTATTTTTAACTGATTCTAACAGTTATTCAAAAAACTAAGTGCATATTAATACGGATTTTCAGTTGCAGTTAATATTGTCCGTTGATTGAGTTAAATTCTTCTTTATGTTAAAGTAAATAAAAATGTAATTTAAAGCAACGAAAAGTTCATTTAATTTTTACTGTCAAAAATTCAACCGCGAATTCCGTAAAAACAAATCAATATTCAGTTATCTTATATAAATTAATTGTCAAAAAATTAACTACATATTCCGTAAAAACAAATAAATATGCAGTTATTTTATAAAATTTTACTGTCAAAAATTCAACACCATATTCAGTAAAAACAATTAAATATTCAGTTATTTTATATAATTTTACTACCAAAAATTAATTTTTACTTATCTATAAAAAATGTTCTCCCTCTCTCGCTTATAAGAAAAACAAGCGGACAGGTGTCTGTCTGGTATTTTTTAGAAATTCGGCTCTTTTGTGGAGTAAACGAAAATTTAATAAAATAACTGAATATTTAATTATTTTTACTGAATATGGGGTCAATTTTTTGACAGTAAAATTTTAATAAATAACCGAATATTTAATCGTTTTTACTGAATATGGTGTTGAATTTTTGACAGTAAAATTTTACAAAATAACTGAATATTTATTTGATTTTACGGAATATGGTGTTGAATTTTTGACAGTAAAAATTAAATGAACTTTTTGTTAAAAATAAATGAAAATTAGGTAGACAGGTTTTTAAATGAACTTTCATTTATTTTATATTACAATTTCAGTTAATTTTACGTACAGAATATTGTGAGTGTATGTATTATTAAAAAAAGGACTCCTTTTTTCTTCCCGAAATTATTGTTTTGGCACAAAAACGCGCAAACCATTGCCATATTTGACTCAGATATTTTTTATTTATAAAAAAAAAATATTTCGAAATAAAAGTGACCGTTTTCTATTAAAAAACCTGCAAGTGTACTCCTGAATAGAATTTGAAATACAATGCTAAAATATATATAAGATTCGTCAAAGCTGAATAAAGCACTTTTTCTTGTTTAGATTAAAATTACTTTTATACTTTTCTTAAGTACCCACTCGGTACCAAACAAGAGCCAAAAGTATAAATTTTTACACATTTAAATAAATACAAAAAAAAAATTATTTAAACAAATAGAAATATTTGCACACAAAACGATTTAAGTATAAACTATATTTTTAATTAAAAAAAAAACACAACAAAAAATAAAATTAATCTTCACAGTTCGATAAAATTGCTGAATGGTCAAAATAAATTATCTAAACAATAAAAAAACATTCAGGCTACAGTTTTGTTTGTACAACACCAACAATTAAAATAATTACAACAATAACATCATCTAATCAAAAATAACAACAATGAAAAAAACCAAGAAAACATGAACATCAATAAAAATGAAAATAATTCTTCAAAAATTTTGCCTTTTAGATTTCTAAAAATTAAAAATTCTGCTGAAGAAAATTAAGCATCGGAAGAAAAAGAGGAGAAAATTATTTAATTTTAAAAATAGTAAACTTGTTTGTCTAAATGTTTTCTTTTTTGTAAAAAAAAAAAAAATATTTAGCTAAATATAATACAATAAACAAAACTTATTGTAGTTTATGTCGTCATTAAGTTTGTGCAGTTAGAAAAACTTTTTTGTTTATAATTAAATAAAATGAATAAAAACATGAATTAAAGTAAAAAAAAAAAAAAAAAAATTCATATGCTTAATTCAAGTGTTATTGTATATCGTCATCTTAAAAACCTAATAACCTATCTGCAAAAATTTCAAAATTGAGTTTTTTTATGGATTTTTATTCCCTATATCATAACGCATACGTGTGCAAAATTTTGAACATGTTATATTACAAATTACAAAGTTTTTGTACCTAGAGGACCGCTACGCACTAAAAAAAAAAGAAAAATAAATCATCAAAAATTACGATAAAAGTTTAATTCTGTTGCATTGTGTAATTTAAACAAGCAATCAGTACTTTTTTTTGCTTAAACCAGTAAAATAAACTATAACTGTTATTATTTAATGACTATAATATTCATATGTAGGTATAAAGAAATTGTTATTTATTCATACTTATTAGTTCTGCAGATAGGTTATTTCGTTTCAGATTTTTACAATTTTAAATAATCTAAGTGGCATAACATAAGCTGTGTTTAGAAAAACAAAATGCTCTTAACCGATATATATTTCTGGTTTCATTTTAATCAAAATATGTAATTTTCGTTTCAATATTGTAAATAGTTCCAATTTTATAACGTTTTTTCCCTCTCCTGTAAACTTTTGAAAACTGCAGATAGGTTATTTCGTCTTTAAGGTGATGATATATTGATGTAAATGAAGTGGTCCTCAAAGCTAAATACAAATTCCGCTTTTTTATAAATGACCGGGGAATCGAACCCAAGTTCACGGACAGTTTGATTTGACATGTTTCGATAGTACCCACACTATCTCTTCAGAAATATTTGCCGTTTAACACTCACCGCCATTGACGACGCACACAGGGGCCAAAGGCGGTGATTTCACGAATTAATTAAAAAAAAAATTAAGTGCCGTGAAATCTAAAAGTTATCGGTTAAAGTGCACGAAATTTTACATTACTAGGCAAAAAAATAATTGTCAAATATATAACGGTGCTTTAGTAGTGACGCGTTAAAATTAAACATTGTAAGAAACAAGTGAAAAAATAGGCAAAAAAAAGCTAACAATTTTTCGTTGTTTAATGCGATTTACCGAAAGTAATTTTAAAAAGTAATCAATATATAACGATGTAACCATCAAGCTCAGCAAATTTTTCAAATGTTTTGCATAAATTTGTAAAAAAATTATTGGCGGAAGTGCTTTTATTTTTTATATGGGAAATGTAAAAAAAATGCATTTTCACAGTTTAAGTGGACAGAAAGTTATTAATTGGCTCAATTGAGCAGGGATTTTTACTTTATTTTGGAGGTTAAGCAAATCAGCGTTAGTTTAGAAAAATTATGCTGCGCATCGGTGCGCCTTAGTTTGCCAACAAAAAGCGCTTAACAACTTCTGCTATAATTGTATTACTGTTGTTGTTATCATGGTTTTATGTGTTTTTATAAGAGATGTACAAATGCTGTGATTTGTTACACGTGAGTCACACATGAGACACGCGTGTCCGTGGTTAAATTTATATATTATAATGATTAAAAAAATGGAGTACGTGAATTAAAATTTAATTCCCACGCGCGGAAGCGTGTGTAAATAAAAAAATCACATACAAATTTTTTTTGTATGGAGGTACGCGTATGAACAATTTTACTCCTCCAAGATTTTCTTGGAACATGAGGTTTGTTCTAATAGTTACCCACATCAAGCTAAGTGTGCCTCACTATTGCTGTTCTTCAGATATAAGAAAAATACTATTTTTTTGTATGGGGGGTACCCGTATCCCCCCTTTTACTCCTCCAAGATTTTGTTGGAACATAAAGTTTGTTCTAAGAGTTACCCACCTCAAATTTAGTGTGCCACAATATTGTAGCTGAGGAGATATGACATGATCCGCGAAAAAAGGGCTTTTGGCCCCAGTCTGCGTCGGCTGGAACTAATGACTTTCAACCATCAATATTTAAACCAAATAGTATTCTTGTGTTGGTTGATTGAAATTTGCTTTGAATGATTTTCTATCGAAATTGATGTTCTTCATACATTTGGACAAGAATTCTTCTTGAAGTTCAAAGTACATTTTTCTGTTTTTTATGCTTTTTGTCTTTCTTTTTCTCGTTTAATTTTTTCAGCACAACTTAAAGGACAAATGCAAACAAAGAGCTTGTACCTTAACTGTTAATGGTTTTTAATCCAAATTTTCATTAAATTATTTTTATCAAGAAAGGAATTTTACAAAAGTTTTAAAAGGGTACAACTGATAAAACAAGTCCCCAAAACGTTTCTCAATGCACAGAATCCGACAAAATTTGGCCAGGATTGGAGACGTGGGCGTGGCATAAAATACGATTCTGTTTATCTGAAGAACTATAAGTGAAAAATTGTCCAAATAATTGGACTTTTATGCTATAATATAAATGTTAAAAGTAAAAATTACTTTATCGCTGGCAGCGCCGGATTTTTATGTTATACGAACTTTCTTACCTAGTGCGCCTCGTTACCCCTGTTAAATAAAACTATCAATTTTTAAACAGATCACGTGTATTGATAACAAAGCTATTTCAATTAAATTTATGTACTTTTACTGTTACTGTTCTCCAAATATATAGAAATCTGTATTGTCTTTGTATGAGAGGTGCCACGCCCACTTAACAAATCCAGTCCACTTTTTTTTATAGATATGAACTGATTACCAATCTATTTGTAACAAATTTTGGCAAAGTTCTCCAGACATAAAGAAATATATTTTGTAACCAGCCCACTTCTCCAATCACGATAATTTTTCCATATGTCGTATATTGATACCTCAGCTATTTGTACCAAATTTGTAGGTTTTTATTGTTACTGTTCTTCAAAACGTTAATACAACAGCCTTCAGCCACGAACTTAGTTTTTTTGCTTTAGGAAAAGAAACAACAAAGTTATATTGTTCTCGCCGAAATCTTCTACTAAATCTTAGATCTTCTAATATTTCTCGAGGCGCAGATTGGCTTGTTTACTGGCGCAATGAAATATTAAGACAAAACTTAAAGAAAATAGAAATATAAATTTTCATATTATTCGAATGTGTATTCTTAGTCAAATTACAATCCCCAAAAGCTTTTATACTTTAATAGTCGTATTCCTTTTTTTTAGGAATATTTTCTATGCACTATCAGAATTTTCGTTTGTATATTTCTGTTACGAGGTTTACTTTAGCTATCCTTTGGCTAGCAATGATGTAAATTATAAAGAAAATTTATACAACTATTAGTTAGTAAAAAAGGAAAACTGAATTGAAACTTCTAACAAAATTTTGATCAAAACTTGATCGTGCACTTCAAAATGTTTTGACATAAACACAAAGTATGTGTTTTTCACATCATGACCAGCGTTGCCACAACCAAAAAAAATTTGTATTAAATTGTACACACGTTGTTTTAAATTCAAGTAACTTTATTGCAGTTCAAAAGAGGAATGAATAAAAAAGAAAAAGGAACATAAAATTATAAAGAGCAAAAAGTAAAAAAAAAAGATATTTGACAGTTTACTATGATAAACATAGAATGCATAATACAGGGTTGTAGTTGATCTTCTTCGTTGCTCCAACACCTCCCCTCGAAGTGGAGAAACTACAAGTTTTGCTGCTGTTGAGATGTCAGGCCCAAATTTGTTGAACAGTTGTGGTGTTTAATTTTACTGAGGGGTTTTGTTAACACGTCAGCGGACATGTTCTCCGTTGATAAATATTTAAGAGTTATGTTGTGATTACGAATACAATCGCGTACGAAATGGTGACGGATGTCAATGTGTTTAGTTCGTGAATTATAGCCGAAACCTTGTATTAGTTTTTGTGCGCTTTGGCTATCGTTGAGCAATGTAACTCCATTACAGGTTATTCCAACGTCGTTTAGCACGTCTCTGTTGTAAAGAGCTTCTTTTGCAGCGTCCGCTATCGCTATGTACTCGGCTTCGGTGCTTGACAAGGAAACAGTCCTCTGCTGGCGAGCCTCCCAGCTTATGGCAGCGCCTGCCAATATAAATGCGAAGCCAGAATATGATCGCCGATCGTCGATGTTTGCTCCCCAGTCTGCATCGACTACTCCGTAAAGATCTAAATTTGTTTTATTATAAAGTAGCCCATATTCAGCCGTTCCTCGAATGTAGCGTAAAATTCGTTTGGCTGCTTTCCAGTGTTCTTCTGTGTAATTGGAATTAAATTGGCTCATGTAGTTTACAGCATATGCAATATCGGGACGCGTTGTTACAGCTAAGTACATTAGTGATCCTATTAAGCATTGATAAGGGTATTTGGACATATCCCTTTCATCTTTTAATATTGGGCGGATCAATCGACAATTTGTCTCTAAGGGAGTAGATGCAGGCTTACACTCTGCCATCACAAAACGTTCTAAAATAACTTCTGCATAGTTACGCTGTGATAAGAAGTCAAGCAACGCTTGACTGGACCGATATCTTTCATATCAAATGATTGGGACAATGACGCCTTGGTAGTGTTGATCCATTTAGGTTCATTTGATGCCAATAACAGGTCATCTACGTAAATCAAAATTATTAAAATTTTATCGCCTTCTTTCTTAGAAAACAAGCAAGGGTCTTTAATCGTTGGCTTCATACCAATATTGAGTAGTTTTGTAGTCAATTTATGATACCACATTAAACCAGACTGGCGCAGCCCGTACAATGCTTTCTTTAAAAAACATACGGGGTTTTTAATACTGGATATTGCCTGCAGCCATCTGCTAGCTGTCTCTTCGACATTTTGGTTATGTGTTTTAATATTATTGGTACCGGTTGACTTACCAGATATTATCTTATTTAATACATACTTCAGCTGATCCGGAATTTCAATATACACACTTTCATTAAGCTCGCCATTCAAGTAAGCTGTGACGACATCCATTTGATGAATCTCCAAATGTAATTCCGCAGCCAATGCTACTAAGAGTCTGATAGATGATAAACGGGCTACGGGAGAATATGTTTCGTGAAAGTCTTCACCTGGGCGTTGAGCGTAGCCTTTTGCTACAAGACGAACCTTTTTCTTACCATCGTCTTTCGTACGAAATACTAATCGGCTTTTAATTGTTTTTATTGAGTCTGGCCTATTGACAATTTCCCATGTTTCGTTACGAATTTGTGCTAAATACTCATCTTCTATTGCTGCCGTCCAATCGAGTGCATCATGTCCCTCCATAGCTTGAGTGTATGTTTGAGGGTCATTTACCATCGTCAGGCATGCTAACTCGCACTCTTCAAAATAATCTTCTTCAGATTGAAATAACGGGTCACTATCATCGTCGTCTGATTCGTTTTCGCCCGAATTTGTTATTTGAAACTGCTTCTTAGGTCTGCCACGCGTACCAGTTCTTTGCACTTTTGGACGCCCTCTTCCGCGTTTCTCAATTTTAACATCATATACATTGAGTGGGTTTTCTTTTATATGTGTTTCTGTTTCTTTAACTTCTTCAGAATCTGGTTTACATTCAATTTCAATAACATCGTCATCTTCAGGTATGTAAAAATCCTCGAATGTGTCGTTAAAACCGTTTTCATTAATAAATTTAACGTCTCGACTAATTATGACGTCTCTCTTTTTCTGAGACCACATACGATATGCTTTTGATTCTGTGGAATATCCAACAAAAACGCACAATTCCGAACGTGAATCAAATTTTCCCTTGGTAGGATTTTTGTTTAACACATAACCTTTGCACCCAAAAACTTTCATATGCATTACTGTTGGCTTTTTATTCGTCCAAAGCTTATATGGGATTTCGCCATTAGCTTTTGTAATACATCTATTTCGAATGTAACACGCGGTATAAATGGCTTCCGCCCAAAACGACGGCGGTGATCCCGCATGTTTCATCATACACCGTGCCATTTCAACGAGGGTTCTATTTTTGCGTTCAGCCGTACCGTTTTGTTGAGGTGTGTGGGGAGTTGTCAAACGACGTTTTATTCCGTGTTCTTCTAGGTACAAATCAAATTCTCGATTACAGTATTCGCGACCATTGTCTGACTGGAGGGCTTTTATTTTTCGACCCGTAAACGTTTCTGCCGCTGCTTTGTATTTTTGAAAAGCTGAGAACACATCAGACTTTTGTTTTAAAAAATATACTTCGCACCACCGAGACTTGTCGTCGATAAATAAAACAAAGTATTTTGCGCCAGAGTTGGACGCACATCTCATTGGACCGCATACGTCACTATGCACGATTTCAAGTAACTCGTTGGATCTATCGTTTTTGTTTTTCGGAAAGCTCGCACGCGTTTGCTTTTGGCTTATACATACTTCACATATTGATAATTTAAGTTCTTGATTAAAATTTAGTCCATAAATGTCACTATTTTTTGCCATGTCTTTAAGATCTCTTTCGTTTAAATGGCCCATTTTGTAATGCCACAAATCAAGTTCGTTTCTGGCCTCAACAACGTTCGCGGCACTTTCAGTATTTTTCATATAGTATAAATTGCCTATTCTTTCCGCGCGAAGGCATATTTTCTTATTTTGATCAACTATGATTGCTTCATTCTTACGAAAAACAACCTCATAACCGCTGTCAGTAATCTTTGATACCGATAACAAATTTGTGCGTAAATCTGATACATATAAAACGTCCTTCAATTGTAAATTTGTATCTTTTATTATAACATCGACATTTCCAACACCACTTATCGTTGTATGATTATTATTTGCCAAACTGAGCTCTTGATTTGTTTTTGACAATTGTTTAAAATTTGCAATGTTTGCACTCATATGCGAAGTGCACCCGCTGTCTAAACACCACTTATTATTACCGCCCGGGCACAAATAAACTGTTTCTCTTGTTGTAAAACAAACGTTTGATTTAACGTTATCTTCTTGTGTATTTTGTGCACTTTGCATGTGTTTATTTTTTACTCTACAATTTCTTGCATAATGTCCGAGTTTGCCGCATTTAAAACACGCACCGTTTTGTTTCGATTTTACTTGTTTCGACTTTTGTTGCTCTTTTTTAGCATACAATGCATTGGACACGTTTTTATTTTCTTTAGATTTTCTTGATTCGAATTCTTCTAGAATTTTTACACGAAGTACTTCGGGTTTTGGGAGTTCATCACGTGTTTCTAACGCGCACCGAAAAGTTTCAAATGAATCTGGGAGACTATAGGGAAGCAAAATTGCCAAAAGTTCATCACCAATAGAGACACCGATCTCCTTTAATTTTGTTACTGCGTCGAAAAAGTCATTTAGATGTTCGCGTACTTTGTCATCGTTACGCATACGAGATAAAGCGACACGTTTTAACAATGTTGCTTTACGAGCAGGGCCTTTTGATTGATATGTCGATTCCAACCTTAACCACACTTCTCTTGCAGTTGTACACTCGGCAACCAACCCCAATTCTGATGGGCTCATTGCGAGTGTGATATCTGCAGCAGCCTTTTGATCTTGTTTTTCCCAAACACTTAGCTCTGCCGGAGCTGTAGGACATTAAATGCTGTCATTCACATAGGACCACAAGTCATTTTTTATTAATATAGCACGCATTTGCATCTTCCATGTATCATAGTTGTCCGCGTTTAGCGGCTCTATGCGTACCACACCGGCCATACTTGAAATCAATGAATCCTCGATTTTAATTTTTAAACTAAAAACTTCAACAAAAACGCGAACCAGTTTTTCACTCAAAAAATATTACATTTGCCAATCTGGGCCCATAACCTATTAAATTGTACACACGTTGTTTTAAATTCAAGTAACTTTATTGCAGTTCAAAAGAGGAATGAATAAAAAAGAAAAAGGAACATAAAATTATAAAGAGCAAAAAGTAAAAAAAAAGATATTTGACAGTTTACTATGATAAACATAGAATGCATAATACAGGGTTGTAGTTGATCTTCTTCGTTGCTCCAACAATTTGTAACCAAAATGTTAAAATAAAGTAACCAAAAGCAAAAAAAAGTAACCAAAATTTTTATTATCAAATGTACATACTATTTTATCCGCACTTCAGTTGATAATTATGTCTAAAGAAGGAATTGTGTTTGTTTGTATCTAGTACACAGAAAAAATTATTGCTGAATTATTTTCAAACAAACGCTTGTTTGAATTTTTTTTTAATTTCTACAAAATTTTTTTACTGATTCAATTAATATTTTTGTTTGATTTTTATTTTAGCCAACAGAAATGTTGACAACTATTCAAAAATATAATATACGCGTTATTGGCTTCTAGTTTTCATAATTTTGTATGAAATATTTAACGCTCTTTAATGTTGTCGTTTTTTTGCATTTTTTTTATTTGACCGTAAGCAACACTTATTTATGTGAAATATAAGAACAACAACAAAAAACACATACAGTCTATTTTTGGACGCTTTGGAAAAGTACAACTATAAGAAAGATGATAAAATAGCGTGGCGAGGTTTGTAGTAAAAACAACAAAAACAATAATAGGTAAACAATCGTTTCACTCTTTTTAAACAACAACAACATTAGAAGAAACAAAATAAATTTTTTGTTGGTTTCAAAGTTGGTAAAAAAGAATGAAAAACAAAATCCCGTATTCAATTTTTTAAAAATGTTTAGTTAAATACCTACATCAAATACAAGAAATAAAATGATGACGAAAAACATGTCGAGTCGGTCTGCTGCCAAGGAAAGGATACAGCAACAGTGAGTGAAGAAGAAAAACATTGTGTGTACAAACAAGACTTGGTTCAAAAATTATTCCAACAAAAAAATGTGTCTCAAAGCCAGCCGGCGCCGCTCGGCTCTGCCTTCATCTACCTCTACAGTGCTTGCTTGTGTGCGCGTCATTGCTTGTGCAAAAACTTTTTTGTTTGATTCAGCAAAATTATTTGTTTGAAATTTATATGATTTTCAGTAAACTATTTGTTTGATTCAGTTAAATTATTTGTTTGAAAAAATCAGTGTTTTTTTCAATAAACGAAATGCAAATAAATTGTTTGAATATGCAAATTTGTTTGTAGGACCGATTTCAGACAAAAAAGGTTTTAATTCTACAAATTTTTTGTTTGAATTGGAAAAATAATTTTTTCTGTGTAGGCTCAAAAACCGCTGGACTAATTTTTATAAATTTTAATGTTGTATTACCGATGGTCTGGAAAGAATAAAAGGCTATATAATTTTTCGAAATTTTTAGTTGACGTGCACTTCCTTTACAAAGTTGAAACTTCAACCTTTTTATATAAAGAGCTCTTTCAAGTAAAATTTTTTAGGTCTTGCTGTGTTATTAAGGTATCAAAGTACAAAATTTATCTAAATTATGCGGTAAATCTTTTATATATATCTGTTGCATTTTGACAAAACATCTTCAGTCAAATTTTAAAAGTTGAAAAAAAATGTCGTTAATCATACAAATTTTCATTCAAAAAACATTTTTGTTTACGTTTTTAAAATTTTGTATTATCAGCGAAATTTTTCTTTAATTTTGGTTTATTTTAATATTTAACAAAAATTATGTTTTCGCAGAGTTTTTTTAAAAACTTTTTTGCTATCTTATCTCGACTTAAGATGTTTTGTCAAAATGCCACATATATGTAGATGCTTTTTGCCCGGTGGAAATAGAATCCTATTTAAAGTTCCGTTCACTTTGACCTTATCGTTTGTCTAGAAAAGTGTTTCAGTTAGACCTATGAAGAATTAAAAGTAGCAGATAATGGCCATCTACACTTCAAGGTCTATATGTACATATGGTTAAGTTGACAGTTTGTTAAAGTTTAAGCTTTTTTAAGTAGATGAAAAAAGTATTGGTATTGATTGCACAAATACCACACACAATTTTTAAGAGTCAAAAAAGCGGAGCGGGTTAATCCTCTTCCAAAACAAAAAATTGGTTATTTTTGTGTTGAAAAAAAGTAACCAAAATGGAAAAAAGTACATAAGTACACATTGGAAAAAAAAGTAACCAATTTTGGTTAAAAGTAACCAAAACGGCAACGCTGATCATGACATGAACTACATAGGTATCAGGTAAATAGAATTATAAACTAAAGAGTCTCCCCCTCTTTAATTGAAATAATGATTTTTTACAATTTTTTTTTTCTATTATTCTCTCATTTTTTGTTTTGTTTTTGCAAAACTATTATTTTGGTTGTGGCAAAAATAAACAATCATTTTTTATGATCTTGAATGGAAGTAAAATTTACTGAAAATTGAAATTATTTTCAGTTGAGTGTGTTGCGAGTAATTAAAACAAACACAAATGCAATAATAACAAGTTAATAAGGCTGATTCAAAAACATAAAATCACATATCGTCGCGATTCTTAGGCCATGTAAGCGCCATTTTTATGAAATTTACTTTTTTGGCGTTTATGGTAAAAAAGAATGTTTGCCACCCGATTGCATTCTCATCTTGAGAACTTTGTAAGAAAAAAAAATTATGGCTTTAATCCGTACAAAATAAAAATCTGAGTTTTTTTCTAATTCTTTTCATTCATATTCATAACATGTTGCTGGTATGGCGGGATTGTCCGGCTATACTTTCATAATTCCTTATTTATTTAATATTACAACTAGGGTTTCTTATTTCCCGGACTTTTTCTATTCCCGGGAAACGAAACAAAAAAAATCTTATTCCCGAAAATCTTAGAATAAAACAATGATTGCATTAAATGAGTTCAAGACAAAAGTTTTTACTTTTTTGAAAGAATATACATATATGGGCATTTCCACAGAAATGTCAACCGCAGCCAAATAATTCAAAGTCTATAAAAGCATGTTGTTTTAACATATTGTTATAGGGAATCTATCAACTCTCAGTGATTTAAACAAATTTTACATTTATTCATAACACACTTTGAAATATTCAAATGCAAAGTCGAACAAGTGAAAAAGTTCTGTTTTGAACATTTCTATTGCACGTTTTGTTTTGCTAAATGATCTTAATGAGAAACATTATGCATTGACAATTGCTTTTTAAATCTCAGTTTATATTCAAACAATAAAGAAAAAATGTAAACGGAAGGATGCGATTGCCAGTTACGGCAAATTTTTTCTCGTCGATGGCTGCGAGTGTAAAACGGCAAATCGATCTGAGGAGATCGAGTGGTTGCGATCGAAACATGTCATGGTAACCTACCGGCCGCGGTTCGAGCCCCGGCCACGGTCAAAAATGAAAGATTATCAATAACAATTTAAATTAATTTTCATGTTGTAAAATTCCTTTCTTCATAAAAATAATTTAATGAAAATTAAATTTGATGAACTTAAGCCTAATTAAAAATATTAAAAATTTGGATTTGTATTTTTCTTTATAATTTTATAACTTTTGTTGAGAAAATGAATATATTGAATGAATTTAAAATAATGTAGAATCATCTTACGTATGTCTAATTACATAAAAAGTAAAAACATAAACATAAAAGTATGAGGGAACAAAATGTCGCATGCAACATGTAGCGTGCGACAGTGATTAAAATTAAATAAAAAAATAAACTACACAATATTTTTGAATTAAATAAAAACCATTATTAAGATACATCAATGCATAATATTTAAAAAATAGTCTCATTAAAATATTTAATCAGGTTTCGCTGAAATCAGTGTTTGAACTGTTTGACGTAAAAACAACTTCTGTTTTTGTCGCATGCAAATGCCTTGGGTTTTTTTAATTTTCTTGAAAACGAACAATTGCTCAAAATCAATCCAAGCACAAATTATAGTGCTAATCAAGAGCTAAAAGTTTCGCCTTTTGTCAAAATAAAATTAATGTTTTGGTATATGTTTTTTTTACTTTTAAGGCGTACGAATGTCGCATTCGACATTGGAGAAATGCCCATATGCAACAGTCTAAAATTCAATTAAAATTAGCTTTATTAATTCTACAGAAAACCAAATAAATTGTTACATTAATATATGTACATACATATTATATATGTATGTTTATATTTATTTTTTTTTTTTTTTTTTTTTTTGAAGATCACGAATAATTAAAACTTATTAATACTTAGTTATTATACCAAGTGGAAATTAAAGGTAAAATTAATTTTCTTTAAAAAAAAAAAAAAATAGTATTACCCGTTACTTGTGACTTCGTAGATGTCAAATACTTTTTTTAGATATTTTCAGGCTTTTGTATTTTCTTTACATTTATTTCCTTCTCAAGGTGTTCTTTAAAGATAGTAGATGGATGGTTCATCTGGTGTTGGTGATGGTGTATCATGTACATACATTTTCTACTTCAAGAAGCTTTTTAGACATTTGATTAGCAATTAAAGAGACCGTTGATTTATTGGCGTAGGAAAAATAGTTCGATTTGTAGGTATTTTTAGTATTTTGAGTAAGGAATATATTTTTATTGCTCGTTTTTTTTAACGATGCTAACAAATTAAAAATTTTTAAAATTTAATTTGTAATTCCCGGAAAAAAATTCTTTCTGGCGTAGAAACTCTTATTACAACATAAAAACAAAATAAAAAAAATTTCAACTTTCCTATAGCAGAGCAAGGTTTCGATCCTCGGACCTCTGGGTTATGGGCCCAGCACGCTTCCACTGCGCCACTCTGCTTGTTATCAATATTGTGTCAAAATCTAGCTTTAAACTGAAAGTACAATTACAACCCTTAACAGAAAAACGAATACACACACATTTTTTTTATTGTTTTCAAAAAAAACTTATGTATCGTGATAGATTTTCCGTCTGAGTTTACTTTACATATGTATCTATATTTGTTAAAGTAACTTCCATTTGAATTTAAATTTTAGTTTTTCTTTCATGTTATTTTTTTTTTCTATTTTACATACACACACATACAACTAGTTTTACCTTTAAAATATTGAATTTATTACCTGTCTTCTTTTGTTTTTGTTTAAAATTGATGTTTGTTTCTTTGTTTAATATTATTAAAACAAGTCACGTCTCTCAATGCTGGTATAGAGCATGTGTGTGTAAGTTTGCATGTAAAGAACAACATGGAATATTGAGTAAAACTGCATGGAACATCAACACACTATTTAAAAGTTGAGAGACTTAATAAAAAAACTACAAAATGTTTATGGTTTCTATTTAATAAAGTTGGTTAATCCATTATAAGTCTGTGGTTAAAATCTTTTCCCCCTTCTAGTATTAATAATTACACTATGCTCGAATTTCACACTTTACAAGCTGGGCACCCTATCGGTAAAGCTTATTTGAGTACGATAAATTTAATTGCGCTTGTAATTTTTCGAAGTTTCAATACTTAAGTAACATAAAACAATATTTTTTATAATGTATGCGGAATAAAATATGGAATTACACATAAGCAGTATAAAAAATTTATATCAGGCCCCTGTTTCTCAAAACCATAAGTTACAAATCTACAAGTAAAATTAAAATAACATTAAAAGTAGTTTTGAGAAACAGGGCCCAGGTATTAAAAAACCAAAGTTAAGGCTAGTTTACACTATTATACTTTGTGTTAATACATGTCAAATATTCAAGTAATATGACAAAGTGTGATAGTGTGAATGCAATGTGTAACGAAAATGACAAGTATTTAAAAAAAAAGTTTGACATCCCATACGACTTCATCGTTTTTTGAAAAATTTCTAAACAATAATACTTTTCATTCGATCAGGGTTGCATTTTATTTCATGTGTGAGTGTTTATACTTTGTGTGATGGTGTGAACACAAACTGTCATGTTAAATCAGATTTTTTGACAGTCGCAACAAAACTCATTAGATTTCTATCTCACAATGTATTATGGAATACGTAAGACTTGTGAGATAGTGAAAACTAGCTTTTAATATGCAATTGTTAAAATACACAACGTAAACTTATTTTGCAAACAGATTTCTAGCCACATCTAACATGCAGTCTACAACTGACCTGCAATGCTTAACTTTAACACTAATATGATGTTAATGTTAAGTATAGACTCATCATGTTAGAAGTTTTCTCATGTTATAAAACGGTTGCTAATGCAAATGTTTTAACAACTCCTTTAAAACATAAAGTTATAACAGCAAATCATGTCAGTTGTAGACGGGCAGTATGGGCTGTTTTCATATTTTGAGGCACCCTTTGTGAGTATTTGCTAGGGTATTCATTCGGTTAACCGTTAATCGGTTAACCGGTTAATTACTACCCGATTAACTGATCGGTTAATTTAAAATTGTCTATTTTCGATTAACGATTAAACCGGTTAATTTCAGTCGATTAACCGATTAACCGATGTTACATAATTTTTAATTTTTTTTAATATTATAACAAATTTTTTGTGTTTTAATTTTTTGTTTCGTCTCATATACATGTTTAGAAAATATTTTTTTATACAATATCAGCCCAATTATGAATAAAAATTCCCCGGCAGTTTGCTCCCTTCTCCCATTTTTCCTATGTTAATTCAATTGTAAAAATGGGAAAAGGTAAAAAACTCCCGGGGAGTTTTTAATCATAATTGGGATGTATATTTCCTTTTAGCAAAACATTCTTAGCAGAATTACCCGAAACAATTACAAGTGTTAAACATTTTTAAAAATTAAATCAGGACTCTAATGAAAGATTTTATAAGAGAAATCTAGGAAAATGACTGAGAAATTAGATATTCTTTATTATGGCTGCTTCTGATTCCTCCAGCACCCACGATAAGAGAAATTTTTCAAGTCAAGTGTTGTCAAAACTAAAGAAAATTATCGCTTTAATCCTAAACATTTAAACAAAATTTTTTTTTCAAAATTTATTTAATCAGATCTCTTTAAACTATTGGAATAACTAATAAATAATAATAATCTAATTGTTTAATTTAGTTATAAAATTCTGTTTAATAGGGAAATATTTGTCAATAAAATTATTTAACTACAGAAATCTTATTAAAAAACGACGTTTAAAATTCTTGCGTTTTGCGTTTTCGATTTCCAGAACACCCCTGATGATGTATTACTTTAAAAATACATACATATTTATGAATTATTTTTTTTGTTTGCTCGTTTTAGATTAAGAATTGTTTTTTTAATAATAAACTCCAAAAAATAAATAATTTGTGCATTTTTGATTATTGAAATTACATTATTTATTAAAAAAAACTTTATTAATCGGTTAACCGATCAAAAACCAAAATAACCGATTATTAACCGATTATCCCAAAACCTCGGTTAATTAATCGGGCGATTAACCGATTAAAGCAAAAGCCCGATTAAATGAATACCCTAGTATTTGCTATAGCATTCAATTTGAATAACAGTCTAAGTTTCTTGGTTCCTATCCCTTTTTATATAAATTTCTTTTTAAATTCGTCGATAAAGTTTGAATTGGTGTCCATTCATGACCTTCCATTGTAAAGTAGCTCCGCTCCCATCATCCATGATACAATTCATGGCGAGCCTTTGTTTGATGATAAGTGACTGTTTTCAGAGACAGCTGGAACGGTTTTCTTTGCACATTTGTAAAACTTCATTTATTTGCCAACGCACGGTAAGATTTTGCAGTATATCCGGCCATTTCTACCTTCAACACAGCTCGAGATTGTATCAAATATTTTTAGCGGATCGTCGTTTTCGATTAAACGGCGTTTCACGTTCGAAAGCTTTTAGTGTCGTAAAAACAAAGAATTTTTCGATTTGTATTTCAAAAAAGTGACGAAAAAATTTAAAATTTCTTTTATGACGATAATTCCCCAAAATTTACAAATCAACTATCGACGTTCTATTTAGATTTATGATATTTTTTCTATTTATTAATAAATTATTGATATGATCTATAGCAAAATGATTATAGGGATAGGGGGATAGTACCGTTACTTTTTCCATATTTTGTTTTTATATTATATTTTGTTTTTTTTTGCACTGATGGTTGAAAATCAGTCCATATTTCATTCCGCTGTTAAATACATTTTTTCATTAATTTTTTGTTTGTTTTTTGAATACCCTGTGCTAGTCGCAAATTGTAAAAAGCTGGGAACCCCATTGGTAAAGCTATTTATTCGCGATTAAAAATTTTAAAGAAGCCGTAATTTTTTTTTGCAAATTTTTTCTCCGTCTTGACTTTGCAATTAATTCAATATCAATTAAAAAATTTTTTCTACAAATCAAAACTTATGTTATGTTATTTTGTATAAGTATATGCAATAGGGTTTAGCAAAATAGAGTTTAGAAAAACATTTCTTTAAAAATATTAGTTTAAATTGTTTCTTGTTCTCTTAACCAGTTTGGGATTAAAATCCAGCAAAATCGGGTTAGTAGGATCAGTTATGAATCAAAATGCGGAACAACCACCCTTAAAAAATTGATAATTAAGCAGTTTGGGATTGAAATCCAGCAAAATCGGTATCAGAAATGCTATCAGAAAAAAATTTAATACATCACAGTTTTATAGGAATAGAAATCACACTAATAAATTTCGTGATGATCGGTTCATAATTTACTATAGGCCCCATATAAAGCCAACTCTGGCATGGCTGTCAGGCTTGGGGATTTATCCCCAAAGTTGGGGATTTCATGTGAGCAAAAAGGACAAAGAAAGTCATTTGGGGATTGGGGATTTAAAAAAAAATTTGGGGATTTTTTGGGGATTTTACACTTTTTTATTATTTACGTTTATTTTTCTTTGTTTCGTATATAAAATCTGAAAAAAGTAGCAAAACTTTTATCTTACTCTTATATAGTGTAAAGGGTCCTAATTAAGATTACCATTTTTGTTAAGTGTGTAAAAGGTACTTTATAACCTTGTTATTTTCCTTGAGTGAGTGTTAAAAAAAAGAATTTAAAAATAGAATCTAAAACCGTTGACAACACATAAAATTTTTGTTTTTTTAAAGACAATTTTGAAGGAAATATGTATGTCTTCCCCAAAAATAAGTAAATATGAAAAACCATAATGGTATTCACACCGAGCTTGTTAAGCTACGGTCAGACTTATCAAATATTTGACGAAAAAAACGGGACCAACAACCAAACTAAAAAATCATTTCGCTTAATATCAATATTTATTTTGATTAAAATACCACAACTTACAAAAAAATGTCTAGTAGTATAATTAGTTTATTTTGTAATATTAAGACCATTTTAAATCTCACTAACTATTAACAAAAGTAGGGGTTACGCTTATTTGATAAAATATTTAATAAGTGTGACCATAGCTTTAGTCGTTAATCGTTACTTTTTTACACGCATTTTGTTCTTGTAGATATATTTAACGCGCTACCGGATTAACATTTAACAAATTAACGACACAGCACCCCTGATAAAATAGTTGTTAGTTGGTAACTCACAATCAGCTGTTGCAGTTTCTAAATAAATATGTATAATAAAAAAGTCATTTGTGATACATTTCCAAAAAAATATTTGTGTTTTGGCAATTTTCGTGTACATTGAGAGTAAGTATGTTAATGAAATGATTTTTTTTTTTATTTTATTTTAATAAATCATAAACTGTATAGACTAATAGACTAACAAAGTTTTAAAAAGGGGGTCGTTCACAGTTGGTAACTTTAACAAATTAACAAACTACCGAGTAAGAAATTAACAAGTTCGGTGTGAATACCACTAATATAATAAAGATTGGGAAAAAAATACTAGGCTACTGGTTAGTAGTTATGATGCATCGAAGTACTATATAAATGACGGATATATGTATTTTTATTGTTGATTATAAGGATGACTTAAACCGATTAAACAAGCTCCAAATTCTTATAAATTGGCTCATTCCTCTTCAATAACAGCATATTGTTCTGCTTGTTATTCCTCACTGGAATCGCATAAAAAGGATTTTAAAAAACATGCCGAAACCAGTCGCTAAAAACAAAATAAAATTATTTTTTTTTGACTAAAAATTTTTATTTGGGGATTTTTGGGGATTTCTTATTAACATTTTTCTAACTATTTTTTAAAAAAAGTTTAAAATTTTGTCAGAAAAAAAATTATTACCTTTTTAAGGTTTTGTTTTTGGGGAATTGGGGAATTTTTGGGGATATTTTTTTAATTTTTTGGGGACAAGGAAAAAAGGACCTGGCAGCTCTGCACTCTGGTAAATTAATTAAATACGCCTAAAACCGTAGCAGATATAGATATTGCGGTAAAATTTCTTTAAAAAAAATGTCATGCAATATTGTGATACACGGTCCATAATTCTGTGGTTTTCACGAATAATCGCGTAAGTTATAAAACCAAACTTTTCAGGAGAGCAAAAACAATTATTTTTTTCAATTGCGGCTTCTGTATATGCTTTTTCAAACTTTTTTCTTTACTATCCTCTTAACAGTGACTTTCTACGTGTTATACATAGTTTTCATGAAAAAATCCTCACAGGATCACAATCTGTAAAGGGAATAAAAATGCATATGTTTGATTGACTCATTAAGTGTGTGCAATATAACATCATATCTCCACATAAGTTCTTTTTTGTGAAAATAAATGTTATCATTTTAATCACACATGACGACTTACGTTGTTATTTTTAGCACACAAGTTGGCGACATATTCAGAGTTTTTGATACTTATAGCACAACGTATGGATTTAAAATTACAAACAACCGCTCATCTGCTGTTGTTGCAACTAAAGAAGTCAACAATAAACGCACATGTACATATAAGTTGTTATTAATAGAAAAATTTTCAAAAAATACTTTCATATTTTTTGCACGAATAACAACATAACATCACATATGCTTTTTATTTGGACACATATTCAGCAGTTTTACAATTTTTGGCGATGTATGTCGACATAAATCGTTATAATAGCAAAATATTTTATTAAACAGTTAACTTAAGTTGTTTTTAGCAGAAAAAAACTAATAATACTACATTATATTCTAAAAAGCTTAATACTTATAAAAACCTAATGCAAAATGTATCACTTTGACATCATTATCTCAATTTCGGTAAAAACCGACTTACGCGATTAGTCGTGAAAACCACAGAATTTACCATAGATCCCATATTAAGCAGCCTTCTAAAATTTACTGTTAACTAATTTCACCGCTGTATTGAAACTCTGCAGAATTTTGGGATGATTGGTTTATAACTTTTCATGGCTCCAATATCGCCCTCCTGAAAATCATTTAAGTTCGGCTTAAACTGATATTTTACTCAAACTAATTAAAATTGCTAAAAAAAGCATACAATTTTCTGATTGTCGTTCAACAATTTAATATACCTAGGTCTAAACCGCAACCAATTTTAATGCTCATGTCTGTTTTTATAAAGATAAATTAATAATAAAAAGATATCATATAGATATCACTCCTGAAATATTCAAACTGTCGGTGGAGGGTATCAAAGATTCGGCATATCCGAATATAGCACTCTAACTTGTTTTTTTTTTTATTAAAACAGTTACTCGTGTCTTAAATAAGTTATTTTTTGTTTAAATCTATATAGGTATATGTATGTATATAAAAATGATGTAAAAATTGTATAGTAATTCATAAAATGAGAACGGCTGGGCCGATTTCTGTAAAATTTTTTGTCAGTTATTTTGGAAAATACCTCCGGAAAAGTCGGAAAATTGGAGAAAACCAAATCAAACAATAGAAAGGTCTTAGTGTAAATCATGGAAAATTGCGGAAAATGCGAAATACGGAAAATTGGAAAATCTCTCCGCAAAGCCGGAAAATTGGAAAAATCGAAAATTGATTTTTTTGTACGAAATTTTGTGTGAAATTATTCCTTAATGGCTTTCCAAATGAAAAAATAGAAAGTTCTCCGCCAAAATCCGATAGCTGGCGTTATTCTTTGACTTAGACTTTTCGCAATCTGACAGGTGTCATTTTGGCATTATAATTTTCTGCAGTAAATGTGGTATTTTTCTTGCTGCAATTTATTGCAATTGACCACAAACATGAGAGTCGAATTGCAGAACGGCTGAATTCTCGAGACAACTGCTGGAGCTTGGCAACGGCCAAATGCCTGTTGATGTTTCGACTGGATTGATATCGTCCCCTAAAAATTGTTTGTGAAATCACATCGTCCAAGGAGGAACTCATCAGCAAAGTGTTCCCCGGCATTGCACAAAATTACAAAAATCTCGATTGGATTGGTGAACGGTCAATTCTAGCAGCGAAGAATAAGGACGTCAATAGCTTAAACTTAATTATTCAAAATCAAAACGCAGGACAACTGCATACGTACAAATCTGTTGACTGCGTGATCGCAAAAAAAGCGACCAACTACCCGACGGAATTTTTGAACTCGCTTGATGTACCAGGAACTCCGCCGCATAATTTACAGCTGAAGATGGGATCGATCATAATCATGTTGCGGAATCTCAATCAAAAATTGTGCAACGGTACGCTGTTGTGCGTCAAAAAGCTAATGAACAATGTGATTTAGGCGACAATCATAAAGGGCATATTCAAAGGAGAGGAAGTGCTTATCCCACGAATTCCCATTACTCCAACTGACCTTCCATTCTAATTAAAGCGGATTCAGTTCCCCCCAATCAATAAATGGCAAGGCCCATCACTAGAAGTCTGTGGGGTTAATCTCGAATTTCCCTGTTTTTTGCACGGTCAGCTGTACGTTGAATGTTCGCGTGTTGGGAAACCGTCTTCGTTATTTGTTTTTGCGCCGGAAAACAAATCGAAAAATATTGTTCATCCAATCGCTCTCTACTGATTCCATTCAAATAAATCACATGGAAAATTTGAATATTTGTGTTGCATTATTCCTCTGAAGTTTGTCTGAAGGCTTAAAATTGGGGCGAGGCGAAGTTCGCCGGGTCCGCTAGTTCTTATATAATCTTCAATACCAGGCCATTTTTCATAAGTCTTATACCAAAGTGTAATCAAATAACGATATTTTAAGCAGAAGCTTGCTTAATATTCAGGGCTGTGGAGTCGGAGTCGGAGTCGGAGTTGAAGAGTCGGAGTTGAAGTTTTTGTACCGGAGTCGGAGTCGGAGTCGAAGTACCCACAAAAACTGGCGACTCCGACTCCGACTTTTTTGCATTAAAATTTTTCTAATATTTTTCAAAATAAAAAAATTTTAATGACCAATTTCTCCAATTCTTTTTAAATATCAATTCATATTTAAATATAATTTTTCTTATAATTTTATTTTAATTTGACATAAAAAAACAAATTTTAAACATAAATTGATACTTAAATAAATTAGTGGAATTTGCCATAAGAGGGTCTGCTTTTTGAAATTGTGAAGTCAGAAAATAAGGACCAGTATACTTTTCATATGAGTAGGTGAATTTCAAAAATTAAAAAATTGAGATAACATCTTATTTTGACAATTTATAAGAATAGTTTATAGATTGTATCAAAGCATGTCCTTTTCTATGTTTTAATGTGACCTCAAATTTCTGTAACAAAAACCATCGGGTTCACTATTTGAATTTCGCCAAGATATCGTTAATGAAATAGAGCCGAATTAAGGAATTTAAAAATTAAATTTGTAAAGATGTTGTTTTTTATTTATCGTATATTAACAAATATTTTTGTAGCCATGTTCATGAATATGACTTGAAATCAGCTGTAGCTCCTGTGGTGAAAGCATTAAGTGAACTACATTTTATGTTCCAAACTTCAAGGTGAATTATAATAGAATAAAAGGAAAAGGAACTCGGAAAAATACATGACATTGTTCCAGATATAATTCCCATCAATGTGGGGGTTAACCCGAAAAATGATTTGAGAATACTTTTATCTACTCACTTTAGGGAAAATTAGAGAGATAATAAAGACTTGCAATTTCAAATTTCGGTCTTGGACAATAATAATACATATTGAATTAGGAACGCAAAAATGCAATGGCGAGTTCTTGATGCCTTTAAATTCACACATCTATAAATTCCAACACACATCTAAAAATTCCAACAGTATAAAAAACGTTTTTTGAAAAAGATGTGAATTGGTGTAGTTTATCCCTCCCCTACAGAACTATTTTTACATTTTTTAGCACTGTTTGCATAATTTTAATAAATTAATATAACCTTTAAAATATACTAAAGTTCAATGATCCCATACGGATTGAAGCAAAACTCGTTTCTTTCGAAAGTTCGTAACAAAACTCGTTCGTTCCAAAATTAAATCCATTATTTTTCTATATTTCAGTTGGTTTAAATATCTAAACTGTTGAGTTATAAGTCAAGAATGTCTTAACACTTTAGAATTAAAAAAGTTCAACTCTATTGAATCGGGCGGTATATGTTTTTTACATTTTTTCCAAAATCCAAATAAAATATTTTGCAGCTTTCCTATTCATATGTTAGTAACTAGTAGGTTAAAGCTCAATGCGCGGCACGTTAGAATTAAAATATCGATTTGAAATTTTTACAGAATCATTTTCTTGCTATATTTAACCATTTAACAGGTACTAAATTAAAAAAGAGTCAAAAGTCAAATAAAAACTAGTTACTTAAATAATGCTAAGTTAGAGTCGGAGTTGGAGTCGGAGTCGGAGTCGTACTTAAAAAATTTCAGCAAAAGGAGTCGGAGTCGGAGTTATAACTATTTATTAACGACTCCACAGCCCTGTTAATATTTTTATATGACTTTTAATATAAAATCATCTCCATCCATTTTGATAAGATAGTTAAGCAACTCGCAATAAGGCAAAAAAATAACGTTTTTGTTAAGATTTGTAGCTTTGGTTTTCTAAATCTTAAATTTCTTATTGTTTTAAATATCTAAGAAGGTAGTAAATTGTGTGTTATAATCGGGAAAACCATAAACTTGCAATTGCAGGTTTTTCCTTGCGCCACCAATGAAGGTAGAAATAGTATTTTGATCCGTTTTACAGCTTTTTCTGAATTTTGGCATCGATTTGTTAGTGCATATTTTACCGTTTGCAGCACTTTTTTTTTTTTGCATAATTTAAAAAAATGCTTTTTGCAGCATATTAACTTTTTGAGCCATATTTTGATACTTGTTGAATTTTTGAACGCCTACAAGAGCTTTTTTTGCAAAATTCTGGGATCTTCCCTTAAACCTCTTTAAGACAAAAAATCTCAAATGGATGTTAATGATTGGATAGAATTCGGCACAAATAACTCTTTTATGAATTTTAACCTCTTAACATAACTTTGGTTTTGTCAGCCCATCGTTTATAATTTACTGATCATTGGGATTGTTTTTATTAATTGGAAATGTTATTAAATTGTTTAATATTTTGTTTTAAAATTAGCAATTTTTGAATTTTTTGGGAAATAATTTTAACAATTTTAACAGGACTTATTTTCAAGTTTTTACTGCATATTTAATGCGCATAAAACGCGTTTGTTAAAGCATAAATCTGGGGCGTAATTCTGGCAGTCGTGATCGAGTAATTTCTCGATTCGAAAGCAATTTTATCTCAGTCGATAATGACCGAATCAAAATTATTTTTTCAGTATTGTGAAACTCAAATTAATGCTTTACAACACTGAAAAAATAATTCCAATTCGTTAAGTATTGACTGAAATAATTAGATAATAAATTGCTTTCGAATCGAGAAATTACTCGATCACGACTGTCAGAATCAGGCCCCTGGTTTCCCTGGTTATAATATATCTAAAATGTTGCTTTTTGTTTGTGTTGGTTCTCAAAATGAAGTATAAAAAACTCAAAAATCTGGTCAAAGAACTTTACAAAAAATAAGGATAGTATTGAAACATGTAAAGCTGCGATCGGCAACCTATACTATTACATTTTGCGATTGTATGCGTTGTATGAATTTTACATATGTGTTGTTAATGTTGTTAAATTCTCTTCAATGTGTGTGCACACGTACGTAGTAAAAGAGTATGAAAGAGAATAAAAGAGGAATCGCGGCGCCCTGATTTTGCCGATCGCAGATGTAAAGTAATAAGAGAAGTCGAAGTACCTTCACGTTTTAACTTTTAAAAAATACATACATACGTATGTAAATCCACATACATTTACATATAGGTATGAATGTATTTAAACAATAATTAACAAATCATGTTTTAAAAATAAAAATTTAAAGCACTTCAGATATCGCTTTCGGTGTGGAAACTTTTTTCACCTAATCAATCTAAAAACAGTTTTTTATAATCAGAACAACATTCCACAGTGGTATTTTGCACTTAAACAAAGTTATGTCCCTAATGCATATATTGATATAAGATTGTGCAAAATTCGTTCCATATGACTGAAAATCATGCCACAAAACTTCGCGAAACCCGGTCCATAACTTTCCATATGCCCTATATAAAGTCCACTCTCGAAAACACTTTAGTACGCCTTAAACCGTAACGAATAAAGCTATTGTAAAAAGTTTTGGTCTGTCACAGTTTTATATGACTAGAAAATAGAAATCGATCGATTTTAAAATCGTTTTAAAAGGTGAGATAAATTTCTCAGACGGGAAAAAATCTTCACGAGCAACGTCTTCGTACTTAAGTTCTTACTACTCCTCGGGACAGTAAAAGCTTCTGGGTTAATGCTTGTTCTTCAATACCAACTCTTTCAAACGACCCTGTTGAAAAGGCTAATTGTTTTGCCAAATTATTTGCAAATAATTCTCACCTACAAGCTAGAAATCAACCACTACCGGAACTCGTAACTATGCCTACAATATTTTTTCTGGCTCGAGCTGTTAAAAGGGTTCTTGCGGATATCGACATAAACAAGTCTTCTGGGCCGGCTGCTCTTAATGCAGTTCTTAATGCGACGCTAGCTCGTTCCTTAGCAAATCCTTTCAGCAGTTTATATAGTGCCGAGAAATTTCCCGTCTGCTGGAAAGTTGCTGATGTAATGGTAATAAAATCTTTAGAGTCAAACTACCGCCAGTATGGCTTTCGTAAAGGTCGCTCTACTGGAGACTCACTAGCTCTGTTATCGGAAAAATAATGCCTTTCCATTCAACATTTTGGCGAAAGTAAATTACCTTACTTTAGATATTTCCAAGGCGTTTGACAGAGTCTAGTATGGTGCACTCCTGTCAAAACTTGTTGCATTTGGTGTCGGTGATAATTTATCTCGAGCTTTCTCAGAGATCGCACTATGTGAGTTGTTATAACGGGGTTTCGTCAAACGAGCTCAAGATTCATTCAGGGATGCCACAAGGCTCCGTTCTTTCTCCTACTATGGCCCCTATTACGGTTTACAACTCAACTCAGTTGAGTTGTAATTTCTTAATTTTTGTATTATGGTTTACAACTTTGCTTTTTTGCGGTGAACAAAAACATAACAAAAATTACAACTGATCACAACCAGTTGTCTTAATTACAACTCAACTGGGTTGAGTTGTATACCATAATAGGGGCCTTTATTTCTTATTTTTCTAAATGGCCTCCTTTGTCAAACTTCCAACCCTATCTACTCTTTTGCAGATGACAGCAACCTTTTCAATTCGTACTCATTTGACTGCAGACCAAGCGTATCCGATGTCTGCTGAGGCAGAATATGAATGATACGCTTTGCCGACACCTTGACATAATCTCGGAATGTGGTCGTGCTAATGCCCGAAAACCCGAATGTTGCGTGCTGACGCATAAACGCGCGACAGATCATGGCGCCTCACCCGTATGGGTGGTATAATTATCGAAAAAACAGAATCTCTAGATGTTCTGGCATGAAGATACAATGTGATGTCCGATGGACAGAACATATGTATATTCAAGGTGTCGAAAGAAGCATTAAAGTGTCTCTGTTTTTTAAGATGGTGAAAAGTAAACTTCACTCCAACCGATCTCCTTACTATTTATACCACCTATATCCGACCGCGTATGGACCCAAATCTCTTGTGGGCCGGTGCTTCAAAGTCTATTTTGGAGCTGATCGACCGCGTGGAGGAGAAAATAATAGGATAACGTTAACTGGCGCCTCAACGACGCTGAAGTTTGAAGGTGCTTTATTCAGTTTTTGTAATTTTTTCCGATTAAATGTTAAAGAATCGGAATGTGTTGGTTATTTTTGCTCTAATAAAATATAAGAGAACAAATTGTGTAAAAAAATATTAAAGCCATTTAAAGGCAACTAGTCTAACAAATGGAATTCAATCCAACATATTAAAAACTTTTAACAGTGGAGACATTGCTGATGACCGATGAATTTGTGTTTAGTCTTAAAGTCTCTACTTTCTAAGTGACAGCATCTTAGAAAAGGCGAAAATATGACCTCAAACAAGAAAATTAGTTTTTAAGTACAGACGGTGATTCTAGCGGATTAGAATTGGCAAAGTTACGCACAACAGATGCCACGTTGACTCCTTCTTCTTAGTCATATGACCATAGGTACCATATAAACCCATCTCTAAAATAACTTTTAGACAAACAAATTTCATATATCTGAAGATATCTAATTATTATTTTCGCATAATGAACTTTAAAATGAATCTTAACCTCATTATATAATTTTGTTTGACATTTTTCGTCCATACCAAATTGGAGAACTCTAATGTACATAAATAAATATGTATATTTAAATTCATATGATATTTGTATTTAAATTCACTTGTAAAAATGAGAGAATGTAGAAAGTTAAATTTCTTGTATAAGTCTACAATTTTTGAGAATGTGAAATAACAAATAATTAATCGATTGGTATTTACAATTCTAATTAAATTGTAACTTAAACATTTCGATTTACCAAATAACTACTTATAAAAATAAATATTTTTAAAAGCTTCATCTTCTAGTTACCGGTCAAATTAGTACCTACAATTTTGTTTCTTATTCATTAACTTTTTTTGTTTGTAAGTTTTATTTCCACATTTAGAAAAGCTAAAAACTAAACCATTTAAAATATTAAATTAGAAAAAATATGTGTTTCGTCTCACAGGATCGCGTTTTTGTTGTAAATTACGATATAGAAACATTTTTAACGTTTAAAACTTATTTCTTTTGCTTTTTCTTCTCAGCCTCTTCCTCCTTTTCTTTATCAATTACAGCTACATACTTTTCAATAGTTTGGGCATCTAACATTTTCAAAGGTTTGTCCTTTTCCATTACAGCAATTTCCAAGTTCTTTTGCCCAGACTGGGCTACCTCCAACAAAGCTTTAATGGCCAATTTGACAGCACCATTTTCAGTTTCGACTTCTTCATCTTTGTAGTGCTTTTCTAAAAATTCCCGTACAGTTTTGGCAGAACGCCCAGTTGCATTTGCCTTCCATTCATAGTAAATACCTGAGGGTTCAGTTTGATACAGATGAGGAGTACCATCAAAATCGAAACCACCTATGAGGCAAGAAATACCAAACGGACGGCGACCATTGCTCTGTGTGTACTTTTGTTTTAACTGGGCAATGTATCTGTGGCAAAAAAAATATATGAGCTGTGATAAATAAAAACCAGAACATTATGTAAACTTACCTGGTAATGTATTCCAATGTAACAGGATCCTCAACATTTAATTTATGACTTTGACACTCAACTTGCGCTCTATTAATTAAAATACGAGCATCAGCGGTAAGACCAGCAAAAGCCATAACAACATGGTTGTCCAACAGGCAAATTTTTCTTACGGTACGTTCTTCCTGTAATTTAGCCACAGACTTCTTTTCAACCCCCAATACAACACAACTGGTTCCACGTACACCAACCTTTAAAAAATAATGGAAATACAGTATTTTCTTTTTTTCTTGACCACCATTAAAACGAGGTTAAGTTTTGTATCACTTACCGCTGTTGATCCCTTTCGCACAGCCTCTTGTGCATATTCCACCTGCAGCAAATGACCATCTGGGGAGAATATTGTAACAGCGCGATCGTAGCGTGACATAATAATTAGTTAAAATGTGAAAAATATGAAATGTTTCCAAACTCCTGTTAAATTTGCTGCCGCTAAACAAAACACCGATGATTATTTGCAAAAAAACTCAAAAACTGTTTGTCAGCTTCAGTGTTGATGTAAAGTGTATTATTTTTAATGCTTTTCAGTAGTTGCTTGATGGGGAAGTGAACCCAAAAAAATTTTGGTTTGTTTTCAAAGAAAATATTACAAATAAGTAAAAACAACAAAAAATTTTAATTATTTTGGAAATAAATTAAAAAAGTCCCATTTGCAACTCGTCTTTACGAGTAATAAGTAATTTCTAATACTTTTAATACTAATCGAAAAAACACATCTTAAGGAAACGGCATTTTATTTTCCTTAAAGATTAGAAAGGTTATCAAAAAGTTAAGAAATGAAAAGAAGTCGTACAGAAAAATCTCAAAAACACTTGAAGTTTGTCCTTCAACATTATTAGAAAGTTTTATAATATCAATATAAAAACGCCGATCAGGTAGGACAAGCCAACATTGAGATGGTAAAAACGAAATATTGCATGTTCATACGGCCTGAATGTTAACAAATAAACCTAAAACTATTGAGAAAGATCTTGAAAAATTTAAAAATATTAGTACTTATTCCGAAACAGTGCGAAATGTTTTTGGATCACAGCCGAATTTTAAGAAAAATGTCATTCAGGGTTGTCATAGAAACCAATTTTGTCAGAATTGGTTTTAAAACCGACAAGAAATTAGCAAAGTGAATATGAAAAGAGGACACGGGCTTGCAAAACTTTACATAAACCAGGAAACAAAGTCTTGGAAAAATTTTATTTTTAGCGACAAGTCTAAATAAACATGTTTAGCTACGATGGTAATAAAAAAAGTTATATAGGTATGTTTATTAAAAAATATAAATACATAAATGTATTATTAATATAGGATATCACGATATATGCAGACTTAATTTGGCTACTGTACGCTATTCATTTAGTAAATTTTAAGAGTTTTATAAGGATACATAGCTACAAGCAATTTGTTAATTTCTTTTAAGTTTTTTCAAATGTGAGCGCGTTTCAACAGACGTACATGACTAAATCGACTAATAATTACACAAGGAGCTAGAATATATACATAAATGAACGATAGGCGGTGTTAGATGTATATAAAAAAGTTTTACACGGAATGACAAACTAAAAAACTGAAACTAAATACGTTTTAAAAACTTGGGGGGTTATTTTGTAAATTCACCAGCCATAGTAATTAAAAAAAAAGACAAATAACTTTATTTTTTTATTGCGTAAATATGGCTTGTTAATCTTTCTATTAATTTAAAATAACTAACTTGTTACTAGGGTTGCTACAAATGTTCGATTTCGTATTTACAAACTGTTCGCCTAATTTTGCTAAAATATGCGAATATTCAATATCGGCAATATCAATATCATCTGGAAACTTTTTTAAGAAAATAAACTGTAGCAAATATTAAGAGCATAAAATTACTCATAATCTAGAAATCATTAAAAAGTAAATAATAGTTATTTTAATATAATATTTTTAGCGCACTACTTTTAAGAGTGAAAAAGCATCAAAATTTATGTTTATTCAATACAACTGGACTCCATTTAACTTTATACCATGTTCACACGAGTGATTTTTATCGTCGTATATACACACATAGCATAACGATAAAAGTTTAACAAAATTGGAGATGATAGTAAATTTTTCCTGTTTCGCACCCTGTTTCAAAATGAAACGACCTGTTTCGCTCTCAAAATGTTGTCGTTTCAATCATGTTTGTGGCGCGAAACAGGAATAAGAGAGCGAAACACGAATATTGCTGTCCGAGTGAACATGGTATAAGTATCTTTAAAAATTGATTTCTAATACATTTTCACCTTTATTTGTCTACGTTAGTTTTAATATTATATTATATATATTAATTGATCTGTATTTTGCACAAAGAATTGAAAATCGATCGAAGTTCATGACACCAGCAAATTATTTTGCCTTGAATGAAATTTGAATTTACTTACAGGATTAAGTTTATTTTTCAAGTTATTTTCGTTCTATTTTTAAGCGTACTTATGTATTTTAAAACTATCAGCCATGTCACAGAGTACAATTCCGTTCGGAAACGGAATTTATTCCTTATTTTGGTGCTTCAGAAAATGACGAACAAAATTTTCGGAATGAAACAATTTTTGTTTTCATGAATGGAGTGAGAGTTTTCTGTATCTGCAAGGCCAATATACACTTTCCATCAATAAACAAATATTTTTTTCGGTTTCGAACGTAACTGTACTCTGTAACATGGCTGTATGTATGTATTTCATAGGTATATCCTTTTAATATATATACATAAGAAAAAAGGATTTGCATATAAATTTTGAACATATTGTTTGTATCCGCATTCGCAAAAAATTGGATTTGATAATTTGCTTTCGCATTCGACAAACACACATTCGCAACTCCCTACATTCTACAATTTCCCAAAGTGGATATTTTGCGGTCTTACAAAAACATGTATGTAATTTGGCAAGTAACCTTTTGTCTGCAGTATAACACTGAAGTTTATCTTTTCTTTGTTTAAATAATGATAACCAAATATAAAAAGTTGACATTTTAACCAAATACCGGGATTCTTATATATAATTTTGAAAAAGAGAGCTAACAAAGAATTAAACAAGTATGTGTAATAAATAATACAAAAATATTTATATAACATATTTAACAGTTTCTTTTTTTTTAAAAAGAGCGTAAAAATAGTTGCACCTGGCAGCACTTTAGCTGCACAACTGACATTTTAATATATATATTTTATTCTCTCTTGCACACATTCCAATTGCTTATGCGGAGTTTTATTATTTCGAACGACTTATCTCTTTCTTTCATATCTTTTCTTGCTGAATAAACTGACAGCAGAATTAAAATTTCTTTTTGTTGTTGTTTTAGTTTTCTTTTGTGCGTCTACTTTATCGTTTCATTTTATTTTTTCTTCTACTATTTCTCTGTCGTCGATAAAATTTGACAACTTGTGTGTATTTTTAAAGAAAAAGTAATACGGGAGAAAGGATTTTATTTGTTTTTATTTAATGGGAAAATAAATTTGTTACATTTTATTTTTATATAAAAAGCAAGAATTAATTTTGTTGTGCTAAATAGAAGCAAGTTTTTTGTAATAAAAATAAGATATTAAGTGCGTGTAAATTGCGGTGTAAATGTGACAAAAAAAAAGTGAATCGTCGAATGTTTGTTTGCACGTATTTGTTTGATGGTGTCTTGCAGTCATCATCGTCGTCGACTACGTCCAATTTGAAAATAGAAATATTTGCCAGAGAGGCCCCAAGAAGTGGCAAGAAGAAATTAAATACACAAAATTAAAACAGAAATAAAATTAATTTTGAGGTGTAAAAATAAGACACAGTCCGTGCAATACAATACAACAAAAGCAACAGTGAAGTGTAATAAAAATCCCCATTAATTGTTCCACTCCGCTTCGACAAAAGTGTAGATATTCTTGAGCTAATTTGGTTCGTATAACGAAAAAATATCTAAATGTGGCATTACAATCACAAAAAAGTCAAGAAATAAATACAAAAAAGTGTACAAAAAATTCAATATCTAAAAGCGGAAATTCTAAAAAAGAAATTGATTTGTATTGGAAATTTAATAAAAGTCTCAATTCCAAATCAAAACAAGCAAGAGCAAAAAAGTTAACTAAAATTAAGAATAGAGTAAATTCAAGTGGTTAAATAAGTGAGTGTATTGAGTGAATGACTAAGATCAGTTATCGAGTGGTAGAAAAATAAAAAACAATAAAAAAAAATTACAAAAAAATACAACAATATATTATTATAAAAGTGGTAGTAGGAAAACATCATCCATCACTTTGTACATTGATCCACTGTTTGATGAAAAATAAAACAAAACTAAATTCAACGAACCCCAAAACAACAAAAACGGCAGCAACAATAACAACAACTACATAATAGCAGCAGCAGTCGCAAAAATTAAAAAAGTGGCTAAATCAAAGTGATGGCATTAGCGCGTAAATTAACCGAAAGAATATGTAAGTAGTTGCATCTTTTCAACAAATTATTAAAGTTTCGGTTGATTGATATTGTAAATTTTTTATTTTTTATGGCAAAAGATTTATTGCTATTTTAGTGCAACAACAATTACAATAATGAAAACTCATATAAGTACCTTCAAACTCTAAAAAAATATGCAAAATAACTGCAAGGTTATGCAAATCATTTAAATTTTTTTAGTTTTGCTTCTTTTATATTTTTCATTAAGTTCTTTGGGTGTCTGTTTTTTGTTTTCACGCGTTTTGAAATTTGCTTGTATATTCCTCGTGTATTTGGTTTTATTTTGTTAATGGTGTCACCCAGCCTGGTTAACGTTTTCTTTTCGTAACGAGTATAAAAAATATATACTTGCATACCTACTGGGTACCTTCTGGGTTAATTATATTTTTTTGTATTTAGTTTGTTTTGGGGTTTTCATTTTCTATACCTAACTATTAACTTCCTGGGCTGAAGTGCACTTTACGGGGCGTACGAAAAAAAATTATAATAAATATGCCACCCGATCCAGAATTAAAAAAAAAATACCAAAATTAATATTTAAGGGGGCTGAGGCCCATGGGGACCCCTGGGTCCAAAAAACCGCCCCGCCCACTGAATGGTATGTGTGGGTACTCAAATTAAAGGTAATTGTGCAACAAAAACGAAAATAATAAAATTTTGGGTGGGCGGCACTTCAAGGGCCCTCTGGGGCAAAAAAAGTTTCCCCCCATAACACTTATGTATATCTGTGTGGGTACTCAAATTAAAGGTAATTTGCTCACGATTGCCAATATGTATTTTGTTTTTGTATTCGTTTAATATTTTCCACTCTAGGTTAATTTATGTATCTTTTATAGGTATGCAGAGAAGTTTTAGTTAGCGAAGCCGGTCTTTGTTATACCATAGAGGAGAAAATCCTTTTGCCCGGCCGAAGGCCGGCTATGCAGGGAAGCTTTAGTAAGCGAAGCCGGTCTTTGTTATACCATAGAGGAGAAAATCCTTGCGTCCGGCCGAAGGCCGGCTATACAGAGAAGCTTTAGTTAGCGAAGCCGGTCTCTGTTATACCATAGAGGAGAAAATCCTTGCGCCCGGCCGAAGGCCGGCTATACAGAAAAGCTTTAGTTAGCGAAGCCGGTCTTTGTTATACCATAGAGGAGAAAATCCTTGCGCCCCGCCGAAGGCCGGCTATACAGAAAAGCTTTAGTTAGCGAAGCCGGTCTTTGTTATACCATAGAGGAGAAAATCCTTGCGCCCGGCCGTGTTACAATACAATGCTTTGGGTTTAACAATTTATTACGAGTGAAAATTTTAATTAAAATTATTGACAACAAATAATATATAAACAAAATCTGATATGATTTAAATATAAAATATGAAACAAAGTATTTTATAACAAGTTGTTTGTAAGTTATATAAATTTATAAATTCTTTAACACCCTTCCTCAAACGACTTGTATACCAGATTTCTTTCTGAGATATTCTAGCTTTGCTGAATTGAAAGGCTTTGTCAGCATATCGGCTAACATATCTTCACTTGGACAATATACACATTGGATCTGTTTATCATCGACATGTTGTTTGACGAAATACTTCTTCGTATTTATATGATTAGTTCTGCAGCTGAATCGCCCATCTTCAACTAAGCGTAAGCAACTTTGGTTATCTTCAAATACAACTGTGGGTTCAGTTTGCTTTAAATTCATGCCTTCTAGAAGGGTACGCAACCAGACAGCTTCTTTGCAGGTTTCAGAAAGTGATATGAACTCAGACTCTGTAGATGATAGAGCGACACACGATTGCTTCTTACAACACCAACTAATACTTCCGTTATTAATCTGAAAAATAAATCCAGTATTAGATTTGCGACCAACATTATTTTCTGCCCAATTTGCATCTGCATAGCCTATCAACTTATTATTATTGTTTGATTTATTATCACTTAGTTTTAAGTAAAGCTCGGCTGTGCCTTTTAAATATCGTAGAATACGTTTGAGCTCGTTCCAATCTTCATTATTAGGAGAACAAACTTTTTGAGCTAAAATTGAAACACTGGATGCTATATCAGGTCGAGTATTGACACTAATATATAGTAATGAACCGATAAGTTTTCTGTACTTTTCATTACAAACTAGATTTTCAGAAAATGATTTTCCATAACCAGGATCAAGAGGAAATTTTGATATTTTTGCATTTTCCATACCGAATTCTTGTATTAAGTTTTTAATATAATTATTTTGTCGTACACAAAAGTTATATTCATTATCTTTTATAACTTCCAAACCAAGATAATGACGGACTTCTCCAAGATTGTTTATTTCAAAATTTTCTTTTAATAATTTTTCTATTTCATCAATTGATTTTTTATTTTTAGCTGCTATCAAAATATCATCGACGTAAATAAGTATGTATATACTCCCTTCCTCGACGAGATATTTTGTATAAAAACAAGGGTCTGCTGAATTTTGTTTAAAATTTCCTTTAAGTAAAACACTATGGAGAGCCTTGTTCCACACATTCGCAGCTTGTTTCAAACCGTATAAGCTCTTATTTAATTTACAAACATGTTGTGAACTCATTTCTTCAAAACCAGGTGGTTGCTTCATGTATATATCATTTTCCAACAAACCATTTAAGAAAGCGGACTTAACGTCGATATGAACTACTGTCATTTTAGTAGATCCTGCAACTGATAACAGCGTTCTAACTGTAGATTGTCTGAAGACTGGGGCAAATATTTCATTATAATCAGTGCCATATTTCTGACTAAATCCCCTAGCTACCAAACGAGCTTTATACTTTTTAATATTATTAAATATATCACGTTTAATTTTGTATATCCATTTACAACTAACAATGTTTACATTTGGAGGTGGTATTACCAACTTCCAAGTACCTGATGTCTTTAACATTGCAATTTCATCTTTCATAGCACATATCCAATCGATTCGTTGGGAAGATTGCATAGCTTCGTTATATGTTTTCGGTTCAATAATTTCATTACTTTCTGTCCGTAAAGTTAAAATATTTGACCTTTTTCCTTTAGTACTCCTAGCAGATCTTCTCAAACTATTTTCCTTTACATTATTTTCATTAACGTTATTATCAAAAACTGGACCTGCACCAACTTCAACTGGACTTTCATCATAGTCGTCTAGGCTGCAAAACGAGTTATCATCTGAGATAACAATTTCATTAAAGTTGCTTTTATTTTCATTTTCTTCAAAATTAATTGCTTGCTTTTCATTTTGGTCATTTTCTTTAGAACACATTGTTTCTACTAATATTTCTTCATGTGAATTAGTGTTTGTAGAAATCATTTTTGAATTTTCAGTAAACTTAACATCTCTGCTAATCACAATTTTATTTGTTTCTAAATCTAATAATCGATAACCTTTAGATTGATAGTCATATCCCACGAATACATATTCTCTACTTCTGTTATCTAACTTTCTTAGTTTCTCCTTGGGAGTTAAAACATATGCCCTCGAACCAAAAATTTTTAAATTTTCTATATTAGGTTTCTTATTCTCCCATAATTCATATGGGGTTCTTTAAATAGAACTTGACACTAGACGGTTTTGTAAATAGTTTGCCGTCAAAACAGCCTCACCCCAAAGATAATTTGGAAGTTTTGAATCAGTTAATAAACATCGAACCATTTCCACTAAGTATCTATTTTTTCTTTCAGCAACCCCATTTTGCTGTGGATTATAAGGAACTGTAAATTGCTGATGAGTTCCAAGATTTTCTAAATGGGACTTAAGGCTATTATTTGTGTATTCTCCTCCATTATCCGATCTCATTATTTTCGGATATCTTCCAAATTTATTTCTGACCATTTCTAAATATATTTTAGTCTTTTCGAAAACTTCTGACTTATTGTGTAATAGATAAACTACCGTGTATCGACTAAAATCGTCTATGAATGTGAGAAAATAACGAAAACCACTAAATGTGCATGTCTGCATTGGACCACAAACGTCACTATGAATTAAATCCATAACACTCTTCGTTATAGAACTTGAACTTTGAAACGGAGTCTTCACCATTTTACTTTTGATACAGATTTCACAAGTCTTTCTAACGCCACAATCAATAATATTAAAATCGCTTACCGTAGATCCATGTTGCATTTTTCTTGCATCATTTATATTTTTATGACCGAAAATTCTGTGCCAATAGTGTTGACATTTTTCTTCTTTACATTCAGCAACCATTACTTTTTCTTTACAAGACGTACGTAAAATAAATAATTCATTCTTGTTATCTGCAACTGCGACTTCTTTACCTGTACTGTCTTGAATACTGCATAAGGATTCGTGGAAAACTACTCGAAATCCGTTCTTCATAATTCTATTTACTGACAGTAGATTACCATGGAAACTCGGAATTAATAAAAAATCTTTAATATCTATTGTTTGCTTTTTATTGTTGCTATTAAGCACAACTATTCTGCACATACCTTTACCACTTGATTCAATTGTTTCACCATTTGCAACAGTAACGCTCTCTTTTATTGATTTATTTATAGAAACGGAATCCAAAATCCAGCTATTATCACCATTTATTAGCCCAAAACACACATGACTTTCATTGGATTCACTTATCATCGTCTTTTGAATATTATCTGATTTTGATTTCTTTAACTTCCAACAATTTTTCATTACCCTGCGGCCACACGATCAAGTTGTTCTTGATAGTCTTTTACATATACTGCTTGTCAAAATTTACAAAAATTGAGAGGTGTGACGTAGGTGGCACTCAATTTACTTTCAAGATGCCATAAAAAAAAAACAATTTATCAAGACAAACATGTACTCAGCTGTTAAATTGAAAGTAAATTGTAAAACAAATGGAAAGGTGAAATTGAAAGCCATCTCGTGGTCAATTGAAAAAGTGTGAGTGTGTTAGTAAAAAAATGAGAGAGTTGAGTAAATTGAAAGGAATTGAAAGGCAAAACTTGATCGTGTGGCCACCAAGTTATATGGCCTTTCAATTTGCAGTGATGACATACCTTTTGTTTATGCCAATCGCGCGAAGTAGATTTCATTGCGGTTGTTGTATATACATATACGTGTAGTATGGCATCTCCATTTAACATATGATGAATCAGCGCTGCCAGAAGTAAGATTTTACCTTATTTTTTAAGATTTTTTAACCGAAAAAAGATTTTAAGATTTTTTCCCCAAAAACAAGACTTTTTGTTGTGTCAAGACGAAGGTTCAATTAAAAAAACCTTCTTTGTTCACATTTGAAAATTTAAAACTTAATAATGCATATTTGCGGTTTACTGAAACAAAAATATCTTAAAAAGCAACCTTTTTCTTTTGCAAAACAGAAAATATTGCAAGTTAGACTAAGGTTCGCAGAAATTAAATAATAGCAAAGACATTTAATGGAAACATTTTTAATCCGAAAAGGTAATTTTAAGTGCATCGAAATACATATTGATATGTTTTATTTAAAGTTAATTTTCTATTTTTTAAATAAGATGGTTGAAGATATTGTGGTAAGATACTAATTTGTGGCGACTCCAAATAAAAAAAGTGTATGGGATTATAGAACATGGGAAAAAAGACAAAAAAATAATATGCAAAATCTTGGCACACCCGTTTGAATCCTTTAATTATTTTTTCGTCTTATTTTTCGATTTTCTGTCAACCTATATATTTTGTTTCTTATTTAGAACTGCGTCCGTACACTACATTTGTTACTAGTTTTTTTATTAAACTTTTATTTTTCAAATATCCTTTGTTCATGGTTAAAAAGTCAACAAAAATTAATTTATTGTTGTTACAATTTAGCAGTTGGTTGACAAAAATTAAAAGCTCGTCTGGTTAGGATGAACTATTTTGTAAAATATGCAACGTTGTTTTTATTATTTATATTTATTATTTTCCAAAAATAAGATTTTTTCTTCAAAAATAAGATTTTTTTTTGTTGAAATTAAGATTTTTTGCTGAAAATTTCTGGCAGCCCTGTGATGAATTGTCAATTACTTGTTTATTTAAATAAAGAAAGCCAGTCATTAACTGAGCGACAAACGAATAACACATGGCGCAGCCGGTATAAATGGTTAAGACAAGAGCAACAGCGAAAAAGGAAGATTCTACTAAAGTTGGTTTTGAAGTAAAGAAAGAACAAACGGAGGAATCAAGTGGTAGTGACAGTGAATACGAGATGGCTACAAGTGGTAATATATTTAACTCTATTGATGCTCGCAGGCCAGATCCACTGTGCTTTGATGGAAATGTTTCAGAAAACTGGCGAGTTTTTAAGCAAAACTTTGACGTTTACTCAATAGCTATTGAACTGGATGATCGAAAGGAATCACAAAAAATTGGTATTTTTCTCAATGCGTGTGGCCCGGAAGCAATCGAGATATATAACACACTTAGTTTAACCGATGAGCAAAAGAAAAATTTTAAGACAGTAGTAGAAGCTTTTGAGACTTATTGTACCCCAAAGAAAAACGAAGTATATGAGGCATTTAGATTCAATTCAAGAAAACAGCAAGAAGGTGAGTCTTTTGATTCTTATTTCTTGGATTTAAGAAAACTTGTTAAAAGTTGTGGTTACAAAGACTCAGATCGTATGATGCGGGATAACATTGTTATTGGTACAAATTGTGGTAAATTAAGGAAAAAATTATTAGAAGCATCTGATTTAACATTAACCAAAACTATAGAGATTGCTCGTGCTTCAGAATTAGCAGACAAACACGCAAACGATATGCAAAAACAACATTTCATTTCAAATTCAGTGAATGTTGTTCAGTACAAAACGAATAACGGAGTAGAACAGAGAGCAAATATTTCTTCCAATAACAATTTAAGCACAAAATCATTTAACAATACTGCAGCTAGACAAACAAGAAATAACAACAAAAACAATTGTAAATTTTGTAAAGGAATACATGAGTATAAGAAATGACCAGCATTTGGAAGAAAATGTAATAATTGTGGGAGACTCAATCACTTTAGTGTAGCTTCTTTATCTCAGAAAGTTCGGGATATAAGAGAAAATTGTGTGGAAAGAGAAAACGACTTGGAAGAAAAAAGTGATGATTTTGTTTTACACAATATTAGTACAAACAGCATAAGAAAGAGATGGTATGAAAAAATTCGTGTCAATAATTGTTTAATAAATTTTAAATTGGATACTGGGGCAGATGTAAATGTGTTGCCAATTAGATTTTTGAAATATATAAAAGATGTGCATTTAGAGAAAAATGCAATACCTCCCAAAAGCTATAGTGGTACGGACTTAAATTTTAAAGGAATTTTGACTTGCGTGGTAATGTGTAGAAATGAGATTGCTATATTAAAATTTTACGTGATAGATACTCCCTTTGAACCGTTATTGGGATTAGAGGCTTGTGAGAAATTAGAATTGATTCAACGAATTCATACAGTACAACAATCGGAAAAAGAAATTTTTATAAAAAGTAATATGGATGTTTTTGAAGACTTGGGTTGCTTTGTTGAAAATCTAGAAATAAAAGTTAAATCTGACTCCATTCCAGTTGTAAAGCCAGCAAGAAGAATTCCCCTATCATTATGTAGTCGCGTTAAGGATGAGTTGCAAAAAATGGTGGAAAAGGGTATTATTGAAAGAGTAGATGGACCGGTAGAAAGGGCTTCAAATTTGGTTGTAGTTGAGAAAAAATCCGGCCAGCTTCGTTTATGCATTGATCCACAAGATTTAAACGCTGACATACTGTTGGAAAATCACACAATACCTTCTTTTGATTCAATTGCGGCACGGATTGCTAACAAAAGGTATTTTACGGTATTGGACCTTAAAGAAGGATTTTGGCAAGTTGGGCTAAGCCAAAAGGCCAGTGAACTTTGTGTCTTTAATACACCATTTGGGTGTTACCGATTTAAGCGTCTACCATATGGTATTAAAATTGGACCTGAAGTGTTTCAAAAATACAATGAACGAAATTTTGAGGACATTTCAAACGTAGTGGTGTTCATTGATGACATATTAATTGCCGCTGATACAGCTGAACAGCATGACACAATATTGCAACAAGTATTAGAGCGCGCACGTAAGTTAAATATAAAATTTAACATCGATAAAATTCAATATAAGGTAACACAAGTTAAATATTTAGGTAAAATAATATCATATGAAGGCATAAGGTGCGACCCAGACCGAGTGAATGCCATAACAAAAATAGAAAAACCTAAAACTAAAAAAGATTTACAAAAACTACTCGGTATGATTAATTACATTCGTGACTACGTACCAAAACTTTCAGAAATTTCTAAGCCACTACGAGATTTATTAAAGCATAATTCTATTTTTAAATGGCAAGAGCCACACGAGAAATGTCTTAATCAAATCAAAACAATAATTTCAAACACACCTACTCTTGCAATTTTTGATGAAACTAAAGAAATTACTATTGAAACCGATGCTTCTAAATTTGGAATCGGGTGCTGTTTAATGCAAAATGGAAGACCAGTCTCGTTTGCATCAAGAAGTCTTACCGATGCAGAAGTAAATTACGCGCAAATAGAAAAGGAGTTTCTAGCAATTGTTTTTGCATGTCGTAAATTCCACTACTACATATACGGTCGTGAGGTAACTATAAGAACCGATCATAAGCCTTTGATAGAAATTATGAAAAAACAGTTTTGCAACATACCTTCTGCTAGACTTCAAAGAATGAAATTATCAGTATTAAAATATAGTTTAAAATTGCTGTACATCCCTGGTAAATATTTATATGTTGCAGACTTGCTCTCTCGTTATTTTAATAAAGACGACAAATCAGCTGAAATAGAAGATTTAAATGAATTTGTGCACACCATAAACGTTACAGATGAGAGACTGGAAATAATAAAGAAGGCATTAGATAACGATAAGTGTCTGGTTGAGCTAAAACATATGGTAGTGAACGGTTGGCCAAAAAATATTTGCAATATTCAAGACGATTTAAGATTGTATTGGAAAATTCGAAACAACATATTTATAGATAATGATTTATTGTTTTTTAATAACAGAATAATTGTGCCACAAGAGATACGGCAAGATGTTTTAAATCAATTGCACTCCGCACACTTAGGTGTTGAAAAAACCAAAAAAAGGGCTCGGAATCTAGTATACTGGCCTCGTATAGATGCTGAAATCGAAAATATAATTTCAAAGTGCCCAACCTGTCAGAAAAATCGTAATTCCAATACTAAAGAGCCAATGATTTCTCACGAAGTTCCGCCATTGCCATTTTGCAAAATTGGAATAGATATATGCGAGTACTCTTCAAAATCATACCTTATCGTTTCAGACTATTATTCTAGATTTTTAGATATAATACCCATTTCCTCAAAAACTGCAAAGGAGAGTATTAAACATTTAAAAGTATGCTTCTCTAATCATGGTATTCCAGTAGAAATTATCTCCGACAACATGCCTTTCAACTCACATGAATTTAAAAATTTTTGCAAGCAAATTGGTACGAGACTTACTACGACGAGTCCTGGATATTCTCAAGCAAATGGGTTCGCAGAGAGATTCGTAGGTATTGCAAAGAACCTCATCAAAAAAACGTCTGAAAGCAATGATGATCTATGGCTTGGCCTTCTTGAATATAGAAACACACCTCTTAAAGAGTTAAATGCTTCACCAGCAGAGTTTCTTATGAGTAGAAAAACTCGTACATTACTACCAACTAAAACCGAATTGCTTCAACCAAAAGTGGTTCCCAATATTTCCAAGAACATAACAAAAAAGCAGTTACAATCTAAAAAGTATTATGACAAATCAGCAAAATTTAAAGAGAATTTCGCAAAAGGAGAGATGATATGGTATCAAGACAAACAAGGTTGGACCAAAGCTGTTATAGTCGACATTCATGGCAGTCCTAGGTCCTACTGGATACAACTGGAAGACGGTGCTATTCTTCGTAGAAACTCTAAGTGGATTCGAAAAAGAACAGCTTAGTCTAATGCAGTATAATGCTTATTAAATGAATTTAACTTATATATTTATGTATATGAATTCCATACTAAATTTACAAATATCTTTACTTTATTTAATTATATTTTAAAGGGGAGATGTTGTATATACATATACGTGTAGTATGGCATCTCCATTTAACATATGATGAATTGTCAATTACTTGTTTATTTAAATAAAGAAAGCCAGTCATTAACTGAGCGACAAACGAATAACACAGCGGTATTTGATTTTGAGTCCTTTGTTTGACGCTGATATTCCTCAATTAAGCTTATTTCAACTACTTTCAAAGTTAACTCGTCCAGTTTACGAGCCTCCAAAGCTGTTACTAACGTATCAAACGAAGAAGGTAAACTACTCAATAACATGGCAACAAGCCATCGCTCCGTAAATTGCTCGCCCAAAGCTTCTAGTTTTTCAAACAAAACTTTAATTTCCATTATATGTTCAGAAATATCACGCTCCATGGAAAAACGCAATCCACATATTTTGCGCATCAACCGAACACTGGATCCCAATGTGTCCTTTTCGTGGTGGCACCGTAATATATTCCAAGCTTCATGTGCTGACTTGGCTTTCTTGATTAAAAATAACTGTGGGTCTTCCACAGATAAACCAATAATTGCTGTGGCCTCGTCATTCCGTTTGTTCCAGTCTGTTGTAGTTGGTGTTGGTGGAATTTCACATATGCAGCTCCAAAGCTTTTCACGCTTTAAAATCAGCTCTAATTTATATTTCCATAAATTATAGTTATCGCCATTTAGCTTAGAAAAAGATGCTTTTAAAATATCCATTGTATTTTAGAACGCTGGGCCCATAACCTGTTACAATACAATGCTTTGGGTTTAACAATTTATTACGAGTGAAAATTTTAATTAAAATTATTGACAACAAATAATATATAAACAAAATCTGATATGATTTAAATATAAAATATGAAACAAAGTATTTTATAACAAGTTGTTTGTAAGTTATATAAATTTATAAATTCTTTAACAGGCCGAAGGCAGGCTATACAGAAAAGCTTTAGTTACAAAAAAATAAAAAAATCCCGCGATTTTTATACAACATTAAAAAAGCCAAATAAAAACAAAATATTTACAATCGTTAGCAAAATACCTTTCATTCGAGTACCCACACATAGTTATAAGGGTGGGAGGGGCAATTTTTTTACCCCCCAGAGGGACCCAGAAGTCCCGCTCGACCTAAATTTTATTAATTTCGTATTTTTTACACAATTACCTTTAATTTGAGTACCCACACATACCACTAAGTGGGCGGGCCGCTTTTTTTGATCCATGGGGTCCCAGGGGCGGCCTCAGCCCCCTTAAATATTAATTTTGGTTTTTTTCTTTTTTTATTCCACAGGGGGTGCAATTTTTTTTTTTTTTTTTTTCGTACGCCCCGTAAAGTGCACTTTTGCCACTTCCTGTGTGTTCCCGGCTTTTCTTTTTTAATATCCACCACCAAAAAGATGATTTCCATTTGTAACATCGGTGACCCTATTTAGTGTATACCTACATACACATACCTATATTCTGCATCATTGGTACGATTATAATACCATCTATACAAGCTCACTGTCTCTGGTGTGATTAATATTTAAAGTAATCGAGTGTCACGAAAAATTCATGTCACGTGCACACCTCCAATGTAATAAATGTGATGGTATTTACATATATTTGACTAGCAAATTTTTTTTTAAATATCGCATGCAACAAAAAATCTGTGTGCCCCGGTAGGATTGTTGGTAGTTAGCTAGTCTATCAGCACGGCGGGCAGGAAGCAACTTATTATTCCATAAAAATGGCGACAAAAACCAAAAGCGGGGATTTGTTTGTGATGAAACTTATGTTCAAAAGCCGTTTGAATTGAAATCCTAGCTGCTCCTTTTCTTGAGATATTCACTTTTTTCGATTTTTGCGCAGGAAGAATTTTCTAAAAGAACATGAAGTAAGATTTTAGCCGATTTTACACGTTTCCAAGGTGCACCGTGTGGAGGTTTCTTACATTGCACATCTTTTTTAAAGTTTTTTATTTATTTTTTTTTACTTTTTTTCTGCTTTTTTCATTTTTTTTTTTTTTTTGTTAATTTAACTTTTATATACGAAGAAATGAAAAAGAAACTACTGCTTTTTTTAATCGGTTGTGGTAAGATGGATCTTCTATACTATTTATTTTGAATTTATCCCAAAACTTAACAAATTCTCTATGAACCGATTCCCCAGCTTGCTCAGACCAGACTCCTAAGCGATCGTTATTTATGAGCATTATAGGTAGCTTGTTTTGATTTAAAATCGCATGGATTTTAATGGTTTGAGTGACATTTGTACTCTTTAAAGCATTGCTTTTAATGAAGTGATATAAGGCAGCAATCGATATGGTCCAACATTCTCATAAATAATAGGATCTTGTAGGGCATCTGCTTCTTTTAAAAGTTTACGACATTGATTTCCTTCAAAGGCATCGCCTCGGTAATTCTTATGAATTATACTTAGCTTTTTGTTTAGAGGGTAATTTTTCTACCAAGCTAAATACATTTTCACGTGCATTTGTGGAATCTGCGCCTTTACAAGAATGTGAAATTCCTTTTCCGATTTCTTGAAAACAATTTCTACAAATTTCTAAAAAAGTTCGCTCTTTACTTACCTCTGAACAAGATTTATCTACAGTACTTTCGGGAACTTTATTAACTTCAGTCGGAAATTGTTTTATTTTACCTCGACCTCGTTTTACTTTGGAATGGATAGTACAGCGAGCAGTGGAACAAATGTAACAGTCGCAAACCGATACCTGTCTAGTTTGTTTTGTGAGTATAATGTCCTCGTAATAAGGCATACACGGAAGAGGTCTTTTCATAACGTTTTTACTTTTATTTTGCAATTCAGTCAAAGTTAACCTGCAGGTATGACAAATAAATAGCCAGTGTGTATTTTTCATTCGAAGAGTCAAAGTTGTTATTAATATATTTTTTGATTAATAAAATATGTTCTACACTCAATATAAAGTATTTTGGTGGCTTATTTTGAAAGAAATTTTTTTTCCGCAAGGGGCACACACTTTTCGACGATTCTCTTCGTGGTCACATTTGCGATTCAAATGAGTATGAAGAGACTTTTTTATTTCCAATTGATAATAACTATAATAGAGGTTGAAATTATTCAAAAATAGAAAAAATATAATATAAAAATTTCTTCACCAAACACGTCTGATTGCATTGATAGTTCACAACATACATATTAACACATTTCAAATGCTCTGACAAGTACATTTGCTTGAATATATACACAAAAAAAAAAATGAAAGAGAAACAAGTATGTACATACTTAAATAAATTTGCTTGAATGCACAAAAAGGGAATTCCCCTAAATTTGTGCTATTTACAATTGCTCTGACCAGTAAATTTGCTTAAATGTATACACAAAAAAAAAAAAAAAACGAAAGAGAAACAACTATGTACATACTTTAAAAAATTCATAATTTATGTGTCTATCTAACTAGGGATCTATCTATGTTTTAAATTTTATTCGAATCTGTTAGATAGATTTGGAGAGAGTGGATGTTCCTCCTACCTCACTTCATGGTCCCATTTTAAAAAAAATGTATAGCTAATGTGGGTATATAAGTACTGATCTATCTTTTTAAAATTTTATTAAAATCTGTGAGATAGTTTCGGAGGGGCAGACATTGACCTCTAACTCCCCTCGTGGTCCTTTTTTTAAAAGCCATAGCTAGGTTGCCCTTAGATGTAGGGATCTATCTGTGTTTTAAATTTAATTAAAATCTGATGGTTAGTTCTGAGAGGCAAAAATCGCCCCCAACCTCCCCTCGTGGTTCTAGTTTTGAAAAAATTTACATATATCCTAAAACCATCTTCACAAAATTGGCTTTTTAATGAAACCGGTTTGAAGTTAGAGTTAATTCATAAAACAACAATAATAACAAACAAAAATTGAGGTACTCAAGATATGAGATCAAAAAGTTAATTCATAAAATAGATAACATATTTTAAATAAATATTTATATTAGCATTTTTTAACGGCTTAGGAAATAACTTTCTGACACACTCAATGCGCTTAGTAAGTCGTCAAAAGGTATTTTTCTGATTTTATTTACTTATTACCATGTTTCCGAAAAATTTCGTACAGTTTTTTACCGAGGTTGGACAAATAGTTAAAAGTGCACCGTAATAGAATGCTTCTAATTCACAATAAGAAACAATTTTTTTAATAAACTATGTCCATATCATTTTTATTTCATAATGTTTATCTGTAATCTTTAGGACAATGTGTTTTTCATATTATTGTATTTTGTAGTATTTTACACGAGTTTCCATATTTTTTTTATATTTCGGTTTCCCCGCACTTCACGGTAAATAAAATTGTGTTTATAATAATAAACATATCGCTGCTTCATTGCAACATAGTTATATCTCAAAAAATCAAAACTTTTAAGTTACTTAAGTAAAGTGTTCCTTCATACCTTCTCGTATTATATCTCAAACTGAACCGAAGTTATAGCAAAAAACCTATTAGTCTGTCTTCATTCCTGTTGAAGACTCTCGAGAGACTAGTAGATTTCTATCTCAGGAGTAATATTGAGACCCGCCTTATTAGCAACGCTCAACACGCCTACCTGAAGGGTAAATCTGTTGAGAGTGCGTTACATGAGGTGGTGGGTTGTATTGAGCACGGTCTGAGGAATAAGGAATATACTCTCGCCGCGTTTTTGGATATAGAAGGTGCCTTTAATAACATCAGGATTGAGGCGATTAGAGATTCATTGATGGAGCTGGGAGTTAAGGACTTTCTGGTGGAGCGGATAGTCTGCATGCTTAGCAGCAGGATTATAAACTCGAGCCTTGGGGATCAGGTGATAAGGAGGAGGTTTACCAGGGGAACACCACAGGGGGGGGGGGGGGGTTCTATCGCCTCTACTGTGGTTGCTTGAGGTCAACGGGATCCTCAGGTCATTTGATTCCATGGGCAGGAAAGTTGTTGCCTATGCCGATGACATAGTTCTGCTGGTCAGGGGAAAATTTCTGTCCACGATCGGGGAAATTATGCAGGTGATGTTTGGCGAACTCTCGGCATGGGCAAAGGACAGGGGCTGTGTGTTAATCCTGTGAAGACTGAGCTGGTGCTATTTACCAAAAGGTACAGGATAGAGGGATTTAGGAGGTCCGTGTTAGATGGTGTCGAGTTGCCTCTATCGAACGGTGCAATATACTTGGGTAACTTTCTGGACTGCAAACCGTCTTGGAAGAGAAATACTCAGGAGAGGAAGAAAAGGGGACTCAATGCCTACTACACATGCAGGAACTCCATTGGTAAGAACTGGGGTCTGAGGCCGGATATGGTAAATTGGATTTACACATCGGTGGTTAGACCTATACTTACCTATGGATGCACTGTTTGGTTGGGCGCGTTGAGTGTGGATAGATATAGGAAGATGCTTAGCAAGGTTCAAAGGAGTGCATCTCTGGGCATCACGGGTGCAAGAGGCAACACTCCACAGGCAGCGCTGGACATCCTACTATATCTATCCCCTATCGAGCATTATGTGAGGAGTGTGGCTGCTAGGAACCTACTTAGACTTTACGAGTCTTCCTTGGTTAGACCTAGGCGGGATGATCACACGAGAATCTTGTACGAGGTGGGTCTGCTAGATCGGGGTACTATTCTTGAGAGAATTTCGGATCATAGGACTACGACTCTGGACTTCGGTGTTACACCACCGGTTGAATTCCCGGATAGGGAAATCTGGAGTGGATCCAATACACTGTTTGAGGGGTGGGCAGTATTTGCGGATGGATCCAAGATGGAAACCGGCACTGGTGCCGGTGTATATATCGCGGACACCGAGGTAAAAAGGTCATTCAGACTCCCTGATGAGTGCAGTGTCTTCCAGGCTGAGATCCTAGCGATCTGGAGGGCGATGGAGGTGATACTGGTCCACATCGTGGGTGGATCTGAAGTGACAATTTACGTCGATAGTCAGGCGGCGCTTCGGGCATTGGGGAACTATACGGTGAGATCGTGCCTGGTCGCGCGGTGTAGGAATGCTCTTAGGGAACTAATGGCGGCATTCAACGTGAGGCTGTGTTGGGTACCAGGACACTGCATGGTTGATGGGAATAAGGTGGCGGACGAACTCGCGAGAGGGGGTTCGAGTCTCGACTTAGTGGTAAGGGACGGGGGAGTAAAGCCCCCCCTATGTTACTACTATGGGGTGATACGGGAGAAATTCCGTGATGACGTTGACCGATCCTGGGGGGACTGAATGGATTGCAGGGTGTCTAGGGCACTATGGCCCAGATTGGACGCGGGGGCAACCAGGGTTCTACTGGGATTGGATAGGGTTGGTCTTAGAACACTTATAGGGTTCTTGACGGGTCACTGTCCTGTTAGGGCTTTTACGAGCAAATGGGATAACACCATACCGGACTTCTGCAGGTTGTGCGAGGATGCAGAGGAGTTAGAGACGATCGAGCACGTACTGTGCCATTGTCCTAGGATGCAGGGTCTCAGGCAGAAGTGGCTAGGAGATAGGTTTCACGACGAACTGGGGAGCATAGCTGGATGTAATCCGGCCGATCTACTGGGGTTTGTCAGGGAAATAACGCGGCTGTTTCTGTTGAGGGGACTGTAAGGGGGGTATTGGTCCTACTATCAAATTTTTTCCGTCTATCGCATACTTCCTTTTCTCTACTTTTCACTTCTTCTTATTCTATCTTATATTTCTTTGAAGGGATTCACAATGGACTGTATTGGTCTCCGAATGGAGGTGTGCCCATGGGCGCATAACCCTTCTTAACCTAACCTAACCTAACCTATAGCAAAATATATCATTAAATCGGTACATTTTGAAAACGTTAATCGCATTTTGTCAAATTCGTTTGTTTTTGTAGATATGACTATGTTGTAATAAAGGAGCGATATGTTTAAGTATCTCCTATTTTTAAGACTTGTCCATGGACAATGAAACTTTGCTGCCTGCATCTTATTTTGAATTAATGTTCTTTATTAACTCTTCACTTCACTAAATTTATTAATTATCAACTGTTGCACTGCCCATTCTGCTTTTAGTAGATTTATTGCACCAGGAGACTTTGATTAACGTATGTACTCACGTCTTGTAATTGATCTATTCGACAACCCAACCGCAGATGATAATTTTAAGAAAATAGAAAACTAAATTTTAAAGTATAAATAGTTGTTTTCTTAAATTATGAGGAATTTTTTATTTCCTGGGATCCCGCGAGAAAAATCCTGGGAAATATAATAATTGACGGGAAATCACGGGAAAAAACCCTATTTGGAGTACATCGGTTTAATGGTTTCAGAGTATATAACGGACATAGAAACATTTTTTCTATTTTATACATATAGATTAAAGCCTTTATTTATAAAAAATATTTTTTTATTTATTTATTAAATATCAATACAAAGAAAAACTAATTTTCTATGAATAGGTATATTTTATAAATATAAAATATTTTTTAAAAACTATTTATTAACCTAACTAAAAAAAATACTTTTTTTTCATTTTAGATGAGATAAAAGCGCATAATGGCAATGTTACTTGTCTGGATGTTGGCGAAACGGGTCGTGTTTTAGTAACGGGTGGTCAAGATCGTAATGTTAATTTGTGGGCTATAGGACAAACAGAATGTTTTATGGTAAGTTATAAGTCACCATAAAGTAGTTTTAAAGCACTTTAATCAATTATGTGACGGAAAACGATTTTAAAAACAAAGCGATTCGAAACCGATCATATGATTTTCCGTACATATCTTTAAATATAAATTTTTATTATATATTCCACTTTTTCTATTTATAAAATGTATAAAATGTTAATTATAATGTACTAGCTATTTGGTCCCTGCGCTGCTCGGGATTTTCTAAATAAAAATAATAAATGAAATACTGGAGAATTTTGTTAATAACTTGACCCCAGCGCTATCTACCATTACAAAAAAAAACCATCTGTGACAGTAGACCATTTCAACGTATGTACTCGTTTCAAAATCGGTTGAGTGGTTCTCGAGTTATAAAATGACGAACAAAGGACAACTTGTTTTTATATATGGGCATTTCCCCAGAATGGTCTAACAGGATGAAAAAATAAAATGTTGATAATCATCGACTTTTATTGTTTATTATTATAAAAAAATCTATGTTGTTATAAAAGAATGGTTTCATAGCATATCTCAGCTGTTTTACTTGAGGAAATTGCGCTGGAAACTGGAAAATTTTATATTTTCTTATATTTTCTACTTCTAAAGACATTTTTATGTACTTATTTTACATGCAAAAAATATGTTATGTTTACAATCTTTCTTCATAATCTCTCCATTACAATCAATTGTAAATTGAGTATTAAGTTGCTTGTTAAGGAAATTTGAAAATATTTATGGGAATCTCCATGGTGATAATAATAAAAAAACATATGGAAAAATCGTACGTTCGCGACCGGTACATAAGCCAATTAAACAAAAACCAAAAGAGATATTTTATTTTGTAAATACTGTATGGAGACCTTCATTAATACACTTTTGAAATCAATTAATCACTTTTGAATATTCCGTTCCATTACGCAGATTTTTACATATCGCTACGTCAGCCAAAGTTGACTTCTATGTTGCGTACGTTTGTGACCACATGTTTATAACTATTATTATGAAAACTTAAACTCGATGAAATCCATCTTTTGCACTAAACATACATCTACCCAAATGCTATCGAATCGCAAAAAAAATGCTAGGAAAAGCTTTGTTTTCTATATTATTTGTACATCAAAAGCGTACGAACGTACGTTCGCGACCCCAGGAAATGCCCATATATAGATTTTGAACAAAAAATTAAGTTGATAATATAGGATTGGACTTTAAAATCGCTTGAAATTCATTACACCTGCTAAAAACTATCGTTTTAAAATCGAACTCAGTTCATAACATACCTGATTAAATAGTTTATTATTATTTTTATATTTTCAGTCACTTACCGGTCACAATCGACCCATAGATTGTGTACGTTTTGCATACAATGACGATTTTGTATATTCTGCTGATGATATTGGCATTATAAGGCGATGGGATTTAAATGCCCAAACAATATGTTCCACATTAAATGGTCATATGAAAAGTGTAAGAACATTGGATTTTAATCCATCCGGAGAATATGTCGTATCGGGCAGTAATGATACAACAGTAAGGTGAGTTTAAGTTTTCGTTGTTTTGACAATAATCTTAAGAAAAATTTAAGCTCTGTTGATAACACTGGTTCACAAATTTTTAACTTTTTGCCTTAACCTCAAAAATGAGATGTTTTCTAAGATAAATCTGGGCTTTTGAACACGAATATGGCATTCATTAATTTTCAGGAAGCGTTTTCGAGATATCCGCGAAAAACCAGTTTTTTTGCACTTCACAAGGCTGTTTCCAAAAATCTTGAGAACAGATTTTTGTAATTACGCAAATTTTATGCGCACGGTTCAATTCAGTTGTCAACTGAGTCTCTCAATGCTTGGCCACACTTCATCAACTGAATTGAAAGATTTTAAATTAATTTTAAAATTTAATGAAATAAAATACAATTTTTAAAATACTTAACTTTTTTTTTACAAAAGAAAACTACAAACATTAAATTTGACAGCTAATCAAGCACACACAGTACAATCGAATTGAAAGACATAGTAGTCAACTTGAAAAAATCAAAATCTTTTGATTTTTCTTCAACCAACTCGACAACCGACTCAGTTGAGAATTGAATTGAATCGTGTATGGTCTGCTTTACACTGTTACAAAGATATCTTTTTCCCTTTCAGGCGATATCTATACTGTGTTTATCGGACAAAAACTCACTGAGTTACATGCTTTAAGATTGAAAAAAATGGGTTTTTTCTACGTTTTTTTCAAAATTCAAAATTTTTAGTTCTTCCGTTAGGCCAAAAAAAAATTTTTTTTAATTTTTAAACCCATATCTTAAAGACAATTTTGTTCCAAACAGATTTGTTACAAAACGTTTATCATCGGACAAAAAATAAGAAAGTTGCAACATAATTAGCAAAAACATCCCAATCTAAATTTTCAATAAAAACATTTTTGTTTCTTGGTTGTGTTGATTAGATAAGAATTAAGTTTACATAATTCTATTTTTGGTCAAAAATTTTATATTTTTCCTTTTCGATTTATCCTTTTATGTTGCGATGACGTTTCACGAATTTGCATCCAGCAGTATTTATCCATCATGGTTTGATCCTAATGGCGCTGATAATGCTTTTCCATTATTGCAATCACTCGGTAAAATCTTTCACCTATGACATGTGTGCTTCTGTAATTACAGGAAACCCATTTAGACTTTAAATAATACTGATTTTTTTTATTTATTTAATATTAGGTGACTATCGTTATGGCTTCTGTTGCTTTTTAAAACCCCACTTACTACTTTCTGAAAAGTATCCCATATATCCCGGTGCAATTACGATAGTAAAAAACGCGTGTCTCTGTGCCCGAAAAATCTCTTTCTTTCAAGCATGAAGAGAATAATTTCGAATTTTTTTTGGCAAGTTTAAGTCACGATGTAAATCATTCAGTGCGTTTTGACTCATAGTTTAATATTCGTATTAAAACTCAGATTTAAATCTTCTTCTTCATTATCTGATGTTACTTTTAATGCTGGAGATTTTCGCTTTGGGAATGGAGATCAATTGATTTATATCCGGATAACTAACATAGCAATATTTGCCGCTGTGCACTTTGGTCATGCAGATATAGCAATATAGATCAATTGGATGCCTTCATTCAGCTGGCTCACCAAATGACAAATACTCCTCCATGCTCTTTCCAAATTTAGTTAATTTTACATAACACGTAGAATTAAATACGTTTTGAGTCCACGGCTTATTGAGAAATCTGGCTAAGTACCGAAAATAAAATTTATAAGATTCCAAAAAGATTTTTGTCAACTTTTCTTCGGAATTTTTTTTTAATAATGTAGACAGACCACAAACATACTAAGAGTTATCAAGTAAATATTTATGTACATACATATTTTATTATACAATGTAATTTCAAAAGTCATTAAAACAACAAAAATGGGACAGTGGCTGACTTCTTAAACTCGGTGTTGCAATGCAACACTGAAAAACATTGAATTCATAAACAACTTTTCTAAAAGCAATGCCTTGAGTTCATTATTGAATGGTAACCGTCTTCACTGCACAACAGTTGCAAAATTTGTGCATTGTTTTTATTTGTAATGCTTTGTCAATGCATTCGTTTTCAGTGATGCTTTGCAATATTGCATTTATAAAGTCATCCAGCATCTTGAAATAGACCGATAAATGAAAGCACACTGCCGAAAACCCGCAATAAGGTACATAAATTGATTGATACAAAACATTTTTTATTAAAATTTAAATTCGGATGTTTTCACTAAATATGTCGATATTTCTTAATTTTTTTTCCGACGATAAAAATTTTACCCTTACTACACAAGGTAAACTCGTTGGCCCATATGTTTGTCAGATGTTTACCCCTAGTTGGAACCACAACGTCAAATTGCGTGTATATGAGCCAATGTGTGCGTTAAATTGTTTTTGTTTTATATGAAGACAATTTTGACAAAATGGTTCCTTTTATAGAGCAGCATGTCTACACTCCCAAATGAGTCTACCTTGTTTAAATATACCTTGCTTACTTCGTTTGGAACAAAATATTATTTAAGATACATGTCAAGGCGAATTAACTACAGGTGGTGTCGAAACGGCATCTGATTTTGACAGTTCGGGCTTATTTGTTTTGATTTGTTAGTGTTTTGCTAATAATGGTTGACATTTCGAGCTAATGGCACTAACAATGCAATGCATAAAACCCTATGTTGTTTCTGTTGTTTTTGGATTGTTGTAGTTCCGACACCACCTGTAGTTGAATTCGCCTTGATACATGTTAAAAACTATTTTTAAAATTTTTTTATTGCCTTAGACCATATTTACATTATGCAATTAACGCCGCAACTTTTGCATGCGACATTTTGTTTGTTTGCAAGATGTGCAGGGAAGAAAACGGGGTTGAAAAAGTTGCACGACGACGCATGGATAGGCATTTTATTCGTTTTTGTCATTTTTGTTTTGTTTTTTTTTTTTTTTGTTTTTAAATATTTTTAATCGAAATGTTGTCAACTTTTGTGCTGAAGAAAAAACGGAGCTTTCATAAAAATATTTTATGTTTAATAAAGGTTTAAAAAACAATCTAAATCAAAATTCGACTGTTTTTTTTTTTAATTGCATAATCTAAATGCGGTCTTACAGTTCTCGAGATTTTTCGAAACACCTAAAGCAACTGCAGAAAAACACGATTTTCGCGTATATCTCGAAAACGCTTCTTGAGAAAAATAAATGAATGCCATATTCGTGTTCAGCTGCCAATTTCGCTTAGAAAATATCTAGTTTTTGAGGTACTTTTTTTTGTGGCGTAGTGCAATTAGTATTTTCAAGACATTCGATATAAAAAAAATTTAAATATGGATTGATTTTTTTTCGACTATTAATTAACGTCATGAAGTTTTCGTGTTATACAATTTAAATATTTTTGCTACACAACTCAAAAGAAAAATATATATACAAAATATATGAATGATCTTAAAACACACGAGCTATTTTCAATCGCAATTTTTGCTTTCATTTGTTTGTAGGAAATAAATTATATTTATCGAATCCACTTATATTAAAAACCAAACACTTGTTGCTGTGGTTTTAAAATTCAATTGTGTAGGTTGGGTAGATAAAATAAAATAATTTTCTTATTAAATAAGTTATTTTTTCAATCATATGTATATTAGCCTCATCTTAAATTACTTTCAATATTAGTATACAGCAAAAAAAAAAAAAAAAAAAAACAAATTTCAAACCAAGTAAAACAAACACCATCACAGAAAACCTCAAAAAATATATATGGATTTTGTAAAAAATATTTAAATATTTAGTTTGTTTATTTATCCCATAATCAACTCTTTGGATAGAAATGAAAGAAAAGCCCCTTAAAATAAACAATAACTGAGGTTAATTGTGTAAAGTGTTTGGAATTGTATTTGAAAAGCTAAATTCAAAATTTTTAAAATCAATGCTCATCAAAAGCCAAACAAAAGAAAATCTATGATTTGCATATGAAAACTAAAATGATCACCGTCATTATCATCGTGAGCATGATGATCAGGCATACCGCTATTGTATTTGTAAGTTAAGTTATAATTTTTTTTTTTCTTTACACAGACATCATCTTAATTCAATTGAATGTTTATCTCAATTTCAATTTATGAGAGGTCAAATCTATGAACTAACCACTCAAAAGTTTAGACGTTTTATAATTCAAGAAAATATTTTTGTAAAAAATTTTATATAAAAATAAGTAAGAAAGTTTAGTCGGTCAAGCCCGACTATATAATACACTGAACAGTAATTAAGAACAAGATTTCGAGAGTGAACCCAATTTAACCCATTGGCAATCGCGGTCCCTCCAGAAGAAAATTATAGTGGTATTCACACCGAGCTTGTTAATTTGTTAGTCGTTAATCGTTACTTTTTTACACGCATTTTGTTTTTGCATATTTAACGCGCTACCGGATTAACATTTAACAAATTAACGACACGGCACCCCTGATAAAATAGTTGTTAGTTGGTAACTCACAATCAGCTGTTGCAGTTTCTAAATAAATGTAATAAAAAAGTCATTTGTGATACATTTCTAAAAAAATATTTGTGTTGTGGCAATTTTCGAATAAAATAAAAATATGATTTTTAATTAAACACGTTATTGCTAAATATGACAATAATTTGTTTAAAAATTAACAATAGTATTTTCCTCTTTTTAAAGAGCAACATGCTATGGTTGAAAACCAACCAAGTGTTAAACATATATTAGTTATTTTTAACCATAACATGTTCGGAGGCAACCATATTATGGTTGTGGCTTCTTGACGGAGGACTAATTTAACCATAATATGGTTGTCAATGACAATATTATGGTTAAATTAAACATAATATGTTTAAAATTCTCTTCAAAAATAGTTTTGTTGGAGGTGACCATATTTAAACATGTTTTTTCTCTGGGTGTAAACACTTGATAAACATAATAAAATGGCTAATGGACACAAAGACTCTATTCCGAAAAGAGGCTTGTATGGGGGCTATGTAAAATTATGGACCTATTCTCACCATTTCTAATATGTGCAAATCCTGCGTAACGAACGCTTCATTCACACGCGTTTTCTGATTGATATATAAACATTTTTTGGTCTTTCAAAAGAGAAAGCTTCAACTTAAATATAGTATTTAGTGACATTAGTATGTACTTACGAAAGGCGTATATCATAATTTCTTAGCAGGTATTTGTTGCGAAATAATTGATCACAAAGTTTTGTGACGCACGACACAAAAAGTGGAAGACTTTAAAAGTTGAAGTGTCTTTTCTTTATTTTTAGCGAATTTTGCATCATAAGGTGTACAAAATCTAGTTCCTAAAAGAAAGATGAATATAAGAGAATTCTAAAATCACGTATTCGAAGCCAAAAAAAGTCTTGATTTTTTGAGAAAAGCCGTGAACCCTCTGTTGCGCACGCCTCACAACGCACGCTACAGTTTTTCCAGTAGTATATAATAAACCCAAATTTATTAATTTTAACAAAACAAAACAAATTATACTCTTCCACTATTGTGGTACGGGTATAATAAAATGTCTATGACTTAAAATATTAAAATTAAAAATTGACTTTGTGAGCGATTATGATTTATTTCGATTTTTAATTTTTGTCGCTTACAGCCTTTTAGATTTTAGTTGACGATATATTATTTTTGGTATCAAAAAAACGTATTTTTCTCCCAACAAATAATAAGAAAAATTTAAATCCATAGATGATGTAAATAATTCTTTTGAATGACTATCTTAGAAAATTTTTCCTTCATTCTGGTTTTAATCAAAATTATGAATTTATTATAAGGAAGTATAAATTATTTGTTGAATTGTACTTATACTTCCACATAAAAAATTATGAGTACATATGTATTAGGTCTGTTCATTTACTTTACCAACAGAAACTTGCAACGAGAAATCAAATCTAACATTTACGAACTTTTTCTCCTAATTACAAAAACAATAAACGCTTTACTAGCAAAAACTTGTATAACGATAGTATACAGCTGTAAAATGCGAGATTCTCTCTTATTGTATTCTAGTAATAGGTTTGGCCTATTTGCACATTTCTATTGTTCCTCTAAATGTAGGAAAAATACACACTTTATATTATTCATTGTTTTATTTATATTTAAAAGCTTTTATTTAAGCTTTTTTAATTATGAAAATTATTTTTTTGCACAATTTTAAAAATCTGTTTTGTAAACATAAACATGAAACAGCTGTTTGAATAATTTTTGTAAGTAAAAAAGTTAATATTAGGAATTTTGTTTCTCATAATTTTTACGCTTTTTTCACTTTTTTTTTTTTGCAAGTTTTTCGATTACTTGAACCCCTAATAGTAACAATTATTGAAATTAAGCACTTATTTTCGACTATTGAACAGGTCTATTGTTTAATTATTCATATAATAACACTAGCCAACAAGGTTTTGGACTGGAGCAACCAAATATCTTTCCAAGGGTAATTCGGTGGGCTGAATTCGAATCTGTAATTGGTTTTTCTCTCCCACGTCAGGTTTTCGAGATACAAAAAATGTTTTCATTGGTTTTCTACATAAAAAATCACTAGTTTATTAAAACAATCAATGAATTTTCAAAAGTGAATGGCGTTATTTGAACGTCGCTTGTATTTTTTGGTTCGGTTTCACTTATTAGAGTCCAGCAAAAGTTTCCCAAAATGCTTTTGTCCCAAAATCCTTGATAATTTCTTTCAATTTTCATTAAATCTTGATGAGCACGCTCCCCTTGTTCGTCGCTCACTGCACGTAGGCTTTATGGAAAAAATCTTAATGCGAATGAAGAAAATGCAAAACATAGTCGATGTCCACGGTTTGTCCAAGTTTCTGAGTGCAAAACCAAAATAATGTAAATATGCATATTTTCATGATTCTGATAATGCATATCCTTTTTTTCCAACCAAAAATTCACCACACACAAAGCAAAAATAGCTTGAATCAGTATCACACGATCTCCCTAAAATGCTTAAACGCTGCTATTATAAAGATTTAGAATGAATGTGGGCTTCTGTTAAACACATAATTGTGAAATTGTAGTGTCAATATTGACTGTTTTACAGTTTTGTCAGCATGCGATAAACTATGAACAAGACGTGTTAGCACAATTTGTATGCCAGATTCGAACTCAGGGCACCCAGATTAGTTAAAAAACATTCTCGTTTCTGCAGTCAATTTTTTCCACAACTTGTTGACAAGTGTAACTAAACAAAAGTACGATTTGTTTTTATTTTGTATATTTTGATGTTTGTTACTATTAAACAATAAATCCCAAAATCATTATTTTAATTACACCGCCGTTTCCTTAAAAGAATGTAAATTTCCTATTTGGCTGCAACTACAATGTATGAATTCGTATTTTTCCTATGCATACATATTTTGACGAAGTTTTCATAAGTATATGCATTTCCATTACTTTATTTCAACAATATTATATTAACAACTCGTAGCTTTGTATAATGAATGATTGCCTACAAAGTAAATATGCAAAATAAGAAATAATAAAAAAGGAGAACAAATAAAACGCCCCTTAGTTAAGTATTCATTATTTGTGTTAAAATTTTTTTTTGAAATTCTAACATTCATATAAAGTTGCATTTATCCATTAATACGTAGTTCATATTCGTTTTTTGTATTTTGTACTACTTAAATTTATGTTTATGTACATAACATTTTACATATGATACATGTTATATGTAATGACATCCATATCTTGTGCTGTGGCAGTTTGTTAAAAATATGGTATTTTGTTTTTGGTTTGTTTGCTAAATATTTATCAATCTTGTCTTTGAATTCATGAACTGATTACCATGCGTAGGTGAGTTTTTGAAAAGAAGTTTGAATTTCAGCTTTAAGATCTACTCACATTACAAGTATAAAATTTGCACATGCGTATAAAACTAATTTAAAAAAACCTTTGACAAATATTAATCACTTTTTGTACAGACACTAACTTATATTTACACCATGGTTAAATTTTTTTCTACATGCCTTTAAAAGAGTTTGTTAAAAAATTATTATAAATATATGGCTTCTTTCCTGTTTTTGAAAATATGTATGTAAAAACATACATTGATTATGTTCAGTATCCTTTTTATTTTCATAGTTATTTTACAAGATTAATAAAAAAGAGAAATTTAACTCTTTTTTCAGCAGAGTATTTGTCCTAGGTATTTGAAGCTTATGGTAAATCATTTTATTCACAAATCATTTCCGAGTACGCTACATCAGATTCTTCCAGCAGTTTTAAATGCACGGACGATTTAGGCATTTATTTTCTTTTTGCTGTTCCTCAACGTAGTTACCACTTTCAGTTAATGTTCGTTTCTTTTACTATTGAACTCCAATTAAATAAAAGTTTTAATTTTTTTCAAAATGTACAAAATTTTGTAATGGTTTTTAAAAATACTAAGATGTTAATTAAAGCTCAAAAAACATATTACAAGCATAGCTGCAAAAAACTTGTCGAAAATCTGCAAATTTTGAAAAAAAAAAATACTCAAATTTACTTACTTAAATCTTCACAAAACCGTCATTGTAAAATAACACTTAAGTTTGTTAGTTTTTGAAAATGTTTAGCTATTTTCCGTTTGTTTTAATTGAAAGAATAAAGAGTTAATATGTAATACATAAGTGTGTTTTTTTCACGAAAATCTCTAAAAATAAAACTGACTTTCTCAGTCCTATTGAATATAATTGCAAGGTTTAACTTCTTTTACAGACTAACTTTAAAAAGAGCGGCAAGCGTTTTTTTAAATATGAAAAATTTAGTTTTAAAATTCCAAAATAGGAGAATATTTGAAAAACATTTTGTTAGTACACAGAAAAAAATTACGACAAAACAATTGACATATTGAATACCATATTCGTCAATACAATTAACTTTTTAATTGATAAGGCACCAACCAAGGTATATTTACACAAGGTAAACTCGTTGGCCCATATGTTTGTCAGCTGTTTACCCCTAGTTGGAACCCAAACGTCAAATTTCGTTTATATGAGCCAAAATTTGTACAATTTTGACAACTTGGTTCCTTTTATAGAGCAGCATGTCTACACTCCCAAATGAGTCTACCTTGTGTAAATATACCTTGGCTCCAACAACAAAATTTGTAAATACAAAAAATTATTTTGTTAATTAAAATTTTTCAAACTCAACAAATATGTTTAACAATGAGTTTGTAAAATTGAATGAAATATTTGTTAACAAATAGATAAAAAATTTTATTGTTAGTTTGTCATATTAACAAAATATTTTGTTGCTAACTAACTTGAAAAAAGGATGCAATTAAAAGTTGTTTTTATTATTTTTTTTTAGAAAAATATTAAATAACATCACTTATAACATTATACTTTATTTAAGCCACAAATTAAGAACTGGATGCACTGGGAGGTTCATACATTAGCACAAAACGGAATCTAGGCACCATTATCAGTAATATTTCAAAATATATAATTTATAAAAGAATGGTTAAAAATTATTTATAAATAATTAGATAATAACGTTACTTACCGTATAGATTCATTCAATTTCGCAATAATCATTATATCGTTTATTCTTTTAAAGATTTTAGATCGAAAATCCAAATTTTATTTATTTTATATTTTTAATTTTTTGACACACAATTATTTTTTTCTAATTATTTTCTACAAATGAAACAAATTGTTAATATGACAATTTACAAACTTCTTAATAAGGAAAATTTGTTAAAAATATTAGAAAAGTTTCAACAAATTTTCTTTAATTACTAAATAACTTTTGATATTTTTTTCTGTGTATATATAATATATGCCAACAAATGACTTTGCTTGTCTTAGCCGAGTATGCCACAAAAGTTCAAGAACCTCGAATAAGAGACGTGACATAAGATCTTTAATCCTTCATACAAAAGTACGAAAGTTGGGTGCCACATGAACTGAAGGATATTGAACACTCATTTTACTCATCAGAAATTCTGCTTCAGTGCTTAAAAAAAGGATCTATTACCAGAATCCCAAATAAACGAAAATATCAAAGAAGTTATTCATAAATACGAAATATGTAATACCAAAAACTTTTGCAAATTAGTAAAAAATTTGTAAATTAAAAAATCGTCAAATTACGGGTACAAATCGTTAAACGGCAATTTTTGTACCCTAAATATCGTTAAAATCACGATAAATCGTAAAATCTGGCAGCCGTGTTTACAAGTTTGGTAAATGAAGGCCTGTCATATTTTGTGCCGAATTCAAGTTACTTATATTCGACCGGGCTCGAAAATCGGGGTTTTTTTTGAAGTGTTTAATCAATATTATTAAAAAAACAATTGAGAAAGTAATGGCTGATTACATAAAATAATTAAGAAGATTATGGTCAAATTTAGTGTTATTAAGTTTGAATTTTATATCCATAGAATAGTTTGTAAGTGACTGATTATGGTGACCGAAATTTTTGTAATAGGTAACGAGCTCTTTTGAAATCGGGATAATTGTTGACCAATTGTAATTTTTATATATATGTAGTTAAATTTGAAGTAAAGATTTTTAAGGGTTGTATTAAGATAACAGGAGTTGGTTCTAAATCTTAATGAAATCTGATTTTAAGCTTAAATATGATATTCGTTCCAAATATTTTGACACTTTCATTTTAAGATAATTAGAGGAATACTAATTTCAAGAATGTATTTAAAAGGACCCAAGCGGCTATGAGATTTTTAAGATCTGTTTGAAAATATGGCCCCTTTCGTTTAACAAAGCCTTATTCCAATAAAAAGTTGGTAAAATCTTTTTTAGATCTATTGCGATTTCGGTAATGGGTTCTAATGAGAGCAGTCGATATTTGTGAATATATACTTATCTATACTTTAGTCATTTTTGAATTAAAAAAAAAAATATATTTGTATGCTGTTTCCACAATACAAGTTATTGAACGAGTAGTAAAATTTATATGAAAAACACTTACAGCTGTATTCATAAAAACTTATTGATGATTAATTGACCGTTTTTAAGCAAAAATTGCTAAAGTTGTATTCATAAACGAAAAATAGTCTATTGAACCTTTAATACACCATTCATAAAGTAAGAAAATTTAAAATTTTCTTTCAACCAAAAATAAAATGACATTTTAAAAGGTGTTTGCATTTTATGATATTATTTTGGTGAAATATGTTGAAAAATAATGACAAAAATATTTTATTTATTACAACGGACATGTTAAATACATTTTACTAATTTTTTTTATTTTAGACAGCCAATTTGAAGTTATATTGATAATTATTTTAAAAAAAATTATATGATTTAAATGAATATGTTCAGGGGCAAATGCAGATATTCTCTTTAATTATTTATTAAATTATTGCAACTAGTTGTGTTTTTTTTTGTTTAAAACAACAAATCGTCCCCTCAATATAACAATAGCGTATGTGCTCATACGCTATTATTTTTTTATTGCATATTTAGAATCTCCATCATTGATTTTATGTCTGGTCAAAATTTCGTAAAATTCTACTTCCAAAAAGTGGGTCAAAATGTCGTTGGAAAAAATAGTGTATAATTTCTTGTTCAAAATTTTCCTTCAATAAGTGTGTAAGCTCATATGCACTATTTTACTTGAAATTGCCATTAAAAAGTTGTTAAAAGAATAATAGTGTATACGCATTATACTCCATTTTATCCTGTAGAAAAAAATACAATTTATGAAAACTTTAACTCATAAAATAGCTTATAATAATATACACTATTGTTTGAGAAATAGTTTCATTCCGACCATTTCTATACCCCACATAAACTGTTTTATTTTCAATACAAATTCGAAAGTTTTATCAACAATTGACAAGAATAGTAGCCTATGCGATGTTTACGTTATTTTGACAACATAAATGCCAAGGAAATATTGTAGTCATTTGAAATTTAAGTTTGCAAATTCAGTTCGCAGAGAAAGTTTGTTCGTTAAAAATATGGATTTGAAGCGTCTGAGTGAGTATCTTCTATTATAATATAATGTAAGTGAAGTGAGTAAGGTAAATATCAACAGGCTGTGACACGAAACCACCAGTAGTTCTGGAAATTGATCCAAAGACTGATGAGTCTGATTTCGCTGTGGGATCGTCGGACATAGAGATACCTGGAACAGATGATGAAAATGGTACAGACATCTCTGCAGGATCGTCGGAGGAGTATGTCCCCGATTCGGATGATTATGCACAGGCCTTGGCAGATGAATTAGATAATTCAGCGATAAAGACAGCAGATGTAGTTTTAGAAGAAATCGCAGACTGTGCTGATACTTATATCAATAACAAGGATGAAAATGCTAGAAATATACTTACGCGAAAGAGAAAGGTGAGTACAGCAAACAGCTTTTGAGAAATATTGTTTGAGTCTAGCCACGTCTAACTGTGAATTATTTCCGATCAATAGATTGAAAGTCAGAAATGGGTGCAGAAAAAAAGGAAGAATCATCGAAACAAAGGGAAGCCGTATGTCACTAAGAGTGGCAAAAGAGTTGAAGAACGTGTTCTGAAACCCGTTGACTGTAAGTGCCGCCATAATTGCCCACAAAACTTCTCAGAAGAAGAGCGCATGGAGATCAATGCAGATTATTGGAATTTAGGCGACTATTCGAAGCCGACTGTTCCTGGCCAATTGCGTGAAAATTGAAAAGTGCAAAAGGACATTGACAATCGGATCACGGCGGGCGAACACATTTAATTATACTCTCAAAGCCAAACAGGTATGCAAGAAGTTTTTTTTAAATACTTTGAACTTGTCAGACGGCGCAATATCTGTGTTAGCCAAGAAGATGTGTCAAAATGAACTTACTGATAAGAGGGGTCAACATGGCCACCAGAGGAAATTAGACGCAGAGACAGTTGTGCTTATCAAAAAGCACATCGAGTCATTTCCAGCCGTCGAAAGCCATTACACTCGAGCAAAAAGTCAACGACTTTATCTTGCCTCCGACTTAACAATATCAAAAATGTACGATTTATTCAAAGAACTCCACCCGGACGTTGTCATTAAAGAAAACGTTTATCGCCGGATATTTTGCAATGATTATAATTATTCTTTCCATCGTCCAAAAAAGGACACCTGCTTAACATGCGAGAGGTACAAAAACGCTGAGGACAAACACTCCATTCAGAAATCCTATGATGAACACATTTTAAATAAGACAAAGGCAAGAACTAACAAGCAAACTGACAAGGAATCAGCTAAAAGTAACAGTAACTTAAAAGTGTTTACTTTTGACCTCCAGTCAGTGTTAACGACTCCTTGTAGCAACGTAAGCACGATGTATTACAGCCGAAAGTTCGCGACGTACAATAACACATTTTACGATATTGCCAGTGGAGAAGGTTACTGTTTTCTATGGGATGAAAATCAGGGTCAACGAGGATCGGACGAAATTGGGACCACAATATGGAAAATGATGAACTCGTTAGACGAATCGGTAACCGATGTTATTCTCTACCAGACTGCTGTGGGGGACAGAACAGAAACAGGTTCATTGCTACACTATTGATTTATATCAACAATACTTTGAAGCTAAATTCGATAACAATTAAGTATCTCCAAAGCGGACACACACAAATGGAGGTAGATTCGATGCACTCTGCAATAGAACGTGCGAAGAGGAATATATGCGTCTATTCGCCGGAAGAATGGCCACCTATAATGAGACTGGCAAGACGGAGAAACCCCTTTGCTGTAGAGAGGCTTCAATACAGTGATATGATTGATCTTAAAGCCATGTTTTCGAGGTTAGGCCATAGCCTTAAGAAAAATATAAAAAATGACTCGGTTAATTGGCTTAATCTTAAGATCCTCCAAGTGAACAAAAATCAACGAAAACAATTATTATACAAGGAGGAATGGGATGGAGACTTGAAAGCAATTGATATTGGAGGAACGCGAAAAACAAAAGAGGTGATCAACTTTTCATTTACTGGAAAATACAATAAAGAGCTGCCAATTTGTAATCGAAAGCTGCATGATCTCCAAAATTTGTGCAAAAAGAATGTAATTCCTCGTGGCTCGCAGTCATTTTTTTTTAACTTACAAGGTGGAAAGAAGCGAAATTGTTTAGATGAGCCAGATGAAGCAGAGGAAGAGAAAGAAGATGAATGAATTTCTAGTTATTTTTGATTTACGCAATGTATACCTTAACTTATCATAATTTTTTGTTTATAATAACCCAAATTGGAGATTAATAAATATGTGCAACTGAATTAACTAAACTATAATTAATCACTGTTTTATAATGTTACAAATTGATATTTTTGAGATCAAATATTTGAATAAAAATACCGTAAAATTATTGAATAAAACAGCGTATACCATACAAAATAAAATAGTGTATCAGGTACATCATACAAATTCCTTAAAAAATAAAATAGCCTATATGGAGGAGTTGCTCTTTGAATGACATAATTATGGTCTTAAAGGATGCGTAGAATAAAAAAAAATAGGTCAAGTTAAAGACAAGAAACGGTTTTATGTATTCGTCGAAAAATACAATATGAATAATTTTTATTTACCGCGATAATGAGGTTTCAATAGAGATCCGATTTGACAAAAGCTTTAAACACGATTTACTCAAAACCCCAAAAAAATTATACGCTATTGTTATATTGAGGGGACGAAATTATTGTTCAAAAAAATAAAAAAAAAATAAAATAAAAAAATCATAATATTAGTGATGTTAATAAAAAGTAAACAAACTTTTTATTCGATTACTTTCTTATCGTACATTTAAAAAAGGTTCAAACAAAAGTTTTTATGATACTTTCCGGAAACATTTTGTTCAGAAACTAAAATAATATGTAGTTTTATTTGATAAGAATAATTTTGAAGGTCTACAAACCGAATAGAAGTTTCGTGCATCACTAACAATAAAATGACAGCCAAATATAAAGAAAGTTGTCATACTTAAACAGAAAATCGCTGCAAACAGTTAATAGTAAAAAAGCTGTTGTTGTACGTTTATGAATACAAATTTGTTTAAGTGGTTTATAAGACAAAAAGCGTTTAATAGTTATTATATACTATAAGCTTAAAATAAGAACTTTTTATGAATATGGCTGGTAAAAATCGCGTGAACCCTCACAGCAAATAAATAAAAACCCTTTTTTTAAATATCTTGAAGGAAGATATGTTTATTCTGTTTTGTTAAAGCATACATTAAATTTCTGCTTAGATAGGTAAAGGGTGCCTCAGTAAGAATGCACTTTTTCGTTTTAAAATAAAAACACGTATTTTTTGAGATTGTTGTGATTTTTTTTGGTGGATTGTAAAGCAGACATGTTCCGATTTAGTATGAATAAAATATTTGTCGAATGGCAACACGGCTCTGATAACAGGCCATTACTCCTTTCATGAATCTTTTGATGTAAGAAGATTGTATGGGGACTATGTTAACTATGGATCAATTGTTACCCTATTGAAAATGGTCTCTATGAGAATAGAAACAATCCAAAAACTGAGGCCTGTATTTTGCGCAAAACAAAATTTACAACCAGCCAGCCTGACGGACAGGTTAACCAAAAAAAGCTTGTATTTTTTTCATACAAAATTAGCAGTTGGTTGACAAAAATTATGAGCTCGTCTGGTTAGGATGAACTATTTTGTAAAATATGCAACGTTGTTTTTATTATTTATATTTATTATTTTCCAAAAATAAGATTTTTTCTTCAAAAATAAGATTTATTTTTTGTTGAAATTAAGATTTTTTGCTGAAAATTTCTGGCAGCCCTGCGCAAAATACTTAAATTATCCATATTCAATCCCGCTTCGTACTTGAAATAAGATTGAATAAATCTCAAAATACGCTTGATTAAGAATTATAAATTGTTTTAATCCGAATTCGTACTTAAAATAATCCGAAATTTAGACTGATCTATGTAAAACTAAAATTGAATCAATCTCAAAATGCGATATTCAAGTATTATAAAGTTGATTTTATCAAGAAATTAGAAAGAAAAAGTTATAATGATTGATTGGCTTACCCGTATTACACCTTAAAGAATGATAAAACACCAATAGCATGCCCGATATGGTTTTTATTTTAGAAATCTTATCAAGAGTTAAAATTGACTTTTTAACCCTTAGTGCTGCACATGAGTCTGGTCAGATCTTTCTTCAATGTGTATAGAAAATTAAAACATGCTTAGGCCAGAGGGTTAAACACAACAAAAAGTTTAATCTTTTTTTTACTTGATTTAAGAATTTCATACTTATTACAAGAAATTCCGGGATGGATTTTCGAAAGTAATCCCATTTTGGATTGGTTTGAGTACGTTTAAGTGTTATTCGTACTTGAATTTTTGAGTACGACTCGAACTTAAAGTAATCATAAAAAACTTGATGTATCCCGAGTGGTTTTCTTTCTGTGTAATCGTGAGATCGTGTAATGCATAGTTCGTATTTACATTTGCTTCCCATATGACCGTTCGTGATAGTGAGTCAAAAGCAATTCATGCGCACGTCTCTATTATTAATTAAAATTTGTGTCTTGGTTAAAAGAGTGCGTACAATCTTTGGGCTAATTTTTTCGTTAAGTTACGAGGACAGTTCAATAAGTCCGCGACTTGTTGAATTTCCCTCTTCTTAACTGAAAGGTCAACACATACAACAACAGTTGACTTCCATCAAAAATTAAAATAGCTGCTTCAATTGGGTTGTGTTTGGCTTCCATTGATAGCAGACTATCTTGTGATTTAAGGATTATTTAAAAAATATGATTTTTCGCATTCCATGGCGAAATTCCCTGAATTAGAGTACATATTGCTACCTCATCTATCCTATACACCGGATTTTGCCCCGAGTGACTATTTCTTGTTTCCAAACCTTCGAAAACAAGGAGATTTGGCTCGAAATCTCATAAGCACTAGATTTCATTGTAGCGTAAAAGTGCTATTACAAACAAATACCTATTTTGATGTTCTGACAAAATTAATTTTTTTGGAAGGGATAAACGAATTGGAGAAACGTTGGTCAAAGTGTATTAAGCTTAAAAGAGACAACGTTGAAAAATAAAATAACTTTTATCCAAAACCCTGTGTTTCGTATAAAAAGTCACGGACTTATTGAGCCGCCCTCGAAGTAACAACCAAACTGTTTATTTGGTTTGCTGATAATATTATTTGTACAATAATGTTGTTAGCACATACACATTTTTAAATTACTTCTAAACAAAAGTTAATGTTTTTCCCCATTTTCTAGAAAATGTCTATACTGTCATGTCAATAAAATTGATTTATCAAGACTTTAAACCTAACAGATCTCAGATATTAAATCATTGTTATAAATAAATTTCTGATTGCTAAAAATTAGTAAATATATCATATCTTAATAATGTTTATGACACAATTTATTTTTAAGTTCTTTTCAGGTTTATTAAAACTTTTTTGTGACATAGAAAAATATTCTTTAGGGTATAAAAGAAGAAATTTTTTAAAGTATTAAAATCTTCATATCAGTTTCGTGAGCAGTTGAAGTTTCATTAGAATTTAATTCTTAACTTCTTGTCGATTACCAGGAGAAAAGAATTTATGTAGAAGCAAAACAAAATTAAATATTTTTTTTAATTTAATTTTTATGTGATTTCTTTTGAATTTAATTTTCAGTTATTAACGAACCAAATAGCCTTGTGTAGTTTAAACTCGACTCGACTTAACTCAAATGAAAAAGCAATCGAGATTTATGCAAAGTTCAAATAACAATAAAGATTGTATTGAATTATAAACAAAAATGTATTTTAGTTTAAACATGTATTTAAGCCGAAAACACAGCGTTAATGAATGTTTATAAAAATAATCATTTATATGAATCATTATTTTTATATAATTTGTTTGTGTTTTAAAAACAAAAGATAAAAAATCAAACAAAATTAAAGTCAAAGCTAAAAATTAAAGAAAAATAATAATAATAAGCAGAAGCTTAAGGCAATATAAACTAAACGTAAAAATACAAAATACAAAAGACAAAACAAAACAACTTAATGAGAATAAAAACGTAACATTTGCGCTTCGAAAGAAAATTGCGACCAGCTGTTAGCAAAACAAAAAAAAAAAAAAAAATTTAAAAAATATACTCGTAAGAAGAAGAAAACAATGACTCTGCAAACTGACAAAGACAAGCTGTGAAATAAAAGTAGATTTTGCTTTATTTTTATAGAGATACCCCGCATAAATATTGTATTTTTTTCATTGTTTCTAACAAATGATGCGTAGGTTGCATCACAGGCTACGTTTGGGTACTGAGATATTCACTCATGTGTGTATGAGTATTTAAAGCTTCGTTCACAATCAGATAAACAATTTCGTTTTTTCTTCCTAAAATATTTCATATATTTTCCTTTAATTTTTAAAACAAAAATGTAACTAAAATTTTTTTAAAAATGTAACTAAAGTTGATTCAACTAGAACTTCAGCAACAATTTGTATGAAATTGTTTCTGACGTTTAAAATAATTTTATTTAGTTTTGAATGAAATATTCTAAAAAATAATAATAAATGCATAATATTGTTGTGGCTAAAATTTACAAACCGTTTCTTAATGCAAAATGTGTGTGCTTGAAAAAGAAATTGTTGCTCTATTATGAACACCAAGTGAAAATGTTTTTTTGATTGTGAACGAAGCTTAAAGGTTTGAATTAATATGAACTGAATGTTAATTGGATAAATCATAGCAACTTACCACAAATATGTTGGCAGTAGTTTGAATGTATTTTTTGATTAATATTTCTTTTTTATTGATATTGTTAAATTTACTACCAATTTTTACGGGTTCCCGAAACATCGGCCCCTAAAGTTTTTGATTTTTTTGAAAATGGGTTTGGTATAAGTCAAAAAAAAATATACTTAATGTACTTCTAAGCTAAAATACTATTTCAGATGTCTTCAGTAGAATTGTATGGCGATTCTTTTCTTAGCATATATTAACCCTCTAACACTCATTTTAAGGGGTAATTTTTGTCCTTTTTTTTTAATTCCACACAAAAGTATACTAAAATATATTTATAGGGTTAAAATGTTCTGCATTAAATTTCACTAGGGGTCTTCTAAGACCAAAAAATCGTGCAATGTATGTAAAACGGGCTTTCAAAAAGTTCAAAAATTGTAAGACCCGGAATTTCGAAAATCAGTTTTACATGTTGCACGAACTTTTGATCTTAGTGACCCCACCTCAAAGAATCATTTCTAATACAATTTGCTGATTCCTTTTTGAGCATATTAATAAATCTTATTTCAATCCTTTTTCAATCGCTCTAGTGGTAAATTAGTTTTAAATTCAAAACACTTTTCTTTTTTATTAAATTTTAAAATTTAAAGATTTAATTCCTTCAAGTTCTGTGATCGATCAAAATTGTTTTGTTCTCAAATTAATAAAATATTTAGAATTGGAGGTGTATGAATGAATAATTTTTTCAAGCATTAGATGAGGGGTGTATTTTTTTAATTGCTTTGAATAAATGTGTTGGAAATCAATGCGTTAACGCTTTTGTTAAGATTTATAGTTACGAGTTTATTTAGTTTTTGGTTTATTTTCAAATTCATTCACAAAAAAGTTTTCGTTATTTTAAACAAAAACAAATAACTATGACCGGCTTGTTGTTAGTCTTTACAGCTGGTTACTCTATGCTACACGTATTACTACTAAAAACACTTTTTTAATCAAATACGAGTATGTTGTATTACCATTTATTTTAAGATATTCTTTTCGTAATACTTGTATTAATGTTTACTAAAATAATTTTCTTGTATCGTATCTAAATTACCTAATAAGTAAAGACAAGATTAATGATAAAGTCTAAGGCGTTAAATATTAAGTATTTTATTTAAGCAAAAACGTAAACAGGAATTTAAAGTTGAAAGATAATTGTTATGATTATTCAATGCTAAAAATTATATTAAGAGATATTTGATTATCATAAAGTCTTTCAACAAAATTATAATGACATTCGTGCTAGTTCTCTATAGTAAAATTTAAGACATGTCAAAAGAATCCTGCCATAATGGTCTTGTAGGATTTTACACTGGGCGAATACAATTTGTCTACAAATGTGCAAACATTCTGCAAGACATTGTATATCATCACCCGACAATTTAAAGATCTCTCCTCGCTATTATGGTTAAATGCCTTACCCACCACATGATATTCAAAGGAGATATTTTTAAATATTTTGGTAGTACGAGAGGAAGTGGACGCTTGTCGAGCCTAAAGTGGGGCCAAGAAGGAAAAATTTACAAAAACCGAGTTGCTCCTAGAGGGGTAAAATGTAGGACCGATTCCCCTTTGTTTTTCCCGATAAACTTAACGGCTTTTTTACACAGATCGAAATCTACAAAAATGTAGTAAATGTAAAACACTCGTTTACATTGCTCACATCGAACCTCTTTCATCAAACAAAAATGTCATCATTTTGAAAAAAAAAATACTTAACAAGAAATATTGCAAGGTACATTAACACAAGGTAGACTCATTTGGGAGTGTAGACAAGCTGCTCTATAAAAAGAACCTAGTTGTCAAAATTGTCTTCATATAAAACAAAAACAATTTAACGCACACATATACAAATTTTGGCTCATATACACGAAATTTGACGTTTGGGTTCCAACTGGGGTAAACAGCTGACAAACATATGGGCCAACGAGTCTACCTTGTGTAAATATACCTTGAAATATTGCATTAAAAGAGAAAATTTGACGAAGTCAGTGATGCCACAAATATGATACAACTGTTTGTCACTTTTCTAGTGATGACACTAAAATAATCGAAATATGAAGAATGCAATAAAATGAGATGGAACATCTTGTAAATACATACATTGATTTTAACCTGGCGTTTACATTTGCCAGTACTGGCATGACAGTAGCAATACATGCAAACTTTTTTACTAATACATGCACACTTTTCCAACTGTCTTGTCTACTGTCTAGCAAATTTTGCAGACAGTAAAATTGGACAGTGATTTGTCATTTTCTAATAGTAATCTGAAGTTTTATTAGCAAAAGGAAAAAAATCGTAAAAAAATAAATATATTTTGCTTTGATTTTTTAAGTTTTAGTTAAGTGTTGTAAAAAAATAAATATATTTTGCTTTGATTTTTTAAGTTTTAGTTAAGTGTTGTTTTTTTTTTTTACAAAATATAGTTATTTTAGGCTTTTTTTAAGTTTGTTTGGTTCATATAAAACACGTTTAGCTGAACTTTAACTGCAACATTCACGTTTGACATATATTTTAAAGTGAACTGTCTTAACTACTGTCTGGACGCCTACGTCACGAAGACAGTTAGCAGTGTTTTTGGCAACTAATATGTATTTTCATACTGTCTTGCTATGTAAGTACTATGCATTCTTATAGGAAGATGTTAACATCTTGTTTCTAATATACAGTGTTGCCAAAACTTGGTGACCAAAAATGGCTAAATTTACGGAAAAAAATGGCTAAAAATTTTTATAAGTAAAAACACATTAAAATTCAATAACAGAACAGAAATAATTTATTAAAAATTTTTTACAATAAAATTGTAAGTTGAGATCAATGTTTTACATAAGAATAAACGTAAACAAATTTTTTAGCATTTACAAATCAATAAATTCAATGCCATTACCCAGTAAAAATGGAGCTAACTGGTAATCAACTTTGTAAGGGAGAGCAACACAATACCCCCTTACAAACCTGCTTACAAGAAACATGATTTTTAAATGGCGAATTGACACTTGGAAGCACTACTTTTTTCCTCTTAACTAAAAAAAAAATTTGATGACTGATTTTGTTCAAAAAAAAAATTGAATTTCTATGTTCGGTAATATTTCGGGAATAATCGTAAACACATTTTTAAATCATTGCAATACAACCTGCTTCCATGTAAGGGAATAACAGAAGCACTTAGAACATTGTTCGTGAATCTTTTCTTTAAAATAATTATTTTAATTATTCACTTATTACCTGCTTACTTATAAGGGATAATGCGAAGTTATTCAACCATTAAATTAAAAATTCGCTTAAATGGTATTCGCTTCTCTGGTACTTCTAAGTAGTGTGTAATAGTCAGCGCATATATCAGCGCTCATGTAGCTTACGTGCTTCCAGAAAGCTAAAGATTTTTTACTGGTTATTGATCATCTCATATGAACCACTCGTGCCTGTTAGTTGTAAATTCTTCATTTGTAATTGGCCATAAAAAAACTGTTGTTTTTACTTCTGATTCATTAAATGTGAACAGACGTTGTCAAACCAACTCAAAAAGAGAAAAGTTTTATACAAATTTTCGTTTTCTGTTCGACAGTTTGAGGGTTCGACTGCAGTTTTTTAAACCCTGACTGTGGGTATAAATATTTTATTGTTATGGTAAACATATTTTCCTAATCGATAAAATCGAATTAACGGTTGTTAAATGTAAAAAAATAAAAGTTATTAATTTAAAAGAAAAAACTGCAAAAAAAAAAATTATATGGGTAAACAAGTAGAAAAATGGCTAATGGCTAAATTCATTTTTTAATGGCTAAATCTAGACACTAAATGGCTAAATTGGTAACACTGCTAATATACCTACTCGCTGACGCCGTTCAATACAGGCTAGAAATATATGTATTAAAGACAAAGTATCGATCGACAGTATAAGTGAGCGACAAGAAGTCACTCATTATCGTTCTCATAAGAGCCCCAATAACTATCAGCTTGTCGGTCGCCAGGTTTAACGTTTCAAAAGTAAACCATTAATTTATTGTCAAATGACTATATTACGACAACAATTAACAGAAATTAAACGCTAATTTGAAAATAAAAATTAGCAAACGTGTAAATTAAGTCATAAAAATATAGCTTTGTGCTACTTGGTTTGCCACAAATGACAACAAAGCAGTAAACAAAAAACACCTGTTTTCAACAACAGAATTTTATGAAAAATATTTTATAAAACAATAAAATTTTATTAGCGTTGCTGTTTTAAAGAAATATTATAATTTAAAAAAAATTTAGTGTTGTTGGTCTTTGAAGTAATATTAATAAAGCAATTTCGTTTAAATGCTCCTGTCGACTACCGCAACACAAGTGACTGACTTTGACATTTCGTCAGCTCAATATTGGTTTGGCGCATATGCCAAAAAGTCGAAGTGGAGAAAAACGACAGGGAAGGCTTACATGAAGATTTGTCAAAAAGTATACGATAGAATTTTTTTATTTTTTCTCCGCTGCTTCCAGCATATGTTTTAAAGAAAAAATTAAATTTTTGTCAACTTTCATGAATGAAGTTAATAGTATTTTATTGAAAGTGAAAAATATTTTTTTGTGCCGCATACGCCACTTTTCTAAAAATATTTTTAAAATGTAGCCTTTTGTGCTGCATACGTATACTTTTTCTATGCATTGAGTAACTTGAAAGTTTTATATTAACAATCTAATAAAAAGTCAACATTGATGTTTTTTCTTTTATTTGGTTTTATTTTACAAATACAGTTTCATTTTTATATTTTTAATACATCTTAGAAATTTTTACTATTTATTAACACGTGTTTATTATTTTATAAAAAATTTTTTTTTCTTGTTGTCATTTTATTTTGCTTTTGCTCATGGTCCAGTTATTACGTCTATGCAGAATTACAACAATAAAAAAACAACGTTTAAAAAACTGCAGTCAAAGAAGAAAAAATGGTTTTACTTTTGATTCATTAAATGTAAACCGTCGCTGTCAAAACAAATAAAAAAGCAAAAAGTTGTACATAAATTTTCGTTTTTTGCTCGACAGTTTTAGGTTTCGACGGCAGTTTTTTAAACCCTGAAAAAAACAACACGCACTTTGTTTGTGTATAACATGATGAAGAAATTAAAAAAACAGTTAGTACAAAAACAATTGCATGAAAAAAACACAACTCTACAAAAAATCAGCAGTCATTTTGCGTAGACCTACTGATTTAACAACTTTTTTTTTTCTTACATCAATGAAGCAAAGCAAGAGTGAAATTTATTTTGTACGTTTTTATATGAAGACTTTGGTGCAACTGCCAAATAGTGGCGTGTAGATCAAAACAATACTTAAAAAACTTTTAAATAGTTGATATGGAGCAAAATTAATGCTTAATATCGCAGAAAGCATAACAATTTCGCGAAATAGGTTTTGGGTTTAGTAAGGGGAAATTAAAAAATATATTCCTCATACCTAACGTATTTTTTTTTTAAATGATCGGTAGGTCAAACCAATAATGAACTGAAGATTTTTGGTCGCATAATATTTTATAGTGGGGCGCAAATTTTTACGAAAACTATTACGTTGTTGATCTCTTGCATTGTCGTTCGACTTGTCGTATTGAAAATTTCAAGAGGGGTGAAAATAAGCTGTTTGGCTTTGAAAATAGAAAACAGCAAGCCATAGCGGTCGACATAGTGGGCCAGGCTGTTAATCCAACAGTTTTAATGATACTTTTAAAAGTATACAAAAATATGTTTTTTTTTAACAAAAATCAACAAAATCTGAAACTATGTACTTTTAAATTACATTTATACAAAATGCACTTACAGTAAAATATCACCAATTATGCACAGTCAATGTATTTTTTTTTTTTTTTTTGGCAAAAAGTGTGATTCGTATCTTAAGCTGTGTTCACATTGTGTGTATTTGTCATATGGAATGTCACTTTTCTACACACATGTAATTTCATGTGTATGTCAAAATTTATCTTTTACATATGGTTTGTAATTTACACGTTCACATGTTGGCGCAAGTATGTTATTTTATTCTGGAAATATATTGCATTACATTTATTACAAACAACAATTGCCCAATGCCTTACCTTAACTTCATTAGGCCCAATAGATGAATTGAAAATTTTTAACTTGTCAGCCATATCATTGAGCGCTGCGTACCTGGCATGCTTATTGTGGTAGAACTTATTCCGCGGGTTATACAAGCATTCCTTCTCTTGCCACATATCTATTAACTGTAGTACCGATTCTTTACACCAGTCCAACTGGAAAAACATAACAATAAATATGGAAATTGTCATAAAAAAATACATATGTACTTACTTTTGTTAATTCCTTTTCAATTTTTTATTATTTTTTATTTACTATTATAATTATTTAGAATTAAGCACGACAAACAAAATCTTGTAAATTGATTATAATTTATATTTATTAAAATTTCAATTTATTTTTGCCGCCACAAAATTTTGTTAATAAAAAACAGCTGATGTCAGATGGTTTGTCACTTGAAAATAGAACTCGTTCTAAATAAAAAATGTCATGTGTACTGCACACAGAGAAATAACACATGATATTGTTTGGAGGGGTTCAGACGATATGTACAAATTTAACATGTGAAAAAGTGACATTCCACATGACAAATACACATAATGTGAACACAGCTTTAGTATTTAAACGTTCTAGGAATAGCAGGTATTCGCATATAAATTCGACCCCTTATTATTATTTAGTAAAAGGTATTCGCCAAACTACAGAGAACGGTTCGTGTTTGATATACCCTTGGGAAAATAAACTTATTTATAAAATATTTACATATCGCACTCGTTCAATAATGTGTATTAACTCAGTAGTTTTATTTTTTTTTTTTTACTTTTTGGAACCGCTGTAAAAATATCGTCCTCTGCCTACTTTTTGGTAATGAAACGGTTGGTTCAAAAATTCTTTTTCATATGCCTTTAATGTAAAATTAAAAATTGTTTTGCTTCTTTTTAATAATGAGTTAATACAGTATTGTTGAAAAGTGCGATATTTTCTATCACAGGAGTTTAAAATCCAGTTTTTCGTTATACTTTCGCTTATTGTTTAAGTACCATTTCTGACCTTTAATTAAAAATTACTCATAGTATTAAAAAGTTTTTAAGAAAATAATTGCAACTAAAACTTTGCGAAAGTTTTTAATCTTACTTTTTTTTGACTTTTTATTTTCTTGTTTTGGTTTTTTAGCCAAATATGTTCTATTGAACCGGAAATATGTTGTTACAAATAATTTGACCATAAACAGAACAGCTTATAAAATATGAAATTTATATTTTATTAAAAAAAAAAAACAAAGAAAGCTATAATTAGAACATAGAAAAAACAAGTTTTTATTTCTACTAGTTTGGAAATATTTTTCTATGTATCTTTGTACAAAACTCTTTCTATTTTTTTGTTAAACAAATCTAACAATGAGCCAAGTATATGGCAAAATTAACCTAGTTTGTTGTTAAATAAAAGCAACAAAATTGTTTTTATGCAAATTGAGTTTTTTAAGTTTATTTTTATATAAAAAACAACAAGAATTAAAAAAAAAAATAAAAAAAGCTAAATAAAATTACACATATTTAATGAATGAATTAATTCTATTAAGAAAGCAAATAAAAAATAAAAAAATATATAAAAACGAAAGAAAAAATCTAAAATAAAAAGCGACAATATTTCTATTTCTTATTAAATAAGAGCTATTGGGACCGAACAAAGTACGTGTAAAACAAATTCGCGTAAAATAATGTTAAGGATTATTACTAAATCGTTTTTTGGGACCAATAATTCAACATATAGCATAAATCGAAACAAGAAATACATTCAAAATTTAGGTGTGCGACTTCAAAATCGCGTTAAATCAAAAACTCATACAATTAATAAAATTTTACTTATTTTATTTGTGCTTTTCAAAAATTAAAGGGTATACATATGAACCATAATAGGGTGCGCCTTATTTTTCAGTTTTTGCAAAATTGTACCTTAACTCCCCCTAGAAATGTTCTTATTTTAAAAAACTAGGTTTCGCAAAAAAAAAAGGCTGAGCACATATCGGGAAAAAGTGGTGTATCGCCTCTCAAGTTTGAAAGTGCATTTACAAGGGCAGAAAATTAAATTTTTTCAGTTTTCGTCAAAATTTTGCAATTAAATGTGAAAGAAATGTGTGCGAAAAAAAAAAATTAGGTTAAAAAATTTTAAAGTTATAAAATTTCTCATGGCCATTAACGTGTCTCTAGCCACTTGAACAAGAAATGTAGAAACAGCATTAACATCTTTTTAAAAATATTTGAGTAAGAGCCGATTTTTACTTAAACCATACCCGTATTAACTTGTAGATAAGTTTTTGTCTTCGTAGTATGTCGGTAACTTATTAGCAGGTATGACAAAAAAAAAAAAAAATAATAATTTTTTAACGGCAGTCTTAAAGCTCCATTTCAAAATTTTTATTAAACAAATTTCCGAATTTTTTAATCATCACATTGGGGTTTATTGCGGATATATAAGGAAATAAAAATATGAAAAAATTATTTGAATGTCTCCCATAGTTTTTCCGTACCTCCGATTAAAATTTTGCGATTTTCGGGAAAAACTATTTTTTTGAACATATATATGTATATTGGCGAATGAGCCGAATTTCCTTACTGTTATGAACTTTAAGTAAAACCTATTCAGAATATAATAGTCCAAAATCAGCCTGCAATCATTTTCGTATTATCTTATGGTGTTCCTGCGTAAACTCGTACACGTGCACACGTTACGTTTTTCGTCGCAAGCCAAAAGCTTCCATTTGGTGTTTTACTATTAAATTCATATTATATTTCCAGAAATTTTAATATTTGGCTTAAGACTTATTTAACTGATTTTCGAGAATGGGGTTTATATAGTGCCTATGGTAAATTATAGACCTATATTCACGAAATTTTATTTCTAGTCTTAGGAAACTGTAATGGGCTAAGTTTTACGGCTTGAGGCATAGTAAAGTGCTTTCTGAGAGTGGGTTTTATATGGGCGTATAATAAATTACGACTCGATTTCCACAAAATTTAGTGGTGTCATTTCGAGTTAATCTATGTTGTGTGTTGGACTCGTGTCTTAGTTGTTTTATCCAACCAAATTTCACCATAGTATCAATATTTGTTGCGGTTTAAAGCTTTTTTAGCTAATTTCCGAGAGTGGTCTTTTTATGGGGTCTAAGGTATATTATGGACCGATCTTCCTTAAATTTGGTGACAGTTAAAACGAATTATGCTATGTTCACATTTAAGCAGTTCGAACGTGATTAAGCTCTAATCACTTCAAAATCGAGATGTTTACCCATACATTAAAATGATTTGTTAATCACTCCAAATTGAAATGATTACAACTAAATCACTTCATAAATCACATAGAATCCACTGAACATACCTCAAATGTAGAATTGCCAACATGATCGTGTACAACCGGCCACGAACATTTGGGCGCATAACTCTTGTTCTTACTGAACCGATTCTGCTAGATTGCAATCCCAAACTGAAATTGAGAAAATTTTAGTTGAAATTGAAAAAATTCCAATTAAAATTGAGAATTTTAATTTAAAATTAAGAAAATTCCAAATGAAATTGGGAAATTTTAATTTGATATTGAGGAAATTCCAAATGAAATCGAGAAAATTCCAAATGAAATTGAGAAATTTTAATTTATAAAATTGAATTATATTTTTTTTTTAATATTCATACAACAAACGTACATAACACACATAAGGATCGAAAAAACCGCAGTACCAACTTTAGCTGATTTTGTCGAAGAAACAAGGTTGGTCTCGATTTGTCTTGCGCGCGGTGCAGTCAATTCCTACATACAGTGGTCCAAACATACACTTAATTGGTGCAATTAGTACATCAGGCATTATTAAAATGGACACCCGTAGGGGTTATTTTGATGCTGTCAGCGCAAATGAACAAGTCAGAAGCGTTTTCCGTAGGTGGGAAGAGTTGGGGAATGAATTATCAGAACTCGTGTTGGTATGTGACAATGCTCCATGTCACAGTCGGCTACAAATTATTTTTGACAATTCTCCAGCTACACTCCTGCGATTGAGTCTCTATTCAAGATGCTTAACCCCATTTAAATTATTTGGTCAAAAATAAAAAGTACGGCAAAAACAAAGATGAATGTACCGAACGTTATACCCCCCAATGTATGAGAGCAGAGGCTTGCCTTTTTAGAAGAGGTGATTAGGCTTCTAAGACATTTATAACTACTGGAGATTGTAGTAGAGCCACACAACATACTACAACATTTAACCAATCTGCTCTGGATCTGGAAGACATGCCCGTTGGTGAATAATACCACGATTTGTATTTATGTTTTCCATCCTTATGTTGGTTGTGTGAATTTTATCAATTTAAAATTAAAATTTCTCAATTTCATTTGGAAGTTTCTCAATTCTAAATTAAAATTTCCCAATTTCATTTGGAAATTTCTCAATATCAAATTGAAATTTACAATATCATTTGGAATTTTCTCAATTTCAAATTGAAATTCTCAGTTTTAATTGGAATTTTCTCAATTTCAAAATGGTATTCTCAATTTCAATTGGAATTTTCCCAATTTCAAATTGAAATTCTCATTTTCATTTGGAATTTTCTCAATTTCAATGAAAAATGGTGTAGAAGGACATGACTAAATCGACTTCGAAAACCTGAAGAACTCAGAAAACCACTTCTGATAAGAGGAATAAAACTGTAAATATGTTATCATAAATTATTACATTTTAAATAAATCTCGTACGTTACATATTTAAGACTTTAAATAATTTTTCTTATAGTTAGTATTTTTTTCGATTTAAAGTTTTAGTGTTTTTTTTAACTTTATATTTTTGAAACTTTCTAGGTTTAAGTAGTTTTTGATATTTAGAATTAACATATCAATTGGACGAATTGTGTTTTAAAGATTTGCGCCTATTAAAATTTGTAAAACTTTTTTTTTGTGAGGTTGGGACTAATTTTTTTTGCTTTCGCCTTTATATTCGACATAGTCAAATCGACTTGAAATAATGATACGCGTATTTCAGGTATATAAACTGTTACATAAGAAATAGGCATAAAAAAGTAATTTTGATACAAAAAAATTAAAGTTTTAAGAACACTATTAAAACATAAATAAAAGACATTGTTATTGTTAAATAAATTTAAAAATTCATACAATTCAAAAAACTAAAATAAACAGGGTTCTGTATGAAAACAAGTTTCATATTATAAATAATTATTTGTGTAATTTTTTAAATACAAATTTTTATGGGGTAAACAAAATATTTTTATACCCTACACCACAATTAGAGAACAGGGTATTATGTGTTTGTGCTGATGTTTGTAACACATAAAAATATTAATTTTAGTCCCATTTTCAATATAATAATCTTAGAAAATAACATTTTGATAATGGTGTGTACCGTACACACATCAGTACACACAGTGTGCGTGACACGGATTTTTCGTGTAAAGCACTTCTGATTTTGATTACTTTATAAATTAATTACGCATAAAAGAAAATTTCATAGTCACTCACGCACACATGAATACTATCTTAACTATCAAATACATACAAAAAAATTTTTTGTATAATAAATTTGTCTAAATTTTAGGAACATTTAGGCCCAGAACAGACGGTGAAACGCAACTGCAACGAAATATTTTTGACATTATTGGTTTGAAACCAGTTTCAATCGTTTTCGACACACCCTACAACCTTAATTGTACCAGAATCTGATGAAATTATCATAATCATTTCGGTTTTCTTTGAGAACATATAAAATGCAAACACCAGTTTACTGCACGCCGTGTTCAATGCAACTGATTGCCAATGCGTTTCAAAGCGGTTTCAAAATGATCGCGTCATGTGTGGACTCTCAAGGGATTTATGGCATAAACTGTAATGTTACTCGAAAATAATTAAAAGTTGCAGTTTCGTTGCACATGAGTTTCAACGTCTGTGCTGAGCCTTAGATAAAAATATTTATTAATATGAAATAAAAAAGCACGCTGTATCATTAAAAAAGTAATTTTCTTAATAAAATATTTCGTAAGTGGGCGTGATTGTGAGCTTATGAAGATGATGCAGGATTGAACTTTCGTGCTAACAAAAGTTTTGTTAGCGAGCGTGCGTGATTGTGAGGATTTAAAAATTCATCGTGCGTGACCGTGTGCCAATCTGATTAAAAAAAAAAACACTAACGCTCGCAGCTTTATTTTTCAAATCGATCTAACGTTGCTCCTCTTGCGGTTCGTCTGCCTTACTGATTTCCTGTCCATGTTAACCATGTGCGAAAAGTAAAGATCGCAATTTTAGAGATAATTTAATGAAGTTTGGTTCTTACATGTACGTAAGTGTCACAAGGATGAGCCCATTGAAAACTAAGAGAGTTGGTCGCTTATTTCCCATAGCCTCCCTCCATTTAAAATTCTTTCTAGAATATAGTTTTTATGCCCATAATTATGTTGGTATTTAAATTTATTCGGCCCAAAAATATTTTATTGCAAGTTAAGTCACATTTTATGGAATCGGTCCATTACTTACAATATCCCAATCAGTTCTTTATAAATGTTGGAATTGGTTAAAAAAAATTTGACAACAATAACCTTCATAATGCTACTATGTCATGTCAATTTTTGTGATGGTTGCTCCTTAAATCTGTAGATGCTGCGGAATAGGGTATCAAATGGTCGGACTTGACTCACTTTACTTTTTCATTTCAAAAGTCTTTTCATTTTACTTATATGTAATAATTGATTTTCGTCTTTAGAGACAAAGAGAGAGAAAATAAAATAACAAAGTAACAAAACAAAAAGCTTAAAATCGTGTGTTGGCTATTACGACTTAAATCATCTGCTTAAGTTTTGACTGATATACATACATACTAAAAACTACGGTCTATAGTTAAAAAAACAGCAGTTAAAAAAATAACAGCTAAGATGCAAATTATTTTGTTTAATATTATGCATATTAACGACTAATGCTTTTTTTTTTGTTAAAGTGACAACGTTTTCGTGGTAGCATAATTTTTTTTTTTAACTATAAAACAAATTAGGTGATTGTTTTTCAAAAAAAGCACAAAACCTATGACACGTTCGGTTTAGGTGTTTATTGCTGTCGTCTTCTTTTTTGCCAATGAAATTGGGGAGCTATAAAAGTATTACTTTTATTATTTTAATTTACACATGTGATTGTGCGTTTTTTGCTAATACCCGTATCTTATAAACCTACACCATTTCCGAAGTGATAATGATGAGCATTTTCTGATACCCATCATCATTACCTCTTATAAGACGACGTACAATTAAGAAAAAAATCAGTAAGAATAATTTTTATAAGCTTGTATCTTAATGGGACTATGCGAAATAATTGATCACCTCGGCCCGTTTTCAGCACCACACAAACTTTGTATGTAGAAGGAACTAGTGTCGAATTTTGTTACACTAGCTTGTTCCTTGTAGTGCCTATCGTACACAGTTTTCTAAATTTTTGCTTTTTTTATCAAGCTTTTATTGTATTTTTACGTTTTAGGTAGTTTAATTGTTATTAACAGTTCATTAGAAGAGCTTGTTAACTGTGTTTTATTTGGTTAAGGGCGGGTTTTTAAGATGTGGATTAAGTTTAAACTTAGTTTAATGTACTCTGAAACTTTGATTTTTCCGCAAAATGTGATTTATTCCTAAGTGCATTAAAAATGTTTGCATTTGTGCGTTTTTTGGTGTTATAAATAAGTTGACACCACACCAAACTTACTTATATAATAGTATTCTCACAACAAAGCTCCTAGTCGTTCCGGTGGTTTAACGAACAATGCCCATGGACTATCAACCATATAATAGAAATTATTGAAAGTGTTTAACATCCCAGGCAGAAAAATGGTGACTTACCAAAAATTTAGTTCTACAGTAGCACTAAAAATACAAAATTAAGACTTTTCGTAAATTTTTTTGACATCACAGTACTACTAATACAAAATCATAACTTATGCTATGCATTACCACATTAAAAGTATAGCACACTTACAACACTAGCGGAATTCACGGTTTGCTATTGTAGACTGTACATCTTGTAAATCTTGATTTAAAAAACGATATGTTTACGACATCTACAATACTTAAGGCCCCTATTACGGTTCACAACACAACTCAGTTGAGTTGTAATTAAGACAACTGGTTGTGATCAGTTGTAATTTTTGTTATGTTTTTTGTTCACCGCAATATAGAAAAGTTGTAAACTATAATACAAAATTTAAGAAATTACAACTCAACTCAACCGTAATAGGGAAATAATTTTAAAATCAATGCATTTTGCTGTATTAAATAAATAAGAAAAAGCGAGCAATTGTATTTCACCAGCTCCACCATTGTCTGACGATTTGGTAGGGTATGTTAATTGCACTATAACTAAATACATATTTAATACAAATAATAAAATTGTTGGTCTTCTACAATATATGTACATTTCTTTAGTTTAATCGCTGTGAGTGCATTTACATGGGAAATATCGAAGAAATTGTCTTCGACAAACTCTTCTTCTTTTACCTCTTGTTGTGCTCTTGTCCAATTTCCTCCACTCCTGGTACAATCTGTCAACTAGCTTTATGACCGAAGAGTTGTCTCGCTTCGGAATTTCGCACTTCCAAATTAAGTGCATGAGCAGTGCTACTATCTAAGCATATTCTCTGCTATATTTAGCAGATTGAGTTTAAAAATATTTTTGAAAAAAAATATGCTAACTGCTTTTTAGAATATTTCCTTGTCCAAAAGCAGATTTTAGCATATTTTCACTTTTTTGAAAAGCAGAATTTTTTTAGCATATTTTGTTTTAAACATACTTACCAAACATATTTTTAAACAATCTCATATCGAAATGTTTTTGAACTGTATTTTAAGAATGTATTGCTAGAAGGAAATATCTTCAGCCCAATTAGAATAAAAAAAGGGGGAAAAAACTCCCGTGGAATTTTTATTCATAATTGGGCTGATTGTATAAAAAAATATTTCTAAACACAACTTTTTTGGTGAATTTTAGTACATATAACATTGTAAAAATTCTACATGGTTGCATTGTAGAATGGATTTAAAACAGCAAGTTGCTTTGCAACTGAAGTTTTGGAATTCTCCCATAATTAAAAACACAAAAAATATAGCTTAATACTACAAAAAATTAAAAATTTTGTTACATCGGTTAATCGACAAAAATTAACCGGCTTAATCGTTAATCGAAAAAAGCCAATTTTAAATTAACCGATCAGTTAATCGGTTAAATTACCAATTAACGGTTAACCGAATCAATACCCTAATAATTTCACATAGCCCCCAAAGAAGCTTTTTCCCGGAAAAGAGTCTGTGCCAACCCTTTTAGCACCAAGCAACAGATATTTCGTCGGTATTAAGATTAAACGTAATCCAAACATATTTTATTGCAAACTTAATTATCTTACCACATTTATGAAATAAGGACCAATATTTGTCCATAGCTCCCATACAAATACCACTCCTGGAAATATGTTGTGCTGGAAGGTCCAGAATTGACCATAGCTCGCAAATAAACTCCCTCCCTAAAATTACTTACCGACGAAAAAATATCATATATTAATTAATTAATTAATATGTAGAAAATATTCGGCACAAAGAACTCTTATATAAAAACACAACTTTGCTTTCATAATCTAGAATTGCTTATGGCTTGGTGTGGTGTGGTGCAGACCTGGGCGATTTGCCCTACTTTTGCATTACCATTAAATTTATCAAAAAATATTTAAATGCAAAATTATTGAGTTACCACTAACCTTTACACTTTTAAAGCACTACATTATTTTCTTAGCAAAGAAGTGCATTATTATGTAAAAATCACTAAACGGTATGCCAATTAATGCACTACTTTTTCCATGAATAGTGCGCAATTATTGCATTACCACTAAAACATATTAGCGGAGTTCAGTGTTAGGTTTGCAAAAGAGCCAATGCAGAAATATGAACTCCGCGATTGCAAACAACAAACTTAAAAGCTGCAAAAATAGTGCATTAAAAGTTTTAAAGTTAGTGGTAATTCAGTAAATTTGAGTGGTAATGCAGTAAACTTGCATTTGCATTGGTTTGATTTCATGTATAAAATTGTCATTTCTTTAGCATATTTAAGCATTTGTGCCAGGTCTGATGTGGTCTAGGGTATCAAGTGGTCGGGCTTGACCCACAATACTTTCTTACCTGTTTCTTATTTTTGTATTTTTAAAGATTGATAGTTCTTGAAGAAATTAAATCTATTATACATATCATAAAAAAATTTTATTTTATAAATTCCAAAACAATAACAATTATTTACCAAAGTTTAAACAAAAATCTTATCAAAAAGTTATTCTCACGCAAGCCGTGGCTTAAAGAAATTAACAAACAATTATCATTTAAAAAATATTTTATATATTATTTTTATTATAAATTTTAAAAAAGAAATTGAAAAATATATATCTTAAACCAGTCTAAAACCAAATACGTACATGAACAAATTTATACCCTAATGCAATAAAAAATACACACGGTTGTTATGAAGTTGCAAAATATTTACAATTTAGCTGCAGTATCCTTAAGATCAACATAAGCACCGGTTATAACATCCTTGCCGGTTTCAACAATGCTGGTCTTAAAGTGAATGCGCTGACCTTGTTTCCACATATCAACCTTCAAAGTTTGTCCGGGCAAAACGGGCGCAGTAAAACGCACTTTAATGGCTTTAAAGAGCGCAGAGTTGTTGTTAGCATATTTAGCTAAAATAGCACGAAGTGAGAAACCTAAAGAGCAGAGCCCGTGTAAAATAGGTGTTTTAAAGCCTGCAATTGCAGCAAAGTTGGGGTCAATGTGTAAAGGATTCAAGTCGCCAGACAAACGGTATAAGGCAGCTTGATCTTCAGAGGTTTTGTATTGAATATAAGCATCGGGAGCGCGGGTAGGATTAGGTACTGTGGGAACAACTCCTTCTTTAGGATTCTTTTTGCCACCGAATTTACCAGCACCCACAATAAAAATAGAACTTTGGTTTTTAACCAACAAACGACCATTTTCATCATAAGAATCACAGTTGGTAACAACTACAGCTCCGGATCCCTTATCCATAACATCAAAAACCTTGCCATTGGTATTCAACTTGCCACTGGTAGGAATGTCATCGCAAATTTCTAAATATTGTTCACCATGCAAAATGTTGGTCAAATCAGCTTTTCCATCAGGTAAAGCACTGCCAACTAAATTGGAAGTCATGCTGAGCATAAGACCAGGCATAACAAAAAACGAGGGAATAGCAGTAAATTCAGGATCATTTTCGTATAAAAATTTCGAGTCGCTAGAATTCTTGACAGTAGCACCAATACCCAAAGCGTATAAAATTAAATCCTTAGAACAAAAATTAAAGGTATCCTCAATACCGCCAATTTTGCCTTCTTTAAGATTTTCCAAAACTTCAATTAAATTGCCTGAAGCTTCACCAATAGCATTGAAATGTGTGGTATTACTCATATCAGTGACTTTAGACCAAACACTCTTGACATATTCCGGAGTTATGGTGCTTTGTTCAATAGAGGTGCGAAGAACACAGCCTTTACCACGCACCATATGGATTTTGGTAGCCCAACCGGCAGCACTTTCAATATAACAACCTATAAAAAAATTTACATATTTTTAATTTAAAAAAAAAATTCTTAATATTTTCCTACTTACCATTATCTTCACAAGATTCATGACACAAATAAGCGACAACAGGAGCAATCAATTTCGGTTTTAATTCGTTAAACAAAATATCAGGCAAAATTCCTTCGGTCATACGACTGGCAGCAGTGGGTACAATAACATTGCAATGAATATTATTCTTTGAACCTTCAATGGCGACAGTGTTGGCCAAACCAACCAACCCCATTTTTGCAGCCGAGTAATTGGCTTGACCAAAGTTACCATAAATACCCGAGTTGGAAGAAGTCATGATAATACGTCCATAGTTCTGTTTCTTCATATAAGGCCAAGCAGCTTGGGTAACTTTAAAACTACCCTTTAAGTGGACATCATTAACCAAATTCCAATCTTGTTCAGAGATTTTCAAAATACTACGATCACGTAAAATACCAGCGTTATTGATAATAATATCCACACGTCCATAAGTTTTAATGGCGGTTTCTACCACTTTATCGCCATCTACAACAGAATTGTAATTGGCTACGGCTTCACCTCCCATAGCTTTAATTTCATTGACAACCAAATCGGCCGCCCGAGTGGAAGCGCCTTCGCCATTGTGGGCACCACCCAAATCGTTTACCACAACTTTAGCACCACGGGAAGCCAAAACTAAAGCATATTCACGACCGAGACCAGCACCGGCACCGGTCACAATAGCAACACGTCCATCATAACGTAATTGTTCTGCGGCCATTTGAATTCAAGTTAATTTTTTATTTACTTCTTTACTTTGAACTGGTCAAAAACAAACTAAGTACAATTTCTAGCTGAAAAAAATTAAAAGTGTTTTTTAGATTTGCAAATACATATAAGTATGTGTATGTATGTATATTTGAATATATTATACAAGAATATCAACCGTCAAAGTTCATTTTTTCCAAAAACATATACATACTAAATAAAAAATAATGGTAAACGATAATGCATTGAATAAGTATGTGTAAGTAAGTATGTAAATAAGTTAGTACGTGATCCTATATTAACAGATAAATGGAAGAAGTGTGAGTTCTTTAACTAGGTGTTGATAAGATTTTTTTTTAATATACCCTTCGCTACAGATGGAAAGGGTATATATAAGTTTGTCATCTGGTTTGCAATTTCTTCAAATTTAATCTTTCACAAACTTAAAGTATATTTATTCTAGATCCTTATAAAAAGCAGAGTTAATTTAACGATGCCCTGATTGCTTGAAATGGGTTTTCGAAGAACCTGAATATCATAGAGACTTTGTTGATATATGTATATTATATCACATATACATAGTCCGAAATTAAGCTAAATCGGTCAAAAGTTAGCTATAATATAAGCAAAAACTCGCTACTGCCTCTAATTTGTACCCAAAAAACTTAACATTAAGAACAGAAAATAATGCTTACTCTTTTAAAATTTTCCAACAACTGATCTAAATATCATCGCATTAGAGATAGATTTGATACTAAGTTGAGTGACTGGCTAGATAGCGAATTATTTGGTGAATTCATTTGTAATGTAAGTTTCCGTATAAAGTTTTGGTTTTGCAATAAAACTAAATTGTGTTATAAATATTATATTAGGCAGCAAATACAAGTTGTAGAGGCCGACCGAATATTTCTTATGAGGAGGGTTCAATGAGAACAAAAAGGAGGCGAGTGGAAGAACTTGTCGCTTCTACTTCATCTGAAGCTCTTAAAAAAGCCGCAGAAAGGGTATCAGGTTCAAATACTAATGAGAAAATTTCTGTTGAAAGTGCTTTAGCATTATACATTGATATGGATTTATCTATGAGGCAGTACAATATGATGAGAAAAGTAGTAAATTCTGTTCACGAAGATTGCTTTCCGTCATACTATATGATTGCAGACGCTAAAAAAAAGATTTTGCCTGATGACATTCATGTAAAAGAAAGGCCTGTGAATGAACAGTGCTATCAGTATGGATTGTCGACATTTCATGCATGGATCAAATGTTTTGAATGCATTTTGCATATTTCTTACAAACATCATATAAAGAAATGGAAAGTGGTAGGAAAAGAAAATAAAAATCAGGTTGCTGAGCAAAAGAGATATATTCAAGCAAAATTTAAGTCTGAAATGGGTCTTATAGTTGATAAGGTTAAGACGGGGTATGGCACAACGAACGATGGCAATACTGATAGGCGCTTCTTTTCTAATGTGTAACTTTCAGCTCAGATTACTAATGTAGATGTAAGGTTAATAAAAAATTTTTCTATTATTTTAAGAACACTTTCAAGTGGTCTTTATATAAATATATCAAGTTTTGAAAAGCTTTTTTAAAAGATACTGCACTTTTATATTTCGAATTATATTCTTGGTACTATATGCCTTCAACTGTGCACAAAATTTTTCATGGTATAGATTTTATTAAATATTCTACCATTCCTATTGGAATGTTATCAGAAGAAGCAATAGAATCAAGTCATAAAATTATAAGAAATGCAAGTTTAAGACATACGAGAATAATAAGTAGGATTGCCTCCATGAGAGACCTCATAAATTATCTTATTCTGCAGTCAGAGCCATCAATTTCGATGCATAGTCAAAAAATACTTTTAAGAAAAAGTGATTTAAATGATCTGAAAGGGCATTTAGTTGAAAACAAAGATTTAACGACATAAAAACAGCGAATGAATCATTGGTAGAATCGGAAAGTGATTACAGTGATAATTGTTAATATACTTTGATTGCCTGTAATACTTATATATATTTTATGTATGTATGTATGTTAAATATGTTATATTAAATAAATAAAATTTATGTTTCTAAATTTCTTTTTACTGAGCGGCAAGGACTTACGTACTAAGTTAATTTTTGTAAAATAATTTTTAAATTTAGGTTGTATGGGAGGTGGGCGTGACGCTGGTCCAATTTTTTTGAAAATTAGAAATATGTTACAATATTAATAAATATATACACATGCAAACTGTCGCTCTTATCTGATTACTAATTTCCAAGTCTTAACAATTTTGAAATTTAGGTTGTATGGGAGGTGGGCGTGGCCCTTGTCCGATTTTTTTTCGAAAATTGGAAATATGTTACAATATTAATAAATATATTCACATGCAAACCGTCGCTCTTATCTGATTACTAATTTCCAAGTTTTAACAAATTTTCAATTTTGGTTGTATGGGAGGTTGGCGTGGCATTTGTTAGATTTTCTCAAAATTTCGCACAAATACTTATTTTCCTAAGAAAAACATTCATGCCAAATTTCACCTCCCTACTATAGCTGCTTCTATTTTTGGCCACCCGATGTATGAAATCGCGACACAGTGCGATACAGTCGTTTATGACAACGGCAACCACAATAAGGCTGATTTTTTTTTTGTTAAGCAGCGCAATACTTTATTTGCATTTAGATGAGATTTTTCTCCGCAAAGATACAAATTCAAAGTCTATGAAGTTGGTCGTCATTGTAACGAGTACTTTTTACCTACATATTTGCAAGAAAAAAAGAATTCCATAAATTGTCGCTTACGATATAATCGATATAAAGAAATAGAGAATATTTCTATTCAAATTTTAAGAAAACTTTGTATATTTTGTATAGCTTTAGTTGATTAAAATTTAGATTTAAAACGCAGTTGAATATCAAATAGACACATGATTGCCGCACCAGGGTTGTATTTTATTGGTAAAAGTAAGCACAATAATAATAAAATAATGTAGAAAACAAGTATGTATTAGGCATTTAATATATAAAAGTATGTTTTAACTTAATAAGCTAATATTAGCTTGTATTTTCTTAATATGTATGAATTAAAATGTTAAAATTTTGCAACCTGTCCAAAAACCAATTCCGATCGAAAGTTGAAGTAGTTCAGGGGCCTAATTCTGGCAGTCGTGATCGAATACTTTTTCGGTTCGAAAGCTATTTTTGGGTTTTCAATACACTGAAAAAATAATTTCGATTCGTTCAGTATCGACTGAAAGAATTAAAAATAAAATAGCTTTCGAATCGAAAAAGTATTCGATCCAACAGCCAGAATTAGCTCCCAGAATTTTGCTTCTCCAAATAACGAAAAATTAATTTCAATAAGCTAAAACAATTTCGATTGGATTTTCAACTACGGAATCATATTTCGCTCGGAATGTTTGACATGTCTGATAAACTTGGATTTTTTTGACATTAGCTTGAAATGGTGTAGAAATTATAGCAGGCCAAATTTGCATACTTTCTTATTTAAATGCAACTAACTGTACAATGTTCGAATTGCTTTATGTATGGTTTTAAAAAATTCATCATCAGATCATTAATTTAATCGTATTTCAAAAACGGGTTTTGAACTGTCAATTACATGAAAAATGTTCAACTTGTTTCATTAATTCCTTGACAGTTTCGAAACTTAGCCAAATAATTTGATGTTGCAAACGAACATGTTGGAGACATCTTAATTTTTTTTCTTGTTTTTTTTTTGTTATCTCCAACTTGAAATTTGTAATATGAACTTTGTTCCATGTTCATTTATTTATCTCAAAGTAAAATCAATAAAAAAAAAAATATAAAGTAGATCAAATTAAATTTAAGGAATACAAAATTTTTTATTGTAATTCTTAAATTAATTATTGTTTAAAACTTCTTTACGAAGCCGACATAATTTATATGGGTGTGCCAACCTAACTTACCAAATTTGTATTTGCTTCTTTTTGTGCTCAAAAGAATTATAATTCTTTTATTTAATTTAATTCTTGGAATTAAACGGTGTAATTATTAAATCGTTTTAATTTTAATTATTTATAAATGGCAAATATTTTGCAAAGCGATAAGAAAAACATGAAATTGCGAAGAACAACTGTAACAATCGAACACAATTTATTATTGATGAATGAAAAAATAAACAAGACAGAATCAACATTACATATTTGACATTTTACTTTATTATTGTATTCGCTTAGGTGTCATGTTTTTTTTTTTTAATTTTGCAGAAGGTGGCAACGTATTAAGGTTTGTGACTTAACTAGTGTTATCCCAAAAACTTACCTTTTCACCATTTTAAAGTAACAATAATATTTTACCACTCATACTTTTTTCAAAAAAGAAATTTTTTCGATAAAAAAAAGTTATCGATATGATGAGGTTCTTGTATTTGCTAAAAACATGTTGTTTTTTATTCCCACAATATAATCGTGGAGAGGGTATAATGTATTACTAGTTAAGATTTCAAGAAGGAAAAAACCTCAAATATAAAGTTCTTGATTGTTTGCCTTGGAATTTTTACCACTGTCAACTCTCATCCAAAGCTCATTTAAAGCTGTAGGCACACTATCGTATCGCGAAAGTTGTTCCTTCAAAAAGAGCCCAAAAATTTTCGATTGGTTTGAGATCTGGCCATTAGATTCTTTGAAATTTTTGCTTTGACAGCTCATCCTTAAAGATCTTAGACGTATTTTTTGGATACCCGTCCTGCTGAGAAAAAATTTCTTCCCCTTAAGAACTTCTGTCCACGAAATCTTTTAAATTGTCTTCTACGATCGGAAGAAAATATTCGTTTTTCATTATACCATCGATTTTTACTAAAGGCGACCGTACACGACATGTTTTTGTCATCTGACATGTCAAATTTTCCACTGCAAAACACATACATGTCGTGTGTTACCTTTTTAACTTTGCTTCTGTAAAAGTCAGACGCAAAGTCATCTGACAAAATTTCAATTAGAGCGTGCTCTATTTTCTTCTGACAAACCATCTGACATCAGAAAGCTATGCCGGCAAGAAACCGGCAGCGGCGTCCACTATTGACGGAATCATTAGCCGGCTGAAGTTAATTTTTTACAATACCGAGATATGTTTGATCATCTTACCATTGAATAGAATTTATGTGAATATATTTATAAAAACCGTTTTATTATAAAATCCTAAATTGGTATCTTTGAATTAAAAGAAAAAAATGTTAAGATGGCTGAACTATTTTACGGCGCAAATAAAACTTTTCATGGCGGCAGCAAGCTATTTTGAAACCGAGCACTACTTTGGTTTCTGCAATAACAATGCGAAAAAAAAACAGAGACAATGTCAGAAGCAAATTACATGTACGTGCATGTACGTTTGTGACCGAATATTATAAAGCTTATGTAAAACAGCGATTTTGACAGACATGCACAATTACATGTGACTTGAAAATTTGACATGTCAGATGACAAAAACATGTCGTCTATATGCGCCTTAAGTAACCACCAAGTAAAACCGGAACAAACCATCAAGATTCCACCTCCATGTTTCATCATGTCTTTCACTTGGTGCATTTTTAAAGTTTCGTAAGGGAAGTGACAGTAGTACTGTTTTCCATCCGACTGAAAACAGTTTGTGTTTGTTTCACCCGTTTGCAGTATTACACGCTCTAGTTTTTGTGCTCTTTGCAGAACTTTAAACGCACCTTATAATTTTTGGCTTTATAACTGAAACCAGAGCATTTGTAACAATTTGATTTTATAAACCAGCCGATATTTTCTTCATTTTGTTTTTTACCCTGGATGGTTACTGTTCGTCGAATTGACAAAGCTCATTTACTTTTTATCATATAACTTTTTTATAAGTGTTCATATAACGCCGTTTTTGTCAACAACGTTAGCTGATGCTGAAAACTTGTAGTGAGTGGACGTACGCTGGATCCTCATTTCTTTAAAGTTGAAATTCAAAGGTGTGTACTCGTTGCAACGACGAAGAGTAGCCTAAGTGTAAGTTTTTGTTTCTATTTTTTTTTTTTTTGGAATTTTAAATATTACTTTTGTCAACAGCTACGTCATATATACTCAAAATATGTTCCATAAAGATCGAAAACCCAAAAACCGACGACACCATCTGAAAAATATTCATTTATCTCTCGCGGCTCAATATTTAAGAGGAAGACTCGAGATACCTACCTTGCAGATCTTAATTAAGGAAAAACTTCAAAATAAAATACCTAATCGACAAGAATCCGTCGAAAATGTTATCAAAGGACCAAAAGAGCGTAAAATTTGCCACCTCTGTCCCTATAGCAAACTCAGAATGACGAAAAGTATATGTATATGCCAGAAAAGCATCTGTTGTGAACATGAAATTGAACTTTGTGTTTCATGCCTAAAATAAAGCTAATAACTAAATAGTTTTTTCTTTTGTATTATTTGACTGATTATGTTTAAAGGCTGAGTAAGAAAAAAGTAATTTTTTTAACTTTTTAGTTTTTGTTGTTTTAAAAAGTTAATTAATTTGGAAAACAAAAAAGGGTTCAAATTCGTATCGAATTTTAGAGAGAAAAATAATTTTTATTTCTTATATTTTATTTTTTAATAAAACGCTTAACTAAAACTGATTTTGCTTTATTTTTTACTTTAAAAATCCTTCCGCAAGAATTTATTTTTTAAAAAGTTCATCGATTCGACGAAGAGTCCCCTTATTGTACTTAAATGAAGAGTAACCTTTCAGGGTTAAGTAGAATAATTTTACAATATTTGGCAATAAAAGCATTCGCAGTTAACGGTTTTATTGCTTTAATAATTCTTCAAACAACACAAAAAACGGAATGAAACAACTGTTTTTTTTTTTTCATTTTTTTATGTTGCCAGAAAATTAGGTTTTACTTTTGAATTTAAAAATTATTTTATACACCATATACACAACATCGTAGTGAATAAGGCGAATTCATGTTTAGGATGGTGGCGATACTACAACAAGTAACAACACCAAAAACATAACATGAATTTTATTTGTTGCTTGGTCGATATGTCAAAAACACAACTTTTGATATTCCTCTCTCTAATTTAGAAAAATAAGTTGCACTGCTGTGCTTTTAACGCCACCTGAAAAATGAATTCGCCTTGGTAGTTAATAATTTATGCAGAAAACCTGGTTGGCTTTTAAATAATTAATTAGTTTTACGGCCAATTTCACCAAGTTCGGGTTAAACTAACTAACGATTACTTTAACTTACATTGGCCCATTTTGCTCAATAAAATAATACGCTAAAAATTAATAGAAATTAAAAAAAATCTAAGACCTTTACAGTATTATAATAACCTGTCTGTTTTTTTTATGACAAATGAAAGTTTACATTTTAAACAAAATGAAAGTTAGTGTTTTTTTAAATGTTTACTTACAATATTCTGTATGTAATATTAACTGAAATTGTAATATAAAATAAATGAAAATTCAGTTAAAACCGGTCTACTTATTTTTTATTTATTTTTTATTGTCAAAAACTCAACCCCATGTTCCGTAAAAACAAATGTATTTTCAGTTATTTTATATAAATTAACTATCAAAAATTAACTACATATTCCGTAAAAAACAAAGGAATATTCAGTTATTTTATTAAATTCAGTTATTTTCTTTTACTCCACAAAAGAGCCTTATTTCTAAAAAATACCAGACAGACACCTGTCCGCTTGTTTTTCTAATGAAAAAGATAGAGAAAAATATTATTATTTACGTACCCCGTTACTCACGTTTGTTTTACTTTTGTTGTATTGACTCCGTTGTTTACAGAATAACTCTTAATTATAAGCCACCAGCAGCATGACCAAAATAGTTTCGCAATTATTTTACTTTGAAAATTTGATGTATGTATTTAACTAAATAATTTTAACAAATAGAAAATGGGAATTTTTACACAAAACAAGCTTATCGTTTTTTATAGATAACTACAAATTTATTTTTGGTAGTTAAATTATATAAAATAACTGAATATTCCTTTGTTTTTTACGGAATATGCAGTTAATTTTTTGATAGTTAATTTATATAAAATAACTGTATATTCCTTTGTTTTTACGGAATTTGCGGTTGAATTTTTGACAGTAAAAATTAAATGAACTTTTCGTTATTTTAAATTACATTTTCATTTAATTTTACATAAAGAAGAATTTAACTTAATCAACGGACAACATTAACTGCACTTAGTTTTTTGAATAAATTTACTGTAATAATATTCTGAGTGTTGTACAAATACTTTGATTTACCCAAATTGGGTTGTTCACGGAAGGCAGATTATCAAGTGATATGGTTATGCAGTTATGTTTACAGCAACAAAATATATTTCAAATTCAATAAATGTATTTTGTTATTGTTAATATAACTAAATAACCATATAACCTGATAACCAGCCTTCCGTGAACAAGCCAATTATTTTTAATTTATAATTAAATTTCTACTTAAAATTCAATTTCTCATTTAAAATTAATTTTTTTTTAGACTCTGGGATGTTCGCAATCAAAATAGTTGCATGAAAATCTATCGAGGTCATGTGTCACATGTTAACTCTGTTAAATTTTCACCCGATGGCCTTTGGATTGCCTCGGCTGGCACCGAAGGTTCTGTCATCATTTGGGACATACGTAAAAGTAAACAAATTATGGAATTTTGTGATCAACCAGCTGGTGCTGCTATAACATGCATACAATTTCATCCATTTGAATTTTTATTGGCTGTGGGTCGTGTTGATGGCACTGTTTGTATATATGATTTGGAAACAAAATCTCGTATAACACAAACAGATTCTACAAGTTTATTTTATCGTCATCCTATTAAATGTATAACATTTAGGTAAATTTTATAATTTGTTTCGAGTGTGAACAAAAACTTAATATATTTTTTATCGATTTATTTTAGTGAAAATGGCGAATGTTTATTTGTGGGCACAGCGGCAGCAATTTCAATAATTGGCTGGGAACCAGATAGAGAATTTGATCATATTAAATCGGCTTGGACAGCTTTAGGTGATATGAAAATTGTTAATAGAAGATTGGTAAGTTCCCTAAAAATACATCGCATAAATGCCGCAAAAGTCTAAACTAAAAAGTGAAAGTTACAGAAAAAACTGACCATAATTTTTTTTTTTTTTATTAAAAACATTTGTTCTTATCTACATACATACATATCGTCACCTAAAATGCAAAGGGGCGTAACAACACTTTTTATTTTTTTACATGAGATGCAGAAAACTTAACAACATCAAAAACAACAAGGTTTATTAAGCGTTTGAATTTCTTTAATAAAGTCGCCATATTTCATCGCAAGGATCTACATTTTTTTGTGAATAAAACGAACAATAATCAAAAGCTATATTTCGAATTTTTTTGTTTTTACGTCCTTTTGCCTTTTGACGATATCTTAGTTTGTATCTATGTATACACCATATCTCTAAATAATTAATAAACATTTAACGCCCTTAAATTTCAGATTTGTGGCTCTTTCGAACAAGAATATGTTAGCATTGATGCTCTCAGTGTTAATCGAGTATTTCCATTTTACAATCCATCAAATAATACCACACCCGCCTTTAACTATAATTCGACCACACGAAAAAGTTTTTCGCGTGGTAATCAAAAGTTAAGACTGTCAATTGGTGGTCCGAAGCCGTCCAGATTAGTTGAAGAAAACGAAGATAATCGCAGTCCAAGTTTGGATGGTCACTCGTCACCGAATCTCAGTTTAGAATTGGTTGATGAATCTGCCATAGATCCAGCATTACAACCACCCACCTTACCATCCATCTCCACACATCCGATAAATGGTCATGGCGGAAACTCAATAAACATAACTTTAACAGATTTTGAAACCAGCTATACTTCAATTGGTGGCAACAGTAGTAGTGGTGGTATTAATGTCCCCTTAAAGAAGTTATCTTCCTCACCTTATCACTTTTCCACTATAGCCTCAAGCACAGCCTATTCATCATTTGGTGGTAGTAGTTTGGGAGCTTTAAATTTCGATGGTCCCAGTTCGCTGAAAATGCCCGGCGAACGTGGTGACATCTATCAGTATGAACGTTTAACAGATCCTTTTAATCAGGACTCTGAAATAAATTTCAATGAAAGTTTCCCGCCTGTTATAACAAACTATGATAACACCGAAATGGTGGAAGATTTTCCAGTCAACACAAATCTTCACCTACCGCCCGGTTCAACGGCAAATACAAATGGTGCCAGCAATTCGGTGAGCTCTGCAACCAGTTCAGCCAACTTTGCTCACCCACCTCCGAAGACAGCTAAACCAAAAACAACATCGCACATAACAAAACGCACTGCCCAGGTAACAAGTGGTGGTGTTAAAACAAGTGTTTCCTCCACCTTTCAACAACGCAATAGACTATCGCAAGTATCATCCGTCAGCACAACTGAATTGCACAAGCTGGATGATAATATGCTTATTAAAAAATCCGCTTCATCACATATTGTTGTAAATAAAAATAAGGCACATGTAAATAAAGAGAATGCACGTAATAAAAATATAACTGTGCAAATAATAACAAAACCTCCTACACGATCACGTACTTCGTTGGAACTAAGATCACCGCAAAAGCAAACACAGCACTCGGCGGCACAAAGGCAAACACAAGTAAGTAGCGTGGGAGAGAGAGAGAGAGAAAAAGAGGAAGAGATAGAGAAATGTATTATAAAGATGTTGTTTGCATTAATCCATTATTTAAAAAGGAAGTATACTCCTAGTTTACAATATAAAAGTTCGGAATAAATACATACTGTCCGATTTCTTCTAAGACCTAGTAAGCGCCTTTTTTTCTAAATTGACTTTTTTGGTTTTTATGGTAGAGAATAACATTTGCCAACCGATTGCATAACTTTGTATGAAAAAATTGAGCCATTTTGAAATACAAAATGACATGTGAATGAAAAATTTAATAATTTTAATATTATAATTTTGTCTTTGAGTTAAAAAAATTTGGAATTTGGTCAATCGGAGCTTTTTAGGTGCTGTGCCAGGCCCTCAAAGTCAGTAACTTTAGTAAAAACGACACTTTTTGTCGAGTTACTCAAAAACTATATATGTATGTGTGTGTATGTATATCCTTAAAGCACAAATATGCCAAAGCTCTATTGCGATATCTAAACATGGCTCCCGTATAAAAAACCGTTCTGAGCCGAAATTCGTTTTCGAACCCTTTGGTTCCAACATTTCTTTTAAAGGATTCAAAACTTTATCTCTGTCCCTAAAAGTAGCTCCAATACAAATCGTAAAATGCATGGAAAGACATGCAATTTGTCGAATTTTCAAGGTCCGATGCATAAAGCTAATTTATTTTTTTAAGTTAATTAAATCTGTGGCATTTTGACAAAACATCTTAAGTCAAACTTAAAAAGTTGACAAAAATGTTGTTAATCATAAGAATTTTCATTCAGAAAACATTTTTATAATTTTGTATTATCAACGAAATTTTTCTTTTATTTTGGTTTATTTTATTATTTAATAAAAATTATTTTTTCACCGAGTTTTTCTAAAAAACTTTTTTGCTATCTTATCTCGACTTATGATGTTTTGTCAAAATGCCACAGAAATTTAATTTTTTAGCAAAAATAAAAAATTAAAAATTTATTTTAATTTGAAAATTGCTGTTTGCGCCAAAAGCACGTTAGAGACAAATTTGACTACAGTTACTTATAAGTAGGGTTGCGATTTTCATGCAAATGCATGTTTTTTGTCGATAGTTTAAGATCGATGTCGACCAACTATCTTTCAGAATCATTAAATTTGCGTTAAAATGGCATCGATTTGTTTTTGCATATTGTTTCATATTTTTGTGAAAATGAATATTTTTGCATTTTTTGGTTTTAAATGCATATTTTCTTGCATATTTTAACATATTTGAGTAATATATTTTTTAAATTTCCATATTATAAAAAAAATTTCCGAATACACAAAAAAGTCTTCCAAAAAAAATTTTAAGATCAATTAATAAATTTTTTTTGGAAAAAGATTTTCAAAATTTAGACAGAAGATCCTTCTATTTTTAACCGATGCAGCACCTTACATGTTTAAGGTTGCCAATGAGCTTAAAATATTGTTTCCAAAACGGTTCACATGTTTTTTGCTTGGCATATGGGTGGTACTGAGGTGTAGAGGAAATTAGAAGCCAATTCGGTAGTATTGATTTATAGGTTTCATACGTGAAAAATATATTTTTAAAGGCTCCTTTACGAGTTGCAATTTTTAATGAAATGTATCCCTTGGTACCCTTACCACCGCAGTCAGTAATTAACCTGGCTAGATGCTGTAGAATACTATTAAAAAAATTTTGAGCATTTTAAAAATGTTATTGAAAAAATTGTTGCTACCGGGGCTTATGCAATTAAAATTCAATTAGCATTTGTATTTTCCAACTACGGATATATTGGTGTAACAATAACTAAATTTGAGGAATATTGTTCACTTAAGACAACTCAAGTCAAATTAACTTATATGCAGAAAGTAAAATTAACAAGAATAGACCAATTAAAAAAAATCGAAATGTTTTGCAAAAAATTAAGGATTTCAAAAATAAAACAAATTTCAACTATTTTTGAATTAGAAAATAAATATTTTCCAAATGAATTGGCATCCTTTAAGTATGGTCCTATAACTTCGGTTGACGTTGGGAGATCATTTTCCATGTACAAAAGTATTTTGCGGCCGAACAGACAGAGGCTGAATTTTGATAATATAAAAAAATATTTATTTGTTTATGCAAACAAAAATTAATTTAGGTATTTTAACCAAGTTTTAAAAAGTATTAAACTGAACTTTTTATTTTTATTTTATTTTGTGTGTTAAAAAAAAAAATTAAAAAACACCTTTTTAATAAAAATGTTCAAGATTTTAGTGCATATTTTTTATTTTTTAAGGCATATTTTGGAGTTTTTAGTGCATATTTTATGCGATTTTTAAGTGCATGAAAATCTCATCCCTACTTATAAGTAAAAAAATTTTTTCAAAAAATGTTTTACACCCTTCAGAAAGTCGCAAAGCTATGATCTGTAAAAAAAAATTTTGTTTTAAAACCTTTTTTTAGAAGGTTTTTTCGTTTTCTGAAAAATGAATTGTTGGCGCTTACGTGGTTCAAATATATTAATTTAATTTAATTTAATCATATTTAAAAAATATGTATAAAACATTCCATTTGTACAATCTATTTCCGAACGAACGTTTAAAACAAAAACAAATTTTAAAATATTGTTTGGGGTTTACATGTCTTCGTTCGAAATCGATGAACAGGCCATTAGTAGTTGCTAATTTCGCTCCAGAAGACTGAATTGTATTTTTGAGGTCTCTAGTTATGTTTTAGAATTTAATGAATATAATTATTTAAAATGAATATCAATAAAAGTAAAAAATGATGAAATACAGACATTTTTGAAATATACAGGGGTGTCATAAAAATTGAAAACGTAAAACGAAAGAATTTGAAAGTTCTTTTTAATAAACTTTTAATCTAATTTTTAAAATTTTTGTTAAAGAATTATGTTTAATGGAGCAATAATTGTCATAAAATTTTTTTTATTACAGAAATTTGATTGAAAAGCGACTTTTAAAATTCTTTCATTTTTGTTTTCGATTTCCATGACACCCCTGATATTATAAAAATTCTAAACCATATTTGGAGAAGTTTCTAGTAATTGAACCTTTTTAAACCAAAATCATAATGTTTTAAATATACAGTTGAAATGTTTTGAACTTAAAATTTTACGAAACGTTATAAATAATTAATTAAACTTACATACTTCCTTTTTGTACCTCTGTACATAAATTATACTTAGTGCTAAAAAAAAAATAAGCTGGTATCTGGTGTTTATATTGATGGTGATGTTTTTTGTATACTGTGAGCTATAAAATTGTATTTATATTTTGCTTTTTCTTCTCTTTTTATTTTATAGCGCATTTCTAGTTACAACATGGATACTAGTAATGGCTCGGCAAATGTGTGTATTTCTTTAAATCATAATTTTCATTAATTGTTTAATTTGTGTTTTTCTGTTTAACCCAATTTGAATATCCCTGCCATTGTATTGTAATTGTAGTACATACTGCATGTGTAGTAAATATGTATATATTATTCAATTTGGGTTTTATTTATTTTTAACACATAAAATTTTTAAATATATATATATATTTATTTTTTTTTTACATTTTGTATAGATTCCTATAAGTTATCGTCCAGATCCTTCTTTACTCACCCAATCGGGTATAAATCAAAAAAGCTTTAATAGTATGCGTCATGGTATTGATGATAATATACCAGAAATTGAAATGTTATCAGCAACACATGAACAGCTATATCAGGAATTAAGTAATCGTAATGCAACTTTACAAATTATACGAAATTCTACAAGGTAAGTGAAATTGGGATTTTGAATTTAAATTAATTTATATGTGAATTAAATTAAATACTATGGGGAAAAACATACAATTATCGTTCAAAATATCGGCTGAGTAGTATTTCAAACCGAAAATCTGTTTATTCTGATAGCCTTAGAATTGGAAACTGATAATGTTGAAAAGAAATGTCTGGAAACAGTGCACCATATTGTTTAGGGTTACATAGACATAAGGCTAAATAATTTGGTTAAAAAGTTTAAAGCAAATAACTCGTAAAAGAAATTCGTACGTGAATTTAGTGATTAATAAAATAAAATTGTTAAAATTAAGAAATTTACTGCAAAAACAAAAAGTGTTTTGTCAAAAAAATTTGTTGAAAAACAGGTGCTTTAATTTAAGTTAAATTAATATTAGGAGGGTACACACAGTGATGCCAGGAGAAATTTCAAAATATCCCTACGTGTCTAAAAAAAATCCTTTTTCCCTACAACCAAAACAAATTTCCCTACACTTTTCCTACGTTAAATTTTTTTTTTTTAGCAACAGGCAAACAAATTCTTTTTATAAACATTAACAATTTATTAACAACAATAAAAAAACCAAATTAAATATTTAAATGCCATACACACACATATAAAAATTTAATTTCAAAAATTACACTGTGTGACAACTTGAAATTTTTTTCTTTTTGGCAAAAGCACCTCTATATATACTTTAATCGAGAGACAAAACATAGTCAAACTTCGTATTTGATTTTTCATTCCCTCATCTTTTTTTCTTATATAAGTATCTAATTAGTATCTAAAAGGCTCTGTAAAATTTTATAAAAATATTTTCTTAACTAAAATATAAAAAAATTTCCAAGGTTTTGTTTAAATGTGCTAAATTCCTATTTCATACTATTGATAAACTGAAATTTATTGTTGATGGGATAAGCTATTCCTATGCGCATTGCACTGGTTGCTTAGGCCAGATCGTCAGGAAACTTCATCCAAAGATTTTAGAAAAACTAAAGATATTACACAAATAAAACTATTAAGCGAATAAGAATTATAAGTCCCAGTTTTACTTGTAACAATATCAAAGCTTAAACAAAAACAACAACAATAAACTGTGAGTTTATCTTTTCTTACAGTCCCGACTACAATTGGTTGATTTTTTTTCAACTCTAAATGTAGTTGTAAGTTGGTAAAGAAAAAACAAAAATAAAAGGAAATTACTTTATAATATTATTATCTTTATTCGGCTTTTAAATTTACAATCCTATGTTAATAAACAATGCGGCCTCGAGCTTGTTTATTAACATAGGATTTCAAATTACTTTATTTTTATTTTGCCATTTCAGTTTTATTTACACTGTCACAGGCAAAATTTTCTTTTAAAAATATATTCTTCCTTATTCTTTTAAAAAATTCGAAATTGTAATGTTTTTTTTCTCTTAAGCCTATAATACACGGAATGTAAAAAAATACTTGCGCATGTGGTTCTGACGTAATTTTGTCGTCATCACACAACACGAACTTACTATTGTCGCTTTGTAGTGTCGTCAAAATTACGTCAGAAGCACATGCGAATGCGGCTTTTTACATTCCGTGTACTATAGGCTTTAGTTTAGAAGGTGTGATTGTTTTTTTACAAATTAATTTCTATGTAGAAATTTCATTCATTAGATATTCGCTTTAAATATTCGCATACATATTGACAAATGTAAGTGCGAATGCAAATAGCAAAAATAAGAGAATTGTTCGAAAATGCGAATATTCGTAGCCCCCTAATTGTATTTCAGGGGCCCTCACGAATATTCGGGTACACAGTTTTGGCAATTGTTCAAGATTGCCAGGCTGTTAGGTGTTTTCGCTAAAAAAATTCTACATTTGTACTTGAATATGCTGTTGTATATGAAAATTTTAATTTTTAAATGAAAATAAGGCGAATATTTAAGTATTTTTAGGCAATATATTGAAAATGAGATAATATTTTGAAAATTCCCTTCATTTGCCTCAAAATAAAAAATCTGTCCTTTTTTCCCTACGCTTGAAATTTTTCGAAAAAATCCCAACAAAAAGGGAAAATTCCCTACTGTTGGCATCACATATAAAATAAATCTTTCCTAAATTACGATCTCATAAATATTAATTTTTTAGATCTCATGATGTTCTCGCTGCCCTAAGGCAGGCCATTAAAATGGGTCGCACAGTTTTTGTGGATCTTTTGGGAGCAATTTTAGAAAAAACGTAAGTAGTTTGTTTATTAAAAGCAATACAAACTTAATATTTAATAAATATATCAAATTTTTAATATTCTTTATGTTTAGATCATCCTGGAATTTAGATTTATGTATATTAATATTACCAGAAATTTATGAACTACTGCAAAGTCAACATAAGTTGTAAGTATAAATTTAAAAAAAAAAATTTTTAGATATGCATATTAACTTTTTTTTCATTTAAGTCATTATACACGTGCTTGTGATACATTACGTGTTATACTCTCAAATTTCTTGCCAATTATTCAGGATAATCTAGATCCCTGGGTTAATGGTTTGGGTGTTGATGTTACTCGTGAAGAACGTTATCGCAAATGTTCAGAATGTCAGCGATGGCTTTTGCAAATACGAAATTTACCCGAGAGCAATCATTTTGGTACCACCTTGACCCAGCTGCAAAATATGATTGTTAATATTTAGGAAATAAGTGCACATTTCTTATAAAATTTTTATGTTAATTATTTCTTTTTCTATTTTAATTTATTTATTAATGATGTTTTTCTTTCTTTGTTTCGTTTTTTTTTTGTTTCTCATTGTATTTTTTAGTTTTTTATATTTTAAATTTGTTTTGTTTCAAAATTTTTTTTCTTCTGTTCTTATTATTTATTAAAAAAAAACCTAACTTGTCATTATAACACAAAACAAATCATTGTTTATAAAGAAAAAAATTTAATTATAAAAAAATCAACACGTTTTTGCATGGCTTTACCTTAAAAACTTTCGTTTGCATTATCTAAATTGGTTTTTAGCAGCTGCAGGCAGCAAATTTAATATTTTTTGTTAAAAGTATTTTCTGAGTTAACTGTAAATTTAAAAAAATAAAATTTAATAAAAAATGTAACATTTGATTTTGTTCTAAATTAATTTGTAAGTTTGAATTAAACATTAAAACAATTTAGTTTTAATTTATTTTTTTTAATTAATTTTTAGTTTTATAATGGTCCTGTGTACATGTAATTGTAAAGGGCTTGTATTAATAATTTAAATTTTGATTTATTTTGGTATGTGTGTGATCTAATATTTTGGTTTATTTTTGGCTTTGTCTAAGTTTTTTATGTACAATTAGAGTTGTAAAATGTAAAGCTGTTTTGGCAGATAATTTAATTTTTTTTTTATATTTATATTAAATAGATTTTATTTTTTTTTTGTTTCTATTCCAAATTTTTATATTTTTAAAGTTTAATTTAATTTTCATTAAATTATTTTTATGAAGAAAGGAAATTTAAAACATAAAATTAATTAACATTTATTAATAATTTTTCATTCTTGACTGACCGGTATATCAAACCCACGTTCACGGACAGATCGATTTAACATGTTTCGAAAGTAACCAGACTTTCTCTTTAAAAATCTTTGCCGTGTAACGAAGTACGGAAGAACATGTGAATCAATTCAAATAGATAATCATTCACAACAACAAATTTCGATCCACCAAGTAAAAATACCATTTTGTTAAAATATTGATGTTTGACTATTGACTGCCAGCCAGCTTTACCGTTATGAAACTCAAGTATCAATTTGACCCTTTTTCGACGGTCTTAATCCTTTTATTTAAATTTATTTAAATTATACTTTTGTATCATTTTTACCTATTTTGTGGCACTTTTTGACCCTTTTTTGGAAATAGCACTCACATTTTGTTTTTTGTCAACACTGCGGAACAGTAGTGCTAAACAAATGTTTTCGAAATAAGCATTGCTTGATATGGAACAGACTCAAAGTAGAAACTTACAATTCCATGCTTTCTTCGCCTAATTTGTTCGAAGCGGAGATGGAGGAATGGATGTCTAGTGAAGATTTAATAGCAAAATATAGAACGCACATTCCTAAAAAGTAGTTAGTATTCTTAAAAAGTTTGTGTTTAAAGATTTTTTTTTCGACTTCTAAATTAGATTTTCGAAATTAAAGTACAATTTCCCCCAAAGCAAACATAATTCATATACATATATGTTATTTTTTATGGTGGTTTCTTTTCAAAAAGAAAAATAAGTGACATTTTATTTAAAAAATAACTCTCTTAAAGAGAAGCATGTTTTATTCTAAAAAAATCACCCTTAATAATGGCATAAGGTATTGAACTTTTCGCCCTTGTTGAATCGACAGTGTTGAGAATGCACTGTAAAATATGTTTTTATATTTTTAAAAGAGAAACAAAGTAACGCTAAAATTTAAAAACTCGGAAAAGTTTGCGAAAATAGCGGCATAAAATTGATTAAAAGTCCCTAAAACTAATAGGAATGAAAACATTCGGTAAAAATTGCTAAATTAGCGGAAATTCCCAAATATATGGTAACAGCGGTATGATAGCAAAGTCTAATATCTTTTTAAAATCGTAAAAGCTTTAAAGAATCAGAAAACTTACAGGAAAAATCGCTTCAATCGCGAACATGGCTACAATTCGCGAACGATTGAAAATTTAAAACAAACCCATAAATTTATTTGAAATCGCTAAATCGGTAAAAAAAATATCGGAAATAAAACATTAAAAGCATTAAAAAATTAGCTATAATGATAAAAAAAAACAAACTTTTTTTCAGGTGTTAAAAACAGGACAGGGCATTCCATAAAAAATTAAGTTTTTTGAACACTTCCCACCTGAAATAAATATTTTTTGTTTGCTTATAAAAAACTTTGTCTTATTATGTTCATTAAAATGAGAAATACTGCTTATAAAAAACTTGACCCTTTTTTATTGAAATACCCTTTTTTGACCCCTTTTTCTAGAAAATCCCCTTTTTATGACTCTTTTCGAAAATTTCCAACGGTACCCCTGCTGCCAGCCGTCGTCAATGACGGTGAGTGTTAAACGGCAAAGATTTCTGAAGAGATAGTGTGGTTACTATCAAACTTAACTAACCAGTCTACCTAAAAACAAGCGCCTAAAATCATCATTTGCATAACTTTTAAACTTATGAAGAGCAAATAAAAGTTTTGCAATATAATAAATACGCGAAGGCTAATTTCGTTAAAAATAAAATCAAAAAATTAGGTCGAAGTTAGAAAAATTTCAATTTAAACGTGTCCCTTCCTGCCTTTTTACGGTACAACATTGCAATAACCACATGTACGAGTGTAAAGAAATTTGCAAAACTTTTAAACTAATAGAGGTCCCATAATAAAGCGTTTACAATATAATAAGGACACTATAGGCTAATTTCGTTTAAAAAATAAAAACAATTAGGACTAAGCTACAAAAATTGGGATTAAAATTGGTCACTTCCGGTCTTGCAGATTTTTTTAAATTGATTTTTTTTTAATTTAAAGAACAATCGACTTTCTATAGGAATCACTTAAAATTTTTTTGTTTGAATTTTTTTTAGTTCGAAAAAATAATTTAAAAAAAAAACATTTTTGTTTTTAAATGGCAACACTTTAGCTCCCTGTAACTGTGAAAAGTTGTACACAACAAAGAACATCGGCAGTAGACATGTTCGGAAGTGTTTGGGTTGACAGACTGAAACTTTTAATAAATCCCGAAGTTAACGATGAAGAAGTCGAAGTTACAGCACAATCTTATGACTTTTAATATCTCAACTGCAGCTTTTTAAACGCTGTAAAAACTAATCCCTTGACTTTTAAACTTAAGTTTTTTAAGTGTTGATAAGTCAGTTTTTAAAATTCCAAGTTTTAAATCCTAACAAATTTTGTAAAGATGGCGACACACTAGTGATTTTTGCATGTGAATTGTTAGCGTTCAATTCCTCCACACACGACCAACAAATCACAGTAACATAAAACGTCAAAAAGAAAACATTAATTGTGCAGCGGATGATGCAATTACACTTTTGATAAATTATTTGCGTACACAACAAATAAAAAATTAAAAAAAGAAAAAAATTGAAGAAGAATACATACAAATTTTTGTATGCTAAACAACTCTGCAATAGATACAATTTGATGTTTCGTTGTACACTAAAATGAAAAAAATTTTAAATGTTCGCGCACAAGCCCACTAACACATCGAACAAACCCCAAGAAATTGTAAATTTTCAATTACTTGTGATTTGTGCGCGCATAGCCCCATTAACAAGTAAGAAAACGTCGAGCTCGCACAAATCACTAGTGTGTGGCCAGCTTAAAGTTAATTTTTATCATCTTTTTTATAAATATTTTAAAATTTTACTTCTACTACAAAATATTGCTCCTTAGTGTTCGGTTCGGTAGAATTGTTGAAAACACAAACGCTAATCGTGTTTGTATAGTAAATCATTAAAAAAATAACGTTTCCCTGTTTATCATCTGTCGGACACAAAAAATAATACTGTTCTTATCAAACTGAACAAAAGATGAGAACATTTAACTTCGTTCGGTTTTTTTTCAAACCACAAACTTCATTGTGTTCGGTTAAGCTCATTTGTGTGTTCATTTCTGTTGTGCTTAGCGTCCTTTTGGCTGCTAAAAAAACCAAACATTTTTTACAAAAACAAAATACACATACGAAAAAAACACAAGCTGTTTGTTTATTTCTTTATCAATGTAAAAAAAATAAACACTACAATTGTTCAGTTTTTCAACGAAGAACAGAACAATATATATAATTCGGCTCTTTCTTAAAAATAGTTACGAACGGTATTAAGGGTTGTGTTCGTCTACACAAACATTAAAAACATAGATATCGTTCCTGGGTGTGTGAGCCGAACGTTAAATAATTTTCTGTTAATTTTCGAACTCTGATTAAAAATAACAATTATTTGAATAAATTTTAATTAATCTAAAATACACTACGATATATAACAAAATAACTCCTTGACTTTTAAATTTTAGGTTTCTAAATTTTAACAAATCTACCTATTCAAGTCTACCTTTTTGACTTTTTATGAACACTATTTTAAAAAGTTTTCGATTAAAATCTTTTCGACTAATATTTAATAGATCAGCTATATTTTTTAGCTGTGCCAAAAGGTCGCTTTTTTGCAAAACATATAATTTTATTTTTATAAATCAAGAGAAGTGACATTCTAAAGTTTTGACTGGTGGGTTACACTTTTTTGGAAACTAATGAAATTTGTTCCATTATATTTGCTTACCTTTTGAGTCTAGAAAAAAATACGATATCTTTCACTGAAGTGGTGCGTATCCTAATCAGGTTGTACTGAATCGCTTAAAACAAACGCTAATCAGATAGTTCAAGTCCTTTGATATAAAGGTTGAATAGTTTAATTTTTTAAAATTTTTAATCACCTGATTTTTAATAGTTGTCATCAAGATTAAGACAGGCTTTATAACCGGCGAAAAAATTTTTCATGAAGACAATGATTTTTATGAAAATTGTTATATTTGTTTGAATTTTCGTATACCTGCACTGTTCTGTTATTGTAAACGATCTTCTAAAGAAAAATGTGCGTCTTAAGACACGTTTTATGTAACAATGCCCATTCTATTTCTACTCTGCTGCTTAAAGCTATCCTTACAAATTTCAATTTTATTGGCCAAATTATGTTTTCATTCCTCTCCAGTGTTGCCGAAACTTGGTCACCAAAAATGGCTAAATTTACGAAAAAAATGGCTTAAAATTGACTAAAAAATGGCTCAAAACTTTTTTTTAAATAAAAACACATTAAAACTCAACTACAAAACAAAAATAATTCATAAAAAATTTTTAACAATGAAATTATCAATTAAGATCAATTTGTTACATAAAAATAAAAGCAAATTAAATATTTTGGCATTTAAAAATTAAATCGTCGATAAATGCGATGACGTTGTTGTTTATCTCATAGAAATCACTTATGTTTTAAATATTTTGAAGGTAAATCATCATCATGACAACATTTACCCAACCTTTTGAGTCCAAATCTATAGATAAACAGGTTCAAAAATGGCTAATGGCTAAACTCATTTTTTATGGCTAAACGGATAAATTGGCAACACTGTTCCTCTCTGACCGAAATTTTAACTAAAAAAGGGTTTATTGGAAACTCTTAAAAATATTCCCAAAATTTGCTTTAATTTTACAACTTTAACCTTTGTCCAGCGGAAAAATTTTACAACGTTAAAAGGCGGTATGGGTACAATTGTACCCTTATATACTTAACACGACTTTCCTAATAATATAATTAAATTATTCTGTTCTTATTTAATAAACAAATGATAGAACAGGCCCGTGGCTAAAAAAAACTTATTTTACGTACACATGTATACATTTTTTGCAATTATTTTCTTGTTTCTTTCTTACGACTTTTATGAAGGTACAATTGTACCCCTTCAGCCTTTTAGGGATATGTATGGCCTTTCCTATTAATATAATTAAATTATTCTGTTCTTATTTAATAAACAAATGATAGAACAGGCCCGTGGCTAAAAAAATTTATTTTACGTACACATGTATACATTTTTTGCTTTATTTTCTTGTTTTTTTCTTACGACTTATATGAAGGTACAATTGTACCCCTTCAGCCTTTTAGGGATATCAAGTCAAAAAAGACTTATTTCGGTATGATATAATCAAAATCTTTTTTTTTAAATTTCAAATATGTAATCCGTAATAAAAGTTTAGAGATGTCAGAAAATTTTAGATATCTAGTATTAACGAAAAAAAAGTTATTGCAATTTAAAAACGAAAAAGGTACAATTGTACCTCTTCCGCCGGACAAAGGTTAAATAATGATTTTTTTAAAACGAATAGAAAAAATTATCAAATTCATAAATATTGAGATTTTTAATGAATGTAGTATGCCAAATTTTTATTATGAGTTTCTTTGCATTATTTTTTTTAACAAAAATCATCAAGCCAATCATTCATTTAACTGATCTTCCATTTATAAAATATAAACACAAACCAAACCTAAAACACCAAAATTTTTACTTTTAAAAGTATTTTTTTTTTTTTAATTATAAAACAAATCAGTATAATCCTTAGCAATTGAAATAATAAGCATTCCCTTTATCATTTTAATTTCCCTAACTACTATTTGCATAAAGTGCCTTTTTATTAAATGCAAACCTAAAATCCATAGTAAAACCCGAATTAAAATGATTTAAAATTTAAATAAAGGAACTTTTATTATATAAATGTTCATACTATTCGAATGCGTATTCTAAGTCAAATTACAATCCATAAAGCTAAAGTAAGCTTCGTAATAGAAATATACAAACAAAAAATTCTGATAGTGCGTAGAAAAATATTCCTGAAAAATATTGATGGAAAGTATAAAGGCTTTATGGATTGTAATTTGACTTAGAATACACCATCGAACAATATCAAAATTTATATAATAAATGTTACTCACCATGAGAAATAAATTCCCAGATTTTAAAGGAACTTTTATTATTTCCCCTTAATTTTTTTTTTTATTAAACTCTTAATACTTATTATACAAAATGGAATTGTAGGTATTAAAGCAAAAAATTAACAATTGAGACTGTAGCAATGAAAGTTTTAAACAAGATTTGATATTAAACAAAACAAAAACTACTTAAATTTATGACAATGATTAAGGTGAAATTGGTTGTAAATCGTACTTATAACAAAAAAAAAAAAAAAAAAAAAAACAAATGAATTAACAAAGAAATTTGAAACCGTCTTGATGTAAAAAATATTTACAATAAAATTAAAAAATACCTATAAAATATATTAAATAAGTTTTAACTAAAAAAAATTATAAAACAAAAATATTTTTGCACTTAATATACCTAAAAAAAATATGAAATAATTATAATGCAGAACAATTTGGTGAGTTTTGTTAAAATAACAAATAAATTACAAATTCTATACTAAAAGCTTTTTTCGAAATTCAAAAACAAACAAAGAGAAAGAAAAACAAGAACCTACCACCACCACAAAAAAAACCAACACCTTTTTTAAAATATTTTGACTTTTATGGAATATTTATATATATATATATACAATCACATATCATTATAAGTATGCATATGTTAAACACTTATTTCTTTTTGAAATAATATAAAATATTCAAACAAAAACTCCATACAGAAAAAACACTCAATTTATTTCACATCTCATCTAACACAAATAAACAAAAGTAAACAAACACCAAGCAATAGTTAAACATATTAGTTTATTAAAATTATCATTAAAATTAAAAACAAAACACTATTTTTAAAGCAATACTGATTTTATTTAATTTTTTTTATCATAAACAAAAAAATATAATATTCAAAACCGCCACAAAAATTTAGTCAAAACAATTAAAATTTGTGTTCGCTTTTTGTTTTCAACTTATCAAATAAAAAAAGAAAGCATATAACACTAATGAAATTATAAGCTAATAAATATTTTTGCATTTCAATTTTATTATTAATATTTAAAAAATATCATTAATAATCATCTCTCTCACTCTTGAAAATTTCCTGCCCTTCATTTACCTTTTATCTTCATATTTAAAGGAAACAATATAAATTTGTACTTAATCATATAAAAAAGAACCATAACTAAAGTTAATTATAATACTAATAATTAGTTTATATTAAGTTTTTTAATTCTATTAAATCATAATTTTCTTTATAAATAGTTTTAAATTTTCTTTGTAGTTTTATCTTAAATCCTTAAAACTTTTAATTTAATTTTAAGTTATTTAAATGCTAATTTTATCTGTATGTAATAATGATTTATTTTATTTTATAATATTGTACTGTCATAACAAATAATTAATAATATTTAATAAAAAAATAATAAATTAAACCATTAAATAATCAATATAAATTTCAAAAAAATTCCACTCACATGCATAAATAATGTATATAATTGGTTCTAGAATGCATTTATAAAGGTTCGAAATGTGGAGAGGGATTTTAATTTCTCTTAACGTTAAATTTAGTTTTTCGAATTTAAAGAAACAAAAAGTGTTTTAACTGCGTTGTTCATATTTTTAAAAACATTCGTTTGGAACAAAATTATGTTATCGTTTTTCTTGGAATATGAATTTAAATTGCTTGTTTGTTAATCGATTATTCAATGCGGGTGTTTCTTTTACTTTGTTATCAGTCTACTTCTATAAATTATGGGAACTTGAGCATTGCACAGTACAACATTTTTCAGCTTATTGATTTGGGCCTCAATTCTGACAATTGCATGTGAAAGTGGCCCCAAAAAGAACTTCTGCATCAATAGTTTTGTTAAGTTGGCTGCATTAAACGCAAGAATTTGTTAGTTGCTTTTAATACACTCTTAATCTAATTTGTATAACTTCTGTTATAAAAACCGGTTTAATATACATAGAAATATTTGACATAAAATTCTTTTGTTACAGAAATCTTATTAAAAAACGACTTTTAAAATTCTTGCGTTTTACGTTTTCGATTTCCAGCACACCCCTGTATAATTTAATAGACATACGAATTTTTTTTCTCAAGGTGGATTTTTATCATTTTATATCTATATCTCTTTTTTGTCTGAAGCAAAGTTCTAGATATTGAATAGGAGAAAAAAGGGGAACATACTTACCCGAAAAAGGTACATCCAGTGCCTTAAAAATCGCAAAATTCCCATTTTTTTGAATTTGTTTGCCTATTTTTCACCTTTTTTGCTCAATATTAGGCGTCTAATTATGGCAGTCGTGATCGAATACTCTTTCGATTCGAAATCCATTTGATTTCTAATTCTTTTAGTTAATACTGAACGAATTGAAATTGTTTTTTCAGTGTTGTAAAGAATTTCTTTAAGTTTTTGCAACATTGAAAAATAATTTCGATTCGTTCAGTATCGACTGAAATAAAATTGCTTTCGAATCGAAAAATCATTCGACTACGACTGCCAGAATTAGACGCCTGGTATTGAGCAAAAAAGGTGAAAAATGGGCAAAAAAATTCAAAAAAATGGGCATTTTGCGATTTTTAAGGCAATGGATGTACCTTTTTCCACAAATATGCTGTTTTTATCAATCAATTGGTTTGACTATTTTGTATTTTGTTTTACTCATTAACTTGAAATGGTGGTTGAAAATTTATATCAGCGTTACCGTTTTGGTTTTATTTTTCTGTGTATGTCTTTTGTTGTTGACAATAAAAACGAAAATTCTAAACTTTTTTTATCAAATTTTTTGGTGCTTTACTGTCTTATAAGCTTGGGTGTTTCTTACAGGTAACAAAACGCGAGAAATACCATTAGAAAGAAGATGTTTTTTGAAAGTAAAATAAACATTTTCGTTTGGGAATTTACATTAAAACGACAATAAAAAAACTAAAATATATAAGTTCCCAAATGAACATTTTAATTTAAAGAAACAGGCAGGTCTATTATTGTGCATCGGATTTTTAAGCAATTAAGGTTTTTCCAAAATTTTATGGTCCATTACTGTTTAATAAGCGTGGGTGTTTCTTACAGGTAGCAAAACGCGTGTTTGTGTTCATTCTTTTAATTCGTCGTTTATGAATGTAGTGAATGCATTCATTAGGTCTTTATTACATATACATATACTTTTACCTGTTGCGAAGCATTTACATATACATATGGCTAAATACCAACTTTTGAAACTTCCCTGAAAGAAATGCATAACCAAAACTAAAAAAATTGTTTACCAACACATTTCCAATAATTTTACATTAGTTGTACCACTCTAACGTTTATGTATGTTAGAGTAGAACAAATTAAAACACTTCCTAAAAATGCCAATTTTTTAAAATATTTTTGTCCTACGCTTTACGAGCTGATTCTTGTAAAAATTTGTGAATTTTTTAAATTAAGTACTGCAAAATATTATTTGCTATTGGTGTAAAGAAAAAAATCCAGAGGATTCTCTGGAAACAACGGAGGTAATATACGAAGCGGTCGTGTAGAAAGGAGTGGTCTTCCAACAGGTTGCGGTCATTCGGTTGATGGCTGTGGCCGGGATACTCGTTCAAGATTTGGTGGTGGCAATAAAGGAACAAATAATACCTGATATTAAAACACCTGATGACTTTTCAAGTAGGAATGTTTGTATGTATGTATTTGGTTTTTTGGCCACAAGTTGTTAACAAAATAAAATGGCTTTTTTAGATCTACGAGAAATTAATTAGTCCCAAATACGTTAACCTCCATTTAAAATGAACTTTTATAAAGAAGAACCTAAAACGAGATCCAGAACTATGCAGAGAGTTGGCTCAACAGATAAAGAAGTGGCGGATGATCTTGGTTCAAATGTGTATGTACGCAATAATTTAGAAAGTGGAGTTGAATTATTAGTTTTTGGAACACCCGGCCGTTGCTAGAATTCGCAGGTAATGCAGTTACCAATATGAAACATACAGATTTTGTACTCAATTAGAATTTATTTAATAAAAAGATAAACTCACTGTTAATTGTTGACGTTTTTGTTTAAACTTTGATATGGTTACAAGAAGAACTGTTGCTTATGATTCTTATACGCTTAACAGCTTTATTTGGTTTAATATCTTTAGTTTTTCTAAAATCTTTATGGATGAAGTTTCCGGATGGTCTGGCCTAAACAACCAGTGAAATGCGCATAGGAATAGCTTATGCCATCAATAATTAATCTCAAGTGTTTTTATCAAGAATAAAAACGGGGAATTAAGCACGAATAACAAAATCTTTTAAATTAAAATGTTGTATTCACAAAAATTATTTTGATAAAAATTTTAATTTAAAATGAAAATTAAAAAAAATGTATTATTTTATAAAGGTTAGTACTAACCAATATTTAAGTTGTAAATAACTAGTTAGTGCTAACCAATATTTACTTATTAATAACTAGTTAGTGCTAACCATTGAAATTACAAAGCGCCGCGATCTGTTATGGTTTCTTTCTAGTTCCCTTAAACATACTCCTGCAATTTACAGTTGCCATACTTCTTGCGATTTACAGAACACCAATTACGCAATTTTAAGTCAGAATCGAAATGTTAAGTTTTAGTATACCGATCGACTCAGAATCACGTTCTAAGTCGGTCTAACGAAGTTCGTTCATGTAAACCCTGTGCGTTGGTACATACATACGTTTTAACTGTCGTAAGGAAATGGTAGGAGTCAGCCCATAATTTCATAAAGCCCCATACAAACCCCTTTCCGGAATAGTATTGGTATTGTTATCAAATTGAGCAACGATAACTTTTATAAAATCTGCTATGTCGTAGCATTTTGTGCTGGAGATCTAGAAGTAACCGTATTTCCCATAAAAGCCCCTCTTTTAAATTAATTTAAGACAAAAAAATTTTATATATAGAGGAGCTAGATAATCAGCCCAATTATGAATAAAAATTCCCCGGTAGTTTTTTCCCTTTTCCCATTTTTACAATTGAATTAACATAGGAAAAATAAGAGAAGGGAGAAAACTCCCGGGGAATTTTTATTCATAATTCGGCTGAATATTCGACACAAAGAATATTCAACAGTCATAACCTAATTTCGTAAATTGCCTATGTAGCCCGAGTAGGGTATACTCTTAAATATTTGTCCGTAAGTACAGTGGTATATGGTATCAAATGTTCGGGTTTGGCCGACTATACTTTCTTAGTTGTTCTCAATCTTGTTTCGGTATTTTTAGTGCATTAAAAATTATAAGTTTCGTAGCCGGGTTTTTAATTTTTTTAAATGAGCTGCCTGGCCCACAGAACATTTCTTTCACATATTTATATTTATATTCATAACAATAATAAAAATCAAAAAGTGACTTTTTTTTAATTTATGTATAAAATTAAATTCTTATTTCGTTTTAAGATTTTGTATATATTTTTATTTAATTTAAATTAATCCATACATGTTGAACTAGTTTCTTGGATGATCTTAGGTTTTTAGTTTCCGGTTTAGCGAGACGTGTGTCGTCGACATACATTGTAGAAGTATTTGTTATAAATGGTTTAATCTCTGAAAGTGCAAGATTTTCTGGATATTTTAAATTTAACAAATATTCTCCATCGTCATCGTACAGATTAAATATTCTTGCATTATAAACATCTCTTTGAAAATGTATATGACCCTTTATGGGTTTCCGAGGCACTAAATTGTTGTGAAAACGATTTTGACGATATTTGTTTACGACTTTATTGCGTGGACTTATAACCGCATGTATTTTTGTTTTTAAAGTTCCTTGTTCTCGTTTATTGTGCTTGGACTGCTGCTCATAAATATTTTGTACAATAGAGTATGGAAGTAAAACATCAGTTTCAAATGGTAAAACTCCTTTTGTGTAAACTCGTACTACAGATGATTTCTCACTGAAAACCGGATGGGAAGTTAAAGATTTTATAAATGTCAAAATTATGATTGTATGCAACATCATTATATACTTTTATATTGCAAGTAATCTTAAGTTTTCCATGTAATTGTTCTTTGTTTTAGTTCTTTACACTTTTACTTACAAATTTCAACTAATTTTGGATAAATTTTAATAAAGAGTTTTAGTTAAGAAAAAAAAATTATACATACACACATACTTATGTATAGAAACTCTAAAAAAACTTATAGTTAAATTTTATGGTCAAATTGTACAGTTGTTGTTGGATCGTTAGATTTTGTGTACGGTTTAAGGGGCAGTCTGTGATCTTTTCTCACATTTGAGTACATAATTATTTAGTAGCACATTAATAACCACGGTAATGCAATTAAACCTTCAACACAATAAAAAAAAAATAAAAAAGCTACATAAATATGCTTCGGTTAATGAGAATTATTCTTTAATGATCTTTCACTTCTACCTGTAATTTTTAATATTTCGTTTTGTATTCGAAGCACAGTATGTAGTTTGTATTGTAACTATGTATTTCAGGAAATTACATAGATATGTATAGGTACAATTAAAATTTTTATAGGGTCTTTATAAAATCTGTATGGATGCATACATATGTAGATATATAAATACAAACATATCGTCACCTTAAAGACAAAACAACTTATCATCACTTTTCCTAAGTTTACAGGAAAAAGAAAAAACGTTAAATGTGTTATGTTTATATTGTTCGGCTTGAGGTCTGTTTCATAAAATAGAATAGAATGGAAAAAAACGTTATAAAATATAGGCCCCTATTACGGTTTACAACTCAACTCAGTTGAGTTGTAATTAAGACAACTGGTTTTGATCAGTTGTAATTTTTGTTATGTTTTTGCTCACCGAAATATAGCAAAGTTGTAAACCATATTACAAAAATTAAGAAATTACAACTCAACTGAGTTGTAAACCGTAATAGGGGCCATAAACTACTTGAAAAATTGAAACAAAAAATATCAAATCTGGATTAAAAACAAATTAGAAGTATCAGCCGTGTCACAGATTCCGTTCGGAATGCTGTCAATTCCGTATTTGCCATTCCGTTCGAAATCATTTTTGGTGCTTTGGATTCCAATCGTTTTCATCAATCCGAAAAATTTTGTTTAAGCGATTTTTATGTTACCCATTTGGCAACATCAGTATTTATTACAATTTAATATGGCAACAAATTCACTTAGCAAAACAAAAAACAGCTGTTAACAAAATTTTTGTACAAAAAAATTTACATTTGAGTTTTTATTTATGTGTAAAAAAGTAATCAACTTTAAAATTTGTGAAATTTAAAAAGTAAATATGCCGGGCGTATTAATAATTGCTGAACTAGAAGTAAAAAGAAGTTTAACAAATGTAATTGTTTCCAATTTTGCTTTGTTCTTTTCAGTTTTGTTTTGTTTTGTGTGTTGCCGGTATGTAAATTTTGGCAAAATATGACAACAAAAGAGATATGGCAATGCTTCATAAATCCATTACGAAAATTTTGTTTTCTTGTTAAAGATTTTAGAAAGAGTTTTAAATATTTGTAAAATAAAATGCTAAAAATTATTTAAAATATACTTCTTTTGAAAAATAAATAAAGAAAACATATTTGTTTATTGATAGAAAGTATATTTTGATAATTATTTGCCGTTTAAGATACAGAAAACTCCCATTCCGTTCATGAAAATATAAATGGTTTCATTCCGAAAAATTTTTTCGTAATTAATTTTCTGAAGAACCAAAATACGGAATGAATTCCGTTTCCGAACGGAATTGTGTTCTGTGACATGGCTGTATATATCACTATTTGTAGGTGGAGAGAGTATTACGCGTTTGTGCTGATGCAGAGCGTTGCCCCCTGTTCGCAAAACGCTTATCACTTCCAATTCTGACTTAAAATGCATAATACATATTCTGTAAATTGCAATCGCAGAAGTAAGTTTGCCCAACGGAACTAGAATATTTTTATAAAACTATGACAGATCGCAAGCAAAACGCAAAAGTTTGAGAACATGATTAAATGAATCTGCAGTTTTTGCGATTTCAGTTCGTGCGATTGTCAAATCATGGCTACTATAAAAATACCACACGCAGATAAAAAATATGGTTTATTGTAACAATATATTGTTGTCGTTTTATTAAATATAATCAATATTATTGTTTCTTTAAACCTTTCGATGTTTATCGCAATTATAAATTTGAGTATTGTTGACTGCAAAATAATTGTTTTTCTAACAACTAAATAATTATAACTTTGAAAACATATTATATTACTCACAAACATTTCATGATATTTTATAGCCATAGCATGATAACTTTCTATACGCGTACTCATAATATGATTAAGATGCAATCAAAATATCTTTACTGTAATAATATTTTGTTATCGCCATTTGTAAAATAATTTTGCATCAGTTGTGTCGTTTGTTTTTTAATATGCCTATCGAATTATTTGTTAGTGAGTGTTTAAACAATAAAAAATACCCATTAAAATACAAGTTCAAAGAAATTAAAAAAAAAAAGAAATTATATTTATATTAAAAAAATCGTATAGTGCCACAAAATAAAAAATCGATGCAAAAAAAATTTCAATTTTTTTTATTGCTGTATCAAAATATGATTACTTCTTAACTTATTATGATTAACATGACTTTAATATGATTATTTATTAACTTATTATGATTAACATGATAAGAATATGGTTACACTGATTTTTAATATGATGAAATAAAAACAAATTATGATTAAGGAAAAAATATTATGATGTAATATTACGAATATTTTTGTTTTTAGAATACCACAACCATGTTTTTTCTCTGCGTGCATATATGTATAAAATCTTTTAATTCTAACACTTCCTTATAAGTGTTGGTATCGATATCGAAGTCAGTGCTACCATATGCCCCATATAAACACCTTTTCCAAGATTACTTGAAGACAAAAAATTTCATATACAGTACTTTTCGCTTATAGTCCACTACTATAGTTGCACAACTTTTGTGGACTATAAGCGAATTTGGACTATAACCGAATTTTTTTATAAGCCATTTTATGGACAATAAGTGAATCCTACCTAGTATAATCCACATTTTGGACTATATAAAAATTATTTTCCTCAAAAAAAAAAACACTCTTTTTAAACAAAATAAAAGTTTATTCAAAACATAAACAAATAATTAAATAATAGTTAAAATAAAAAATTATAAATTAATTCAAATGCTTTCAAAGCTTTTAATAAAAACAAAAAGGTAAATATGTAATTTAATGCTTCATAAGCTTAAATTATGAGATCATTTTAATTCTTTGAATGTATAAATCCAACGCAACATAAGTATTAATTTCATAGATTCTGCTATAAATTGGGAAATGTTAAACGTTTTTAAAAAAATTCTGTTATTTTAGTTTGTTTTTTTTTAAAGAAGTTTTTACAATAAATAATTCTATTCTTTCAAAATCCTTGTTTTGCTCAATTTCTTATCTTATAATTTCAATGGAATCTAAAACTTCTTTTACCAAAATTTGACATTTATTAAAGTTGCCAGAAAGGTAAATAAAAAACTTGTTGCCAGTTTGTTAAAAAAATATCTAAAAAACAGAGTGGACTATAACCGAATTTTTTTGCATAAAGTATTAGATATGCCTGCAAAGAAAATGTGGCTTATAAACGAAAATGGACTACAAGCGAAGTGGACCTTAGAACAAATAATTTGCATGAAATTCGAAAAAACCTGCAAATGAATATGACAGTTTTGGCTTATATCCGTTTTTGGCCTTTAAGCGGAATGGACTATAAGCGAAAAGTACTGTAGATATTAATATCTTGGTGATATACAAATAACTATACGTCAACGTCATAAATTAAAAAAAAATACTTTTCGAAATAAACGTGATTTTAGTTTTTGATTAGCTCGCACCAATTAGAAAAATAAAGACTCATGCCTGTATTCACAAAAATTTTTAAAATTTAATAAAGGTTTAAAGAAAAAATTTACTATGAAAATTATACTTAATAAACGTTTGTAAAATTTAATAACCGTTTATGAATACGGGGGTCATGCTTTTTAAACGGGGAAAGTATAAAAGATATAAAGATGCATTTTATACACAATATAAAAAAAAAAACATAGCAAACTATTCTGCATCACTAACTGCAAAATTTCATTTTTTGAGTAATGACGACGTTGCAGCAAATAAGCGATAAACAAACTACTATTTTATAAATCCTAACCTCATGTCATTATTTTGTGCTGTTGAGTTCATGATTGCGCAATGGGTACCTAATAGTGTACAATATATACAATTTGGCAGAGCCGAACAAAGCACTTTTGCATTAGCATTAGTGATACGTCGTTTTAGTTAAGAAAATCGTAGACTTGGTTATAACTTGTTTGTTTTTGAGAATATGTATTATTATATAGAAAATCGGACTCATTAAAAATCTAATTTTCGAGTCTTTTAATAATACAGTGTTTTGTCTACGACACGAGGTAACGATATGCATGTAAACTAATTGGTAGAGCTGTGCGCACAAGTGGTTTTTGTTAAAATTTTTATTCTGTGTAAAATTTTTCTAAGAGCCTAATCATTTTATAGGAAACTTCCTAAATTAACATCAATGTTTGAAATGTAATCTATGGTTGAAATATTTAAAATAAGACAAATAAATTTTTTTTATATAAAGTACTCAATAGATTAATTAAAAATTTTAAGTCTGGTTTAAAAGGACAATGGAAAAACGAAGACCCAAAAGCCAATATGTAAAAATTTAAATATTTGAAAAAGCTCCGCCATGTATCTTCCATAACGACACTTAAATATATTTAGCTACATTTAAAAACATTCGTCTAGTTTGCTTTAATATTGGACAATATTTTCACAGAATAATTCTTTTGTTTTTTTATAGTTTATTTATCAACTTTTTGAAATGGTACACTTTTCTTAAAGGTCATCATTTTTCATTTTCGAGAAATTATTCTTTTATACATGCATTCTGTAATATAATAAGTTTATACGAAACAAGCTTCTAGAACGCGATTTCAACACCACCCGACTAAAAACTCTTATTTAAAAGATCGCAAGGATAGTTTATTTTATTGAAAGTGTGTTGGCAAGAGAATTTTCATCTTTCGAAAAAAACGCTTGACGCTCTTATTTACATAGGTAGCTCAGAAAGAATATTCATGTACTTATGTGCTGTTTCCAGGTGACAAGCAATTGATTGTGTAAAAAAATTTATATAAAATCACGCAGTTTTTTGAGTACATTTCATATAAATTTTACTTTTCAATCAATTGCTTGTCACCGGGAAACAACACATTAATTAGTTTAGAATTTTTCAAATAAATCGATTTAACTGCCTGTTTTTCAAACTATAATAAAATTTTCTTTTAGAAATTTATATTGAAAACAAGAACAAATTGAGTTTTTTTTATTGTTATTTCAATATATTTTCCCAATCGAAAATTTTTATTTTGTTTTGAAAAACAGGCAGTAAGTCAATAGAAGTTTTTACTTTAAGGCATGTGAGGAAAATCGATCGTTTTAAAAATTATGTATAGTTTTTAAAAGGTGTGATTAATTTCAAAATCCAGCTCTAAATTATAGATTTATTTTTTTTGTTTAAAATATACTTTAATAAGCGTACATACTGTCCTGTCACAGATATCAATTGCGCTTGAAAGTGGAAGTAATACCGTATTTTCCTTCTACAAAAAAAAAAAAAAAAAAAAAAAAAAAAAAAAAATTAAAATTAAGTCAATCAATATGTGTGAAAGGCCTGATAATACTGGGGCCTAATTCTGGCAGTCATGATGGATTTCTTTCTCGATACGAAAGCAATTTTATTTCTAATTCTTTCAGTCGATACTGGACGAATTGAAACTATTTTTTTAGTATTGTGAAACTCTGAAACACTGAAAAAATAATTCCGATTTGTTCAGTATTAACTGAAATAATTAGATAATAAATTGCTTTCGAATAGAGAAAGTACTCGATCACGACTGCCAGAATCAGACCCCTGGTCGGCAAAAAACAAAAAAAAAAAAAAAAAATTTGGGAGCCAAAATTTTGTTATCTGATTTTCTTTTTTTTCTATCATGTTGTTTTTTGTATGACTCAAAGGAAGTTTTATCCCTTATCATTTGTAAGTGTTTTGATTGAAATCGGACAAATCGTACTGAAGCTATGATCAAAAGTATTAGCATAACATCGTCGTATTTCGGACAAAATATTATAATTATTATTATAACAATAACGAGACGTGATAGAAAAAAACTGAAAACTGAGTTTAGCGCCTTCAAATCTTTATATTCCATTTATTTTTATTTAAAATGATTTGTTTTGTTTGTTTTGCTAAAAAGTGCAATAGGTCTGTACAGTAACATAAAATTATTGCTTTTTTCAATAATTTGCACCGGTAAGTGTTCATGTACTCGAAAAATTTGCAACAAGAAAGTGAAAGTAGACCATAAAAATTTAAAAGTCAAAAAATTTGTTGAATATTTATACTAGCAAGAATTATTATTTAAGCACCTGTTTCATGTTTTTGTTTGCAAAAGCAAAATAATTACCCAGTAAAAACTTCGCGTACAAAATAACGTGTTGAGTAATCAGAAAAACATAAAAGCACTATTTAAAATTATACTGAAAGAACCAAAGAATTTTACAAAGGATGTCCCAAAATGAACGCATTCAAAAGGAAGTCATTATTTTTTTATCTACATACATCCAGAAAAAAGTAGTTATAGAAGTATTTATAGAAGAAAGCTACTAAATAATGAGTGAAAGAAGCTATTCATTTTGAAAAAGTAAGCGAAGTTTTTACTGGGAAATCGAAAGCTTTTCAATAACATAAAATATTTATTTTTCTAAAACTTACGAACAATATCCTTGCCGAAAACGTTCGAAACAATTCAATTCGGGAAGAAATAATTTCGCATCTTACAGCTGAATACTGTCCTTCAGCTAAATACTGCCTAATTTGCTAGTTTTTAGGCTGGTAAAGCGTTCCTTTACTTTTTTTTTATTTTTTTGAGCAAATGGGAGAACAATTTTGTAAATTTTAAATATACTCTGTTAGTAAAGTTAATGAACACACCTAAATTTTAAACAGTATATAATACAATTTAATTTAAAAGAATATATACTGAAAATATGGGAAAAATGTAGTAGAAATCAGGTTTTAAATTGTTTTCATCACATACCTGATAACGATTTTACACCCAAATTAAGCCAGTGTGCAACAAAGTTGAATATGTATCAAAAGTGCAAAAACTTTTTCGTTTTATTTTATCAACAACAGTTGCAAAATTGTTGACTCGATTTAATTCGAATTAAAATGAAATATTCAAAAAGGTTAACAATATACTAAATTAACATTTTTATTATTATTAACAAAGTTACTCTTTAAGTCCAAAAATGCCAAAACCTATTGTTTTTACTTGAATGAAGACAATAAAGTGTTTTCAAAGGGACTATTTTAAAGTATTTTTTAAACATTCGGGAGCTAAAAGATTTTTTATTGAACCGTTTGAATTATCATATTTTTTTATTTATAAAAGCAATTTAAAAGCAATTTTTGAAGTTTATAGCACAATTTTTTTGATGATAAAAGTATATCGGTATTAAATTTTGACAAAGCATTTATTTCTATAACATAAACTTGAAACGAGTTGTATAAGCTAGACTGAAATAAAAAAAAAATTATTCTTAAAAAATTTAAAATATTTGCGAAAAATTTTAAAAGTATGTACTCTAGAATGCCAGTCGACCTGGAATGGCCAGTTACCAGCTCAAATACAATTTGTCCAGTCAAAATAATTTTTTAATTTTAAAATAGAATTTTTTTTTAAGACAATATAAATTAATATACTTAATATAAAAAATGTACCAAATTTATATGGATAAATTGATTTCGTTTGTTTTTTCCATACCAATTTGCAGTTTTTTTTAAAGTACTTTAAGTATATAATCTATACCAAGGCGAATTCATCCCAGGTAATCTCGGTACTACAACAAGTACAACTCGTACAAAAACCACAAGCAATTTGTTTTTGTAAAATCATTGTACAATGTCAAAAACAGAAATAAAACAAAACAGAAACAGAGATAATAAAAGAGAATAAACAAAATTTTGACATCCAACAGTGATTTAAGCTAATATCAGCAGGGCTTTTAAGACCACCTGTAATAAATTCGCCTTGATCTATACTAACAACAAATGAATAGAATATCCTTCCGAAAGTTTAATTTTAAGGTGAAAATATGTAATATGACGTAAGACTGAATTTTGATTGTTGCGTGTAAAAAAATTAAATAAAATTTAAATAGGCTTAAGTTCATTAAATTTAATTTTCATTAAATTATTTCTATGAAGAAAGGAATTTTACAACATGAAAATTAATTAAAATTGTTATTGATAATCTTTCATTTTTGACCGTGGACGGGATTCGAACCGCGGCCGGCAGGTTACTATGACATGTTTCGATCGCAACCACTCGATCTCCTCAGATGGATTTGCCGTTTTACACTCGCAGCCATCGACGACTGCTGACGTCAATAGTCAAACATCAATCCTTAAACCAAATTGTATTTTAACCTTTGGTAGATCGAAGTTTGCTTTTTTTTGAATGATTATCCATTTTAATTGATTTACATGTTTTTCCTTACTTCTTGATGTTTGACTATTACGTCAGCAGTCGTTAATGGCTGCGGTCAAAAATGAAAGATTATCAATAACAATTTTAATTAATTTTCATGTTGTAAAACTCCTTTCTTCATAGAAATAATTTAATGAAAATTAAATTTAATGAACTTAAGCCTAATTAAAAATATTAAAAATTTGGATTAAAAACCATAAATAGTTCAACAAAATATCCACAATACAATAATAAAATTTAAATTTTTTTGAACTCTCGTATTATTGTTTTTTTAAGTTGCCAGTTATTTTTTCAAAATCCAGTTAAATTTTTTACATTGTGCAGATATTTGAGTTTTGGTTTTTGGCAACCCTAATGTACCCCAACTTTTTTGATACACAGTGGATATGATTCTCATTAAAGAGTAAAACATACATGTGATATTTCGCACTGGTTTCTCTTAAGAGGGTTTACTCAAAAAACTGTATTTTCTATATTAACTAGGTACATACCAAAATACCAAAATGAAAATATGCAATCAATTTTTGGAGCAACGAAGTGGAATTCGCCTACAATATTTTGTCAGGTGACATTTCTTTGAATGTAGAACAAGATTGCATCAAAAACTCAATTTCAAAAAAATTGGCATATACGATAATTTCGCGCAAAGGGGTCGATATTACAAACAGAATTTGTTTGCCAAAAGAGTAGAGAAAACGATGTATGATTTTTACAGTAGTTAGATATGACCCTGTATATCGATTTGCAGACAGTGAACATTTTTAAGTATTACTTTTTCGAGTTGACCCCCTTTAGACGAACTAGTGCAATATAGTATCGTTTAAATTGATAAAACTCTTAAAATTTTGCCCCGCCCACTTTTACGCATACTTTTTTCGATTTACCTAAAATCAGAAAACGGCTCCATCGATCATTAATAATCAGCTACCGAGCGAAGCCGGGGCGGCCAGCTAGTTAAAAATAAATTTGCTTGTAATAAATTTATTTTAACAAAACATGAATAGCAACGTGTAAATATTAATTATATTTCTAAACAGATATATAAGTTTCAAATCTTTGTATACATAGGGAAAAATTTCGAGGTGCCTGAGCCACTCTAGCACAATATTCTGCTCTTACTTTTTATACCCAAACTACTGTATGTGAAGAGGATATTATGTGTTTTAATATAGGTTCTGGACCCACCTTTAAGTATACCGATTGACTCAGAATCAGTTTCAGAATTAATCTAACGAAGTCCATCCTTCTTTCAGGCTGGCAGGTTGCCTGTCCAAGTAAACCTTGTGCGCAAAGTACAAGTCGCAATTTGGAAATAATTTTACAAAATTTGGCACATGTGTTTATTGGCTATTCAAAATGGTGAGAAGCGGTTATTTATTTTTTATAGCCCATATGAACACTTCTTTCTTTGGGTTTTTATGCCCACTAACCATCTTGCTTATAGACATTTGGGTTTAATAAGGTCCAAAAATATCTTGTGGCAACCTAAATCAGCAGAACAAATTTTATTGGAATCGGTCCATATTTGATCACAGCTCCCATACGAATACACTTGTGAATCTTAACCTCCCAACATACTCTTTTTAGCGGAAACATGAATGCCCAAATACTGTAATGTAGGGTAGGCTTGATCGACTATACTTTCTTACTTCTTTTGTGTTTCTTTACTCCATATTTTTAATCTGTAAACAGTTTATTTATTATCGTTATTATTTAACAAGAACTTTTTTTGTGTCGTTAGCTACCGACATTGTTTACCGATTAATTACAGAATAAAGGCTCAGTTAGCCGGGAGTAACAGTCACAGTAACCTTACCGTAAACAAGTAAGACCAATCTATTTCATACAGATTGAGACGTAACATCTTACTGCTAACTATAATCGTTCTAATTGCTTTACATACAACAAAATGAAGCAGCTGACTTGCAACGTTACTGTTACTCCCGGCTACCCAGCAAAAACTTTGCTTACAAAATAAGTAGAAAAATAATGAGAACTTGACGAACAGACTACTTATTTTTCTACTAGAAGAAGTACTTATTTTTGTTCGAGATGTCCCAAAAGTAATCCCTTATAATTTAGCCTATTATAATCTAAAAAATAATATGTTTTTTTTATACTTAAAATTTTTATAAAAATATATAGTTACACAAAGTCAATAAAGTAAAAAATTTTTTATTTTTTTTTAATTTTTTTTTTTTTTGTTTTTTTTTTTTAATTATTTTATTTTTATTTTTTCTTATTCTATTTTACTTTATTTTTTTTTCTGTCTCTGGCGGGATTTGATCCCGCAACCTCGGTGATGATAGACTAGCTCTCTACCAGCTAGTCTACCGGGGCAGCGTAGTTTTTGCATTAAAAAACTATGTTTTATGACTATAATGACATTTTTATTGTCATAATGAAAATACAAATTTTTCTGTATATTTAAGATATAATAAAGTTATTATTTAATATATAACTAATAATCCAAAAAGTGGCGAATAAAGCTACAAAGTAATGAATTCTTGAAGTCATTAAAAGTAGGATTGTAAGTAAAGTTTTTGCTGGGTAACTGAGCCTTAACTCTTAACGACAATAATCGTAAGCTAGCGAATTTTGACTACTTAATTTTTGTCGTTAAAAAGTTATAGAATTTCAGTACTGGTTGAATTTCAATAGCAAAATTATAACGCTGGGTCTCCACGTTGCAATATTTATTGCTAAGTACAAGCAAAAACGTCGGCAGAACAATGACAGAACAATGGAGCAATAATTGCTGAATTTATTGCTGGAGAACACTGGAGAATTGCTTTGCCATAAATTTGCAAATTTCACCGTACATATTTATAACAATTTATAACAAATGTTTTATGTTGTGTTTTGAAGTGGTTGTGAAATTTTCTTTTTTAAATTAATAAAATAATTAATAGTAATTATCGTAGCTGTGTTTTGTATTACTTTTTTGTTTATTTGCGTTAAAAAAAAAGTTGAATTGTTCTATTGAAAAAATAAAATTATACAAAAACATAAATTCGTCGTTTGCTTTTGTTGATCTTGACGTTTGTTAAAAAATATAATATATAATAATATATTTATTGATTGCTTTTTTAATAAATAAACACACAAATAAAAAACAACCGTACAGAGAAATGAAATGTCAGATAAATTACAACTGATTTGACAGCATATTGCTAAGCAATAATTGCTCAAGCAATAAGAAGAGCAATCATTGCGCAATGGATTGCCACTCATGGCAATATGCGGTCTATACGTCGCAAATTTTATGGAGCAATGAAATTTGACGTTTGCCGCAATAAATATTGCTACGTGATGACCCGGGGTAATGGGCATACCTGCTATTTCAACAGACAGACGGAAAAACGGATTTAAACTCGTAAGTATTTAGAATATATATACTTTAAAGCGTTAAAGAATGACAAAGTTGTATATACCCCTTTACCTTCGGTGAAGGGTATAAAAATACATAGAGCAATTCCATATGAAAGCGATCACCTTTTGGACGACCCCTCTCCGATTTTAAAATAAATAGTCTCAATCGATTGCCCAGCAAAAAATAATGTACCTACATATTTTTTTTTTTTTTATAGTGACTGGTTTAGTGGTGGTGTACACCACTGTCATGTGACAAAATTGAAGAATTCTTCATAAGGGACCTCATTGAAAATTGTTTTAAAAAAAAACTGCTAAAGCGATCGCAACGAGTGATAGCTCGTTGGAAAGGTATTGAATCAGGCTTTGATTGAAAAATAAAATTTTCCTAATTTTTCTTAGAAATTTACCTTTAAATTTTCCCATGAAAATTAAATTTTCCGATTTTCCACAGAAGCTCCTAAATTTTCTGGCTAATTTTTTTTTTTTGGATTCCCCATAATTTTTGCTTTAAGAATCAGCAATAAAAAAATGGGCCCCGACTCATTGTTTGGACAGGAGAAGAGCATTTAAGAGACCACCTTGTTAAAAATACATTTTAAAAATTACACTGTGCATGAAATTGACTTTTCGTGACAAGGCGGGCACATGGCGTTTTAACATAATTCGGGGACGCTGAATCCAGTGGTGCCCGCGGTTTTTTCAGATTGGCTCTGGTTTTCGAGATATACCGTTATTTCGAAAATGGAGGAGGTTGCTCAACATATATTTGCGTAACTCAAAAACGGTTTAGTTTATTGAAATTACTAAAAAAACCAAAATTCCGCAATAAAATTTCATTTCAGAAAAGTAAAACTCTTTTTCTAATATGAGTAGTCGTTATTGAAACATAATTTTTTTTTGAAAAAAAAATTAATTTTTTTATCAAAATTTCGAAATTTTTGTTTTTTAAAAATTCATACAATATTAAAAAATGCAGCTAGGCTCCTAATTTTTTGCAGACTTATAAAAAACGAAGCTACAAACAAAACAAGCCATAAATGATTAAAATCTGTTTGCAACTTTTGATTTTATTCACAAAAGTCGACAAATTTTTCATTAATTTAAGAATTTCCCTTAGGGGGCTCCCATACAAATATTGCGTTTTATTTTTCAGAAATGACTTTAAAATGTAACAAGAAAGTACAATAAAATAGTCTGGTAGTGTATAAAGTCATTCCTGAAAAATTGAAGGAATAAGACTATTACAAAAAAGCTTTATAAAATACATAACTGAAATTTAACTCATAGAATAAATTCGAAAAATAAAAAAATGTTAAAAATAAATTATTTTTTTCAAAACAAAAAACAGTGCAAGAGATTATAAATATTCAAAATTGGCATTTTTGATCAAAAAGCAAAATATTCTTCACTTTTGGGGGATAGACGATTTTTCAAATCCGTTTGAGCCAGGCCTGCAGTGGAAAATTATCTCTTAGATCAACTTTGGGTATAACATATCATGTTAAGTAGCTCAATAATATGTAAGATTGAAATCGCTTTCTTTGAAATATTCGTGCTTAATTAATAAAAATAAGCACAAAATCTTAAAACTTACAAAAACAAAAAAGGTTTAAGGGCAAAATAAACCTCAGAAATGTTTTGGCACACATGTCAAAATTTTACGTTTGTACAAATGTATTGAATTGTTAATTGGGGTGTTTGCTGTTTGGAATTAAAGGGGATTAATCCCCAAATTCCGGACTTAGTTTTGAAAGCGGCGACAAAAAATTTCGATTGGAGATTTCGTTGGGGATAATTTTAGAATTATGGGGATTTTTCTTTTTTCAATAATTAATTTTTTTTCCAATGCTTGAAATAAAACTTTTTGATTTTTTAATTCTGAAAAGTTTATTGCAAAAAATTTTAAAGCATTTTCAAACAAATCTAAATTTTTTAAAGACTTAAAAAGGCGCTGTAACCCATTGTCACAACTCAATTTTAAGCTGTTATCGATATCAATGTCTTAAGAGAAATTGATATCGGTATTCAGTGTTTAATCCGTTTTTAGGTTGAAATTGTTTGTTAATGCAAAAATTTTTTCATTGATAGTAAACAGCTGTTATACAGAAAAAGTTGTTTGATTATTTTGTGAAATTGTTTTAAAATGCCACGAAGCAGTGCAAAATAAAATGTTATCGAAGCATTAGTAAATTTGTTTGACTATTCTGAATTATTGTTAACAAATGTCAGCTTTTAGAGTATGAGGGCTGCCAACGCAAAAAGCTATCTATGTACATTAGGGTTGTCGTTAACTGTATGGAGCATATTTTTTTCTATTTTTCCATGGTCTCACCCCCCAATTCGGTGGGTATTGAAAAACGACACCAAAAAAGTTTTAGGACAATCGTCCGTTTTTTGTGTTGTTTTTTTTATCAATACCCACCAAATTGGCGGGTGAGACCTAAAGAAATCCAACTTTTGATTTTAACGGTCACCCAAATATGTATATAGATTTAGTATTGCGCAAAGGCAATTATGGGGCAATTGCAATTATATGTATGTAGTTTGTTGTTAGATTGCGAACAAAAGCTTCAATATTTTGCACTTTCGCAGGACTATTTGCTTCACACACTGAGTTCCGCTTATGTGTCACAATTCGAAAAACTAATATATGTTAAAAAAAAAACTATTATATGCCAAATAAATGTATAAAAATTCAAAAATTTTAATTGTAATCTATGATTTAAGCTCATTTGGATATCAAGTTTTTAATATAAAGATGCCGCTGGATCACGGTCATTTAAAGATTCAGCCAAATTAGAATTAAAACTTCTTTGTGTACCAACAAGCAATGTTGGAACAAATGAGGTAGAATTCTAACATTGTAGAAAAAAATCTGTATGTATATGTAACTTATTTTAAAAAAGAGCTGATGAAAACATTGTGCAAGTTCAAAAAATTCGTGCAAAAAAAAAATAATTTGTGCTTATTTATGAACCGTGTTATTTCAATCGTGTAAAAAAGAGTTTGGTGTTTTTGCATAAATTTATTGCAAAAAGAAATGTGAGTGTTAAAACATTTACAACAAATAAATATAAAAAACTATAAATTGTTTTATTGATAAAACCCAAATAAACGTCACTCATTCATATGATAATGAGACATACAATCATGTTGATCAATTTTTTTTATTTAATTCCTCTATTTTATCTCACACCAAGTATAACGCAAAACAAAATTTACTCTTGAGGTGTTTGAATTTTTATTATTGGAAATTTTACAACAATAAAACTCTTGACAAAAGCAAACTATATTTTTATTATAAGTTGTGCAATTTTTGAATGAAATTAATTAAATGGCATTAATGAACTACTTATTTAATAGAGCTACTTAAAAAAAAATAAAAGATAATGACAATGAAGATGAAAATGGAGTTTGGTTTTTAGTATAAAAATCTTTAATGATAATGCAAACAGCATCAGTTCATTACTTACATTACTTTGAGTAGATCCATTTCTGTCGGAAATTAAATAAAATTTAAGCGCTACGTTTCCAACATGAAGGTAAAAAGGACTAAAATGGCTTGCGTTTTTTATATATATTAAAAGGGTTATTTTCTTACAAATGATTTTAGGTATTCATCTGTGTTTTAGCCATGATGGCAACAACCTGCTCTGCCGGCTTATTGGGCGGCATTATTGGAGCTAGTAGCAGCAGCGGTGGTGGAGGTGGTGGAGGTGGTGGCTACAGTTACGGCCATGGTGGTAATGGCGGCCATGGAGAAGTTCACACAGTAGTTGTTCAACATGAAGATGGTGGTCATGCTCATGGTGGTCATACTCATGGTGGTCATGCTCATGGTGGTTTTGATTATAGCCATGGTGGTCACGAAGAAATTAAGACTATTAAGGTTATTCATCAAGAAGAGGGACATGGGCATGGTGGTCACGTTGAACAATTCCATGGTGGCCCTGCTTATGGTAACCATATTGAACATGGTCACTTCCATGGTGGTCACGAACAAGTTAAAACTGTAAAGGTTATTCATGAAGACGGTGGTCATGTTCAAGGTGATTACTCTGGAGGTCATATTGAACACGGTTATGGTCATGATGATTTCTCAGGTCATTCTGGACACGGGCATGGTGGTCATCAAGAGGTAAAAACCATTAAAGTAATTCATGAAGAAGGTGGTCATGCTCATGGCGATTTCTCTGGAGGTCATTCTGGACACGGTCATGGTGGTCATCAAGAGGTTAAAACCATTAAAGTAATTCATGAAGAAGGTGGTCATGCTCATGGCGATTTCTCTGGAGGTCATTCTGGACACGGTCATGGTGGTCATCAAGGGGTTAAAACCATTAAAGTAATTCATGAAGAAGGTGGTCATGCTCATGGCGATTTCTCTGGAGGTCATTCTGGACACGCTCATGGTGGTCACCAAGAGGTTAAAACCATTAAAGTAATTCATGAAGAAGATGGTCATGCTCATGGTGATTTCTCTGGAGGTCATATTGAGCACGGTCATGGTGGTCATCAAGAAGTAAAAACCGTTAAAGTAATTCATGAAGATGTAGACCATGGTTATGGTGGTTTACATGGTGGTCAGGTTGAACATGGATCTGGTGTTCATCAAGAAGTCAAAACAATTAAAGTAATCCATCAAGATGTTGGTCACTCCCAAGGTGGCTTCTCTGGCGGTCATATTGAACATGGATTTGGTGGTCATCAAAATGTTAAAACTATAAAAGTATTCCATGAACAGGGGAGTCATTCTCATGGTGGATTCGAAGGTGGTCATGGTCCTCATGGTGGTTACTTGCCTCCATCTCCCTTAGCAGAGGCTTGGCATTAATCACTTAGTGCCTTTGTTTCCAAATGTGATTAATCTAGTCCTTATTTGCAAACTATAAAGCCAACGCTGTTGTTATTTAGTATGTAACATGAACTATAAGTTATTTTTAAGTGAAAATTAAATAAATTATAATTAACATTTATTTAAGTGTTTAAAATACCACAGTATGAGAGGAAAATACACTTTAAAAATTACATACCATAGGTCGTAGGCCTAGTTGAGCCGGTACATCATATTATAATTTTTAGAAATCTGAAAATTTTTTTTAGGTCAAAATTCAACAAAGTCTTCTTTCAGTGGATTTAAAAATTTTCGAGAAAACCGAGAAAGAAAAGAAATGCGAAATACAAATGCGCAATTTCGATAAAAAGTACCAATAACTCGATTTGCTTCCATTTTTCTTTCGCATTGCAATAGAGAGTACTGAAAAAATTGCAGTAACATAGAATAAGTTTTGTCGTTGACGACACAGTAGGCGGCAGTGTTCTATGTAATCGTTCGACACTTGTTAAAAAATGTGGTTGGCGATTTCTTCTGACTGTCTCTCTCATGTCGTGCAGAACTTAACATTGTTGTACATCCGTCTTCGAGGATGCCTTACAGACTTGGTCCATTGAGAATAATGCCACAAATACTAGAACAGTAATTACAATCATTACATGGTTTTTAAGTTTAAAACTTTTAAAGTTTTTTTAAGAACAAATATTTATTTATGTTTTAATATATTTTGTTATATGTCGCACTTAACCATAAAGAGGGTATTAACTAGAAGTTTTTATTTTTCACTTATTCAAAAATAAAAACACGTAATAAATGTACATATTTACTCGCTGTCAAAATATCGTGCTCTTTTGTTCACTTTTTGGTAATGAAACGGTTGGCTTATAAATGTATATGCCTTTAAAAGTAAATTAAAAATTGTTTTGCTTCTACTGAAAATGTGTAAATATTGGGTCAATACCCCGTTATAATCAAGTTTTAACTAAAAAAAACACATGTTTTTAAATACAGATGGGCATTTCCTGGGGTCGCGAACGTACGTTTGTACGCTTTTGATGTACAAATAATATAGAAAACAAAACTTTTCCTAGCATTTTTTTTTGCGATTCGATAGCATTTGGGTTGATGTATGTTTAGTGCAAAATATGGATTTCATCGGTTTAAGTTTTCATAATAATAGTTATAAACATGTGGTCACGAACGTACGCAAAATAGAAGTCAACTTTGTTTGGCTGACGTAGTGAAATGTAAAAATCTGCGTAATGGAACGGAATATTCAAAAGTGATTAATTTATTTCAAAATTGTATTAATGAAGGTTTCCATACAGTATTTACAAAATAAAATATCTCTTTTGGTTTTTGTTTAATTGGCTTATGTACCGGTCGCGAACGTACGATTTTTCCATATGTTTTTTTATTATTATCACCATGGAGATTCCCATAAATATCTTCAAATTTCCTTAACAAGCAACTTAATACTCAATTTACAATTGATTGTAATGGAGAGATTATGAAGAAAGATTGTAAACATAACATATTTTTTGCATGTAAAATAAGAACATAAAAATGTCTTTAGAAGTAGAAAATATAAGAAAATATAAAATTTTCCAGTTTCCAGCGAAATTTTCTCAAGTAAAACAGCTGAGATATGCTATGAAACCATTCTTTTATAACAACATAGATTTTTTATAATAATAAACAATAAAAGACGATGATTATCAACATTTTATTTTTTCATCCTGGTAGACCATTTAAATGCAAATAAAATGAATAAATTTTCTTAATAAAAAACTGTAGTCCATTAAAAGGAATTTAAAGCAAATTATGGGACAAGCCAAGTCACTTAATTTTCGAAAGGAATGCATTTAAAAAAATATCCATAGAATATTAAATTTTGACTGTTTTTATAGTTACATAGTGGTCATCAAAGGTCATGACAAAAGCTGAAATTTGTTGCATTGTGTAATCAATTAAAAAACTCGATTTCGTGTTTTGGTGTAGTTACTACCGTTTGCATAAACTTAGAATCTTGAAATTTGTCTATGTTATTAATATTGATGAACCCTCCCAACGGGGAAATTTAGAAGACCTTGTTCCTTCAGGCCTTGTTAAAGACATGCTTAAAATATTTTTTAGTTCTATTACTTTTCCTATCTAACTGTAAAAGAAGGCCTCGGCTTTTTCGTATAAAAAATAATTTACACATTCCACACTCGCTTCAATGAGAAGGGAGTAGAGAAGGAGTAATATTTTATGTATTGTTTATTTGCACAAAAGCAACATAATTAATTTTTTTAATGCCGTTACCATTCTTATGGACCTGACTCCGTACTCCTTTTTTCCGGTAGTTTTTTTTTTTTTTTTTGGTATATGTATGATACATACATATATACATAACTGTTGTATGGTTTAACCATGTTCTACTGTAAAAAAGGTTTTAACCTTATAAGTTTGACTTCATTTAAATACAAGAAATTTACATAAATAATACATATATATACATTTTAGAACTATTTGGACCAGCCTCCGCTATGATCTTTTTGAACATGTATTATTTTGAATATTTTAGCCGATTTACCGCCACCACTGCCAGCGCCATGTTTTGAAAAAGTTATAATTTTAAATATTTGCTCTTGTTTTGTAGGTTGGGCATTTGAAGCAGGTTGATTTTGTATAAGAACTTTATAAACTATAGGCTTAGGTTTTGGAGGACCATGAGGTTTCTTGGCGGAAGGATGTAAAGGTTTTGCATAGTAAGTTGTTGTCATTTTAGGTTTAGTTCCCAACTTTGTTACCGGATATATATAACCATCACCAATACCGCTTTTGGTTGGACTTGCCAAACTTATTGAATGTAGTTGAAAAGTAACAAGTATTGAAGATAAGATTAATATTGAGTTGTACTAAAATTAAATAATAATAATAATAATAAACCTTTTTCTGTAAACAGATTTTTAAAAGAGTTCGTTTATTTTTTACTAACCTTCATATCTTTCCTTTTCGGTGTGAAGAAGATTAAGTTCCAATGATGAAGTAGTCCTTAACTTTGATGAGATGCTACTGATTTTAATTTCATAGTTTTTCATTGATTTTATAGTGATAGTGTCAAAGTGTTTTATATTTTTTGTGTTATTAATTTAGCGTTGTTTCACATTTCTTTGAGAGTGATGTTGTTATTTTGCATAATTGTACTTATAATATTTCCGCACACTCAGTGAAAATTTTAAGTAAAAGTTGAGTTAATTTTTTTTAATAGTAATATATGTTATTAGCATGCTATTACAATGCTTATTTTCTCATATCCTACTTTTTAAATTTTTACCAAATTTCTTAAATCTTTTTCGAGACCTTATCGGGCGTTATGGTCCTATTAATATACATAAATTACAATTGCGTTCATACTAATTAAATAGCATTTTATATGGAGCTTAGGATTACAAATTTTGAAAAACGCATTTGAAAAACGAATATGAGTTCAGTTTACATGAATTAAAAATTTTCCTAATTCTTAACAAAATTTTTTTGCTGGATTTCTATATCTATATCATTTCTATATCATAGCAAAGCCTAGTTTATCTTGAACACAACCAATTTCATTCCAGTTCGCGAGGTTTGTACTACATATATCATATTTTTATGTGATAACGTTGGTTTAATAATTGTAAATATTTTCTTGCCTTCTGTACTCTCTGCCGTGAATCTCGTTGAAGTTTGTGCAAAATAACACCAGGGCTGTCAGATTTTTTTCACCTTCATCGCCAAATAGTATACCGAAAATCGCCAAAAATATATTTTTTCAGATTTTTGGTAAAACAAAACAGTATACAAGTGTACTTTAACTTTTATTTAAATTTTCCATATTAAGCCTTATTCTAGAAGTGTGTTTATATTATAGTAGACAGTCGCAAAACGCTAAACATTTGTGATTCTGAATTGAAATCGCATAATCGCAATCGCAACAAGTTTGGCGACTTCAAGTTTCAAAAGTTAATTGAATTTTGCAAAAGCATTAATTTGTATCAAGTATGCAAAATGAGTAGAGTTTGATGCAAAAAAATCAGTTTTTATAAGCGTGATTTTCTATGTGAATATAAGTCAGAATATGGTAAACATGTGTATTCGATTTTCATCGAAGCATATGTTTACTTTGACAAAAAAAAAGCAAAGGTTAAATGTCTTATAAGGTGTATTCAAATTGGATATTTAAAATTGAATGAGAATACTTAAAGTCAACTCAGTCTTCTAAACAAATTACATAAATTATTTTTAAAAATTATCTTCTAACTCAGATTCCTTTTTGATTCTATATAAAATCAGGATTTTTAAAAATTTGAAGTGAATATTAATTTTTTTTTTAATATTCTAAGAAAGGTTTAAAAGAAATGTTTGATTTTATTTCGTAAAAAATCGAGTCAAAATGTATAAAAAACTGCGCATTTTTTCGCTTTGTACTCCACATTGAAAAATACGCTTGATAAGGGTGGTTAAATTTTTAAGGGCCGATGTTGATTTTAAATAAAGCACAAATTATTTAGGAAATTATTGTCATATTGGTTTGGTTCAATTATGTATGGAACAAAATATCGGCCAAATCGCCGCCGGGACTTCGGCGGCACACCTCCATTCGATGGTCCAAATTTTCGATGACGCTGAGGCATAATTGAGGTTCTATGCCGAATTATCTCATCCTTTAGCTCTTGAATTGTTGCTGGCTTATCGACGTATACCTTTTCTTTAAAATAACCCCAAAGAAAGAAGTCCAACGGTGTCATATCACGGCCAATTGACATCATTACCACGTGAGATAACACGTCCATTGAATTTGTCGCGCAAAATAGCCATTGTTTCGTTAGCTGTGTGGCAAGTGCCACCGTCCTGTTGAAACCACATATCGTTCACATCCATATCATCCAATTTGTGCCAAAAAAAAATTTCGTTATCATCTCACGATAGCGAACACCATTCACAGTAACTGCCTGACCGGCTTGGTTTTGTAAAAAATACGGCCCGATGATGCCGCCAGCCCATAAACCGCACCAAACAGTCACCCTTTGTGGGTGCATTGGGTTTTCGACAATCACTCTTGGATTATCATTCGCCCAAATGCGGCAATTCTGCTTATTGACGTGGATTCGTTTAAATGTTTAAAGGTTTAAATGTGCCTCATCACTGAAGATGATTTTCTTCGAAAATTTTCATAATAAGCCTGAATAACTGTAACGCGTTGCACCATTGTGTATCTTTCCATTGTTCAAATTGAGTTAGTCTGAAATTGAGAGCTGTCAAATGAAATGCAGAAAAAAACTTGACGTTTAGGTGTGGTTCAAATTCAGCATCGGCCCTTAAATTTATCCACCCTTTATTAATATCAATGCAACTTTTTATTTAAGAATTTTTTGATTTTCTTTCGCTATAAAAACTTTTTTTTGCATACTACTCAGTAAACATTATTATTTATTTGCTTTATTTATTTTTAACATCCCATTTCATATGCAATCGAAAAAGATTCAGTTTTTAAAATATATTTTGCAAAGAAAGTTTTTCGGTAAAGATCCACTGATTGATAACTTCTGATAAGGAAAATGTGAGAAAATTTAAGAAAGCATTAGCTTTATTACACATTTCTACGGCAACAATTTTTTTAATGTTCCATGTAATTATCTGGCAATACTATCAATTTATCATCTAAAACAATCGACTTCGTATTGCGATTTTAAAATTTGTTAAAAATTCAGAGAAAAAACTTAACCCGTACTCATACATTTTTTATGTAAAATGATAATATGCGTTTTAGAAATCGCCAAAATAATCGCCACCTTTTTTTAATTTCGCCAAACACCAAATTTTATCGCCAATTAGGTTTATAAACCGTCACGTTTAGCGAAAAATTCTACATCTGACAGTCCTGAATATGACCAAAAATCCGATCGTTTTCAGAAACCGAGAGCCATGATTATCGATAGTTATTATTTTATCCTTGCTTTTATTTCAATTTCAATTAATTAATTTATTTGAGTGTAATTACTACTGATGTGTTGGAGTGAGTGTTTAAATAATGACTATTATGTCATTACAACTTTTAAAAGTTCAACAACAATTAAAGTTAAAAAAGGTAAAAATATGTTTGTTTTTAATTTTTTTATCTAAATTTATTAATGAAGTTGGTGTTTTTTCAACTGAATCATTTGATGTAAGAGAAAATGGATCTCTTATGACTTTTATAAACATGAAATAACTACTTAAAAAACTAAGTTTTGGCACAGTCATGCTTGGCAAATAATACAACAAAATGATGTTTATAATTTAATGCTTAAAATGAGTAAATGCTTTGTTTGCTAGTTTAGCGATTTCCCTATCTATACACTAATGCGAGGATTTGATGTAAACGCAAGGTAAACGTTAATTTATTGCCAACTACCTGAGGGAGGCAACTACGAGCTTGAGGGGGCACTATTTCCATAGCCACCACCGTAGCTGGTACCACCAGATTGAACACCACCATTAGAGCTTAAAGCACTGATAACTTTTAAGGAGTTGAGGGTTTTGAAAGTATCATCGAAACCGGCACTAGAACTTGAAGAAACGGCACCAGAAGAATAACTACCTGACGAATAACCAGAATCACCATAACTACCCCCAGCAGAAGATTGCTCATGAATAACGTGAATGGTTTGAGCTCCTTGAGCAGAAGCGCTATAACCCCCAGAAGAGTAGCCACCATTACTGCCAGCAGCAGGTTGTTGTTTATGTATAACTTTAATAGTCTTTTCAATACCAGCATTAGCATAACCGCCTTGTGCGGGGGCAGGGAAACTAGATTGTTGTTGCGGTTGTTGTTGTTCATGGATAACCCTGATGATGTTGACTTCTTCCTGATTACCGGAGTAACCACCTTGACCGGAGAAACCACCACTACCGCCAGATTGCTGTTCATGAATAACCTTAATGGTGCTTACACCTTGTTGTCCACCGGAGTAGCTGCCTTGATCAGAAAACCCACCATTACCACCAGATTGTTGTTCATGAACAACCTTAATAGTTCTGACTTCTTCTTCAATACCACTGCCAACAGGATAGCCGCCATGACCTTCAACGGAACCTCCACTGCCGCCATGGATTACTTGGATTGTTTTAACTTCTTCTTGAACCCCACCATGACCACCACTAAGGCCACCGCCGTGACCACTATCAAGAGCACCACCATAACCACCACCGCCATTGCCACCATGGATTACTTTGATAGTTTTAACTTCTTGATCACCACCACCAACGGGATAGCCAGCATGACTACCACCATAGCCACCACCACTACCGGAACCACCATTGCCAACTTGAATTACTTGGATAATTTTAACTTCTTTTTGAGAAGCGGGACCATCGGCATAGCCACCATTACTTCCACCATGACCACCACCATGATCCCCACCATGACCACCACCATTACCCCCACCATGACCACCACCATGATCCCCACCATGACCACCACCATGTCCACCACCATGATCACCACCAACGGAATTGCCATGGATTACTTGAATAGTTTTGACAACACCCCCCGCGGAAGCGGAATCTCCGTAGCCACCACCACCACCAGAGGAATAAGAGCTACCTCCACCTGATGAGCTTCCATAACTACCACCGCCAACAAAACCGGCCGAGCATGATGCTACCAAAACTGTTAGGACACAAGCGAAAACCTTTACGGTAAAAAAGAAATAAAAAAGTCAACTTAAATTTTGGAACGTTTGTTTTTATTTCATCTTAGTTGTACCTTCATTTTAGGAATCCTCTTGCTTAATTTGTTTTTAAAAGATCTAAGGAAGTTCAGTTGTTGTGTCCAGAAATATGACTGATGTCGTTTCAATAGAGTCGTTTACATTTTATAATAAAACAAAAGAAGACATGCTGCTTAACTGAAATCAAATCGATATCTCAAAACTGAAATAAGATCATACACAAAATTATACACATACATACTTAAAATCATATATACTTATGTGTGCGTATCTAAGTATCTACATATCGTTACCTAAAACGCAAAAGGCCGTTGATTATGATGTATTGCATCATGTCCACAGCAATCTTGGAATCCTTCGACCAAAATCAGCGATTTTATTAATAAAAAACAAACATCCCTATCTTCAGATTATATGATAAAAGCTTAAGACCTAACCAACAGTTCGCATTATATGCAACATTGCCAATTGTTAAAATAACTAATAAGGCAATGTATTAACTCATAATTTTAAATGCTTTTTGGGTTCTTCTGTAAAATTTTAAAAATGTTAGATAGGGCCTTTTGTATTTTAAGTAACGATATGTATCTAACTTACATATATATGCAATCCAACAGTGTAATTTTCAATTTTGTGGATGCGCTAGTTAAAATTAAAAACCATTCGTAACTAAAATTTTACAGCTGCATATTCATTATTATCGTCTTCCACTATTATTGTCTTGTTTTCGTATTCAAATTTTCAAGTTATCGATTTTTAAAGCAAAAAACAAGAAAATAAATTAATTATTTGCTTAATCTTCTTCGTAGATGTTACCGTTGTTGCTAAGTTAAGTTAAAAAAAAAAAAAAAGAAATGCACCTCATAATTATTATTAACATTTTTTGATAAGCTTTTATAAAAGTATTTTCGAAATTTCTTCATTAAAATATTTGTTCACTTTACGATTAAAAAGTGCATTTTGACCCTGTTTTATAGTTAAATATATCGAAATTTTTGGATTTTTGTGGCATTTTATTTGTGTATTTAAACATGTTTTATTACGTGTCTTTGTTTTTAGTAATAGTTTTTTTTCGAAAGCTTTATGTATACCCTACATCGAAAGAAGTGCAGATTTGGTTTAGGTAAGAAAATACAAGTTTATATGTCCAGTTGCTAGATTAAAGTTCGAAATTTATGAAGACAAGAAATTAGAAAATCTTTATTTTAAAAAAGTTAAGATATGCATTCGTAATGTGTAAAGTTAATTATAATTATAAAAATGTTCTAGAATTATTCAAATTCCAACAAAGTCTTTATTATTCTAAAGTAATTTAATCTTATCTAGCCTGACAACATGAAGTTTCATTTTTGAAAAAAACCTATAATTTAAAATGTATAAACCCAGTAAAAACTTCGCTTACTTTTTCAAAATGAATAGCTTCTTTAACTCATTACAGTATAACCCGGTTAATTACCCCACGCTTAAATGCCTTTCTCGGTTATTTACCTTGAGTTTTAAATCCCCGTTTTTTTTCTTCCATTTTTGAAACAAAAATCCACGTTTAATTGCCTTACGCTTAATTACCCAATTCGGGTAATGCCTTAAAAAATAAAATCCAAAAACAAAATTACACCTAAATTTCACTCGTTTAATTGCCTCAGTACTATTTGACAACAACACAGCAAGTAACACAATAGTAACAAAATATGGCTTATTTGAAAGCAAAATTTTCCACAATTTCATATTTGCATTAAAATAAAATGTATTCTGTGCTCACCAGAATAAAGTTACGTTATGAGGTGCTGACTAATATCTAGAAACACCAAATATGTGAGATATTTTGTCTTAAAGGGATAAAAGGAAAGGTCGCTAAATTTTAAATTACATAAACATTTAAAAGGATAAAATAGCTTGAATATTTTAGGGATTAAAATTTGAATGAAAGCTGTATGTTTAAATCTGCACCGATTCAACAATAGTTAATTTGCTGTAAGATATTTTGGGCCAAATTTAATCTTAATGCGAACATGATTAAATGGTTTATGGACAAAAAGAAAGAAGTTTGCATGGGGACTATGTGATATTATAGACCGATTCTCACAATTTACATAGGTTTCGTTCTTATGACAATTAAAACTTATTTACCAAATTTTATCAAATTATCTAATTACTGCTACTTTTACTTTCCGCACAAGGTTTACATGGACAGACGACCAGCCAGATGGACGGACGGACACGAAAAGATCACATTAAAAAGTGTTTCTGATTCGATCGGTTTACTATACGATGCGTTAAAATTTCAATGTATTAGCAAACATTTATATAATGGCTTTTTCTTAATTTTTGCATATAAATAAAAATTAAAAGTGTCGAAAAACATTTATGTTCACAAAAACTTTCTTTGACTTACAATTGTAGACTGAAAATTAAATGTAGATGGCAAAATTAAAGCAACAGAAAATTCATCTGTTAACCAGAATTTTAAGGAATTTTTTTTATTTGCTAACCATGTATAAAAATATGCTTTAAAAACGTGATATATGCAATAAAAATGCAGCAATAGCTAAAATATGCAAATTATTCACAAACAGATCAATACCAAAATTCATAACAAGCTCTAAACGGATAAATATATTGTTGCTGTCTTCATTGAAAAACCATGCAATTCCGTATTTACGGTTTCCCTGATCATAAGTTTGTAAATATGTATGAGTACGCTTTTGTTAGTAGGATATGACAAAACTTCTCAAAAAGCATTACAGTTAAAAATACAGCAATCCCATTGCTTTTTATTGTTATCTCTTTAGATTTAGCTGATACATGTAAAAATTCCTGTCAACTTTTTTTCATACATCAAAGTTAAGGTATCTTGTAAATAAATACGTTTAATTACCTCACTGTGGTATTTAAACGTATTCGCTTAATTACCTCAATGAGGTAGTTAAACGTATTCTTATAATTACCTCAACGAGGTATTTAAGCGTATTCGTTTAAATGCTTACCCCGCATAATTACCCAAAAATATTGGCATTTTTGGCGAGGTAATTATCCGTGAAATACTGTATTTAGTAGCTTTCTTCTATAACTACATGTATAACAACTTCTATAACTACTTTTTCAGGATGTATTAAAGTAAAAAAAAAAATGACTTGCTTTTGAATGCGTTCATTTTGGGACATCCCTTGTAAAATTCATTGGTTCTTTCAGTAGAATTGTAAGTAGTGCTCTTATGTTTTTCTGATTACTCAACACATTATTTTGTAGGCGAAGTTTTTACTGGGAACAAAAATGAATTCCTTCCTTGACAGTTTAAGATAAATAATAACACTGTGCTAGTTGGAAAAATAAACAAGCCGGGCACATGGCGTTTTAATCTAATTCGGTTACGCTTAACTCAAAAACGGTTCAGTTTATTGAAATTACTAAAAAGCCGAAATTCCGCAATAAAATTTCCTTTAAGTCGCTTTAGAAACATGTTTTTTTTTTTGGAAAAAAAAATAATTTTTTTTACTTTTCTTAAAGGTAATTTTATTGCGGAATTTCGGTTTTTTTTTAGTTTTTTTCAATAAGCTAAAGCGTTTTTGAGTTACGCGAAAATATGTTGTGCAGCCTCCTCCATTTTCGAAATAACGGTATATCTCGAAAACCAGAGCTAACCTAAAAAAACTGCTAGCACCGCTGGATTCAGCGTACCCGAATTAGGTTAAAAGGACAAGTGCCCAGATTGTCTAAAAAAGTGTAAATTTCGAGCACAGTGTAATGAGAAAAAGGAGCGATTCTCACAAGAAATGGTTAAAATATTAAAAAACAAGTAAGAGTTATATATGTATATTCGGCTATGAAGAATATTATATACTCTTCACGATGGTGCGATATTAACAGAAAGTTATATAAATACTGTTCTTTAGATATAAAATAATCAACTTTGTGCCACGCCTACTTGCCCAATCCCGACCACATTTTGTCGCATGTGTTGATAACTAAGATGCTTGTACCTCATTTGGAAAATTTGGTTCCTGGCGTTCTCCAGATCTATTTGGCAACTTTAGTTCCTGCCGTTCTCCAGATATGTATACATAAAAATAAAATAAAAAAAACAACAACAAGGTATTTTTGGTTAAAATTACAGGTAGTCTTGATTTTTTGGTCATAACTCTGCCATATGTGAGCCGATCAGGTTGAATTTTAATTCCGGACAATATGGTCACAAGATTTAAAAAACGCTGTAACTGACAAAACATAAAATGTTCACCAGAGCCAAAAAACCCGTATAAAAGTAGAAAAAAAATCATATCACAAAAACTATACAAATAAGGAAGATGATTTTAAAAACGTATTTTTAATTTTTTCTCGCTTTATAAATTGGCTGTAAACATTTCCTCTCAAATCTATTATTCCCAGTGATTTTGCAGCTTACAGCCAATGATTTTTCTTCCACAGACCTATAAAATGCTGTACATAACAATAATTATTTTTTTATGGACACAAAAATGTAAATTTTTTTTCATCATACAAATATGGGTAATTCCAAAGTGTTGAACTTGACAGTCGTACGCATCAAAAATGCAATATAATTTTAAACAACAAATATTTTTACGTTCTTTTAACCCTTAAATTATAGCACTAGGAAAGCACTATTATATATGCTATAGTTTATGGGGGCGCGATTCTAGGTCAAAGATAATGGCAAAAGAAGTAGCGGTTCGAACGTTAAAAAAAAATAGAAGTAGTTTTTGTGGCCATGTATAAAAAGGCGTAATTCAGCGAAACCTGGCACAATTTTTTAATCAAACTACTTTCAGAATTTAACATAGCAATGTAATATTAAAATGTCTTTGGTTTGGTTCCAAAATCTTCTTTATTTTATTTTTTTTTAAGCCAAAATCTGGTTCGATACGTGACATTTCGAACGTGAAATTTTTTCCATAATAATTTAACTGAATAATGATTAATACAAAATAAAAATTTACCGTTAATTCGAATAACATATTTCTCTTCGAACTCTTCCTTAGATTACAGACCATGTTAGAAAACTTTTTTGGAATAATTTTCATCAAATATCACCTCTTTTAAGGAAGAAACTATTAAAGAAAACTTACAATAAAACATTCTCACAAATAAGAAATTACGTTTGCACAACTTTGCAGTCTGATTGCTTATCTAAGTGAACAAATTTATGGGTAAATTTATAAAATTAGTAAAATCTAATTATTTCTGTATAACAATATCGTAAAATAATCCGATTTTAATAACTTTTAAATTTTCGGCCACGGTGGACCTTTTGACGGAAATGCCCATATGGGACCGGGACCAATCGATGCAGTATTTTTTTTTTCTGATAAAAATGATGCAAAAACGTATTTTCGACTTTTTGTCAGTTACAGCGTTCTCTAATTATTGCGACGATATGTAACTACCCAGTCCCCATCATAACTGGGCTCTTCGGAAAATCCATTTCAACGGACACACGGACAGACGCCCATCGTTGAATCAACTAAAATCAAAAATATTGAAATTACAATCGGAACGATACACTTAAAAAAAATTTAAGTAATTAAGTGACAATCGCTTTCTTCAAATTTGACCAACGATAGCTATTGGAGACAAGGACCTTAAACTCTTTACTCATTTAATTTGATTCCTTAAAAAAATGTTTCAAGAAATGAAGTTAGTTAAAAAAAAAAAATTCAGTTTGCTTCGAGAAATTTTGGCTTCAATATATCTACCAGATAAAAATTATCCAAAAAATTTTAAATTTACCAATGACCCGTTCAAAGTTGTAGGTAGTGTACATTTGATTCGTACAAACCATGTGTTACGTATTTTCTTATTTATATTTGAAATTTCTTTTCCTACTGTGCATTTGACAGGTCAAATGCTACAAAAAAAAAACCAGTTTATAATATACACAACATATTTTTTTAGAAATAGTTTGCTAATATTAATTATGTTTAAAATGCTAATAACCCAAAAGTTAATTAGTTATTTTTTTCGTTTGTTTGCTTCAATTAAAATAGCATAGTTTCGAAGAAAAATGCGACAAACGTTTTATTTTCAATTGGTTGTTTGTTCCCGATGTTTCTCAAAACAAATTTTTTTTATGTTTCTTTACAAAAAAAAAAAAAAATAGTTTTTAACAAAAAGGCGATTTTTAATAAAAAAAAAAAAAAAAATATAAAAGTGACTCTGCATTTTTCTTTTTGGAAAGCAAATAGATTTCTGGTTAAAAATAAAAGTGAGTACAGATAATTTTTTTTTTTGCTTTAGGCCCAGAACAGACGGTGAAACGCAACTGCAACAAAACTGCAACTTCTAGTTATTTTTGAGTTATATTTGAGTTTATGCCATAGACTCTTTTGTGAGACCACATATGACAAGACTATTTTGAAACTGGTTTGAAAAGCATTGGACATCAGTTACATTGAAACCGGCGTGCAGGAAACTTGTGTTTGCATTTCATCGGTTTTGGCATATTTTTCGGCACAACAAAATTGCTTACGACGAAAACAAAAACATTCAATTTGTGTTGGAAGTTGAGAAATATCCTCGTTTGTACAATACAACACTATCAAGCAACTCTCGCAGGACTGAGACTAATAAAGCATGGGCAGAAATTGGAAAACTAATAAAAATGCCAGGTGAATTTTTATTTTGAGTTTTTATTTTGTTTATTTAACACCATATATAATTCTACACACAATAAGCCCATTGCCAAGGCAATGCTGTTTGTGGTGCCAAAAAGTAATTGTTGAAATATTTTCTTAAGGACAATGCTGAAGGGTTGGGTCCTAGGGACACATCATGTGGAATTATATTAATAGGTTGTTGGCTTCTTCCTTTACTGATGTTCGTTGTGCGGTATGATATTCTTTCCTTGGATCTCACAAAATTGTGCAAGACACAAGCGCTTTTTATTATATTACTTACCACCTCAGGAGTTCGGCAACGTATTGGTGATTCGAATATCATAAATTTTTCTGTTTACATGCCAAAAGCACACTCGACACATTTTCTGGCACGGGATAGTCTATAATTAAATATGCGTGAGATATTGGTAGCAGTCCTTCCTGGAAAAGGTCTCATTAAATATTTTTCCAAAGGAAAGACTTCATCTCCAACGAAATAAAATGAAAATGAGTAATTATAACCATTAAGTGGTAAACGGGCTGGTGCAGAAATATTAAGTGCATCTTCCTCAATAAGGCGCTTCATAGATAAAACTCTGAAAATACCTGCGTCACTATTTCTACCTGCAAATCCCACTTCTATCATTGTAAACAAACCATCAGCATCGGCACATGCCGTTAAAATTACGGAATGATAATATTTGTAATTAAAATTAGTAGAGCCTGTATTGGGATACTTTTTTGTTCTAAAATGTTTTCCGTCAATTGAGCCTAGACAGTTAGGCATATTCCACAAACTATAATATCGTTCAGCAATTTGCTTCCACTTCTCTGTGTCTGGAACCGGCATAAATATACCCTTTAAAGTATCCCATATTTTTTTTGTAGTTTCAGCCACGATCGTTGCAATTGTGGATTCTCCTCTGGCGAAATATAATTTCAATGACACATATGTACCAGGGGCCTGATTCTGGCAGTCGTAATCAAGTACTTTCTCGATTCGAAAGCAATTTAATATCTAAATATTTCAGTCAATACTGAACGAATCGGAATTATTTTTTCAGTATTGTCAAGCATTCATTTGAGTTTCACAATACTAAAAAAATGATTTCGATTCATTCAATATCGACTGAAATAAAATTGCTTTCGAAAGATCACGACTGCCAGAATTAGGCCCCAGATGTACCTCCCAAATACCTGAAAACAAATAAAGCTAGGTATAAGTAAACAAATAAACCAATCAAAGTGAATTGATAGCATAAACAGAAACAGAGAAATGGCGAAATTTGCGTGTTGTTTTTATGAGATACTTGAAACCTTTGCCAAGTGGTTCTGGAAGAAAAAAAAACCCCCTACTATTTACTGGATTATATGCATTTTTTAACGCCATATGTAAAACATTTGATTCCGCCCGAGGCAGGGAACTTGCCATCCACTAATTCAACAGAGAATACAGAAACAGTTAATGCTACAACTGATGTGTCAAACGATGTGCCTACCGAGTCCGAGCAATCTATTGAGCGTTGTAATATAGAGCATACCCCTCCCAGTTCACATGATAATTCCGATCGATATTCTTTTAATCCAAAGCGAAAGAAATCTTCATTGCACGAGACTGATAAGTATTTCATCGATTATTTAAAACGAAATCTACCCACTTAAGTCCATGGACGCTGTAATGTCGTTTTTAAATAGTCTCGCACCGAATAGCGACTTAAATTTTGTTCCTGGGCCACTCCCTCTAGGAGATATTCAGATATTTATTTTTAAAACGCTCATAAAATTTAACTTAATAAGCGATTTCAAAACCTTTTAGCTCCATACGCTTGTCCAAGTCGCTTTCTTAAGGCTGGAAAAGTTTTGAGCTGGATGCTTCAACAAGTCCGGAGATATAGTTAAGAAAATATTTTAAAAATTTGTTGAAGTATCAGGAGAACAGAATCGTTTAGCAAGTGATTTATAAGTAATGATTTTGGTCTTAAAGATAGAACTTGGAAACTAAGGGAGGCTTCTGAAAACTTTTTTCGCAGTGTTAAAGAGTTTGAGATGAGCTATCGAATAGCGACTTAAATTTTGTTCCTGGGCCACTCCCTCTTGGAGATATTTAGCTATTTATTTTTAAAACGCTCATAAAATTGAACTTAATAAGCGATTTCAAAACCTTTTAGCTCCATACGCTTGTCCAAGTCGCTTTCTTAAGGCTGGAAAAGTTTCGAGCTGGATGCTTCAACAAGACCGGAGATATAGTTAAGAAAATATTTTAAAAATTTGTTGAAGTAACAGGAGAACAGAATCGTTTAGCAAGTGATTTATAAGTAATGATTTTGGTCTTAAAGCTAGAACTTGGAAACTAACTGAGCTACCTAAATAAGAGCGGCAAGCGTCTGTTTTATGTCAAAACTTTTTATTTTCACACAGTTTATACAAAACATACCATTAGAACGCGAATTTAACACCACCTGGCTAGAAAATCTTATTTGATAGATCGGTTGGTAGTCTTATTTTATTGATAATGTATTGGCAAAAGAATTTTCATGTTTAAAAAAACGCTTGCCGCTCTTGTTTAGGTAGCTCAGTAAGGAAGGCTTCTGAAAACTTTTTTCGCAGTGTTAAAGAGTTTGAGATGACCTATCGAATAGCGACTTAAATTTTGTTCCTGGGCCACTCCCTCTAGGATATATTTAGCTATTTATTTTTAAAATGCACATAAATTTGAACTTAATAAGCGATTTCAAAACCTTTTAGCTCCATATGCTTGCCCAAGTCGCTTTCTTAAGGCTGGAAAAGTTTCGAGCTGGATGCTTCAACAAGACCGGAGATATAGTTAAGAAAATATTTTAAAAATTTGTTGAAGTATCAGGAGAACAGAATCGTTAAGCAAGTGATTTACGAGTAATGATTTTGGTCTTAAATCTAGAACTTGGAAACTAAGGTAGGCTTCTGAAAACTTTTTTCGCAGTGTTAAAGAGTTTGAGATGAGCTATCGAATAGCGACTTAAATTTTGTTCCTGGGCCACTCCCTCTTGGAGATATTTAGCTATTTATTTTTAAAACGCTCATAAAATTGAACTTAATAAGCGATTTCAAAACCTTTTAGCTCCATACGCTTGTCCAAGTCGCTTTCTTAAGGCTGGAAAAGTTTCGAGCTGGATGCTTCAACAAGACCGGAGATATAGTTAAGAAAATATTTTAAAAATTTGTTGAAGTAACAGGAGAACAGAATCGTTTAGCAAGTGATTTATAAGTAATGATTTTGGTCTTAAAGCTAGAACTTGGAAACTAACTGAGCTACCTAAATAAGAGCGGCAAGCGTCTGTTTTATGTCAAAACTTTTTATTTTCACACAGTTTATACAAAACATACCATTAGAACGCGAATTTAACACCACCTGGCTAGAAAATCTTATTTGATAGATCGGTTGGTAGTCTTATTTTATTGATAATGTATTGGCAAAAGAATTTTCATGTTTAAAAAAACGCTTGCCGCTCTTGTTTAGGTAGCTCAGTAAGGAAGGCTTCTGAAAACTTTTTTCGCAGTGTTAAAGAGTTTGAGATGACCTATCGAATAGCGACTTAAATTTTGTTCCTGGGCCACTCCCTCTAGGATATATTTAGCTATTTATTTTTAAAATGCACATAAATTTGAACTTAATAAGCGATTTCAAAACCTTTTAGCTCCATATGCTTGCCCAAGTCGCTTTCTTAAGGCTGGAAAAGTTTCGAGCTGGATGCTTCAACAAGACCGGAGATATAGTTAAGAAAATATTTTAAAAATTTGTTGAAGTATCAGGAGAACAGAATCGTTAAGCAAGTGATTTACGAGTAATGATTTTGGTCTTAAATCTAGAACTTGGAAACTAAGGTAGGCTTCTGAAAACTTTTTTCGCAGTGTTAAAGAGTTTGAGATGAGCTATCGAATAGCGACTTAAATTTTGTTCCTGGGCCACTCCCTCTTGGAGATATTTAGCTATTTATTTTTAAAACGCTCATAAAATTGAACTTAATAAGCGATTTCAAAACCTTTTAGCTCCATACGCTTGTCCAAGTCGCTTTCTTAAGGCTGGAAAAGTTTCGAGCTGGATGCTTCAACAAGACCGGAGATATAGTTAAGAAAATATTTTAAAAATTTGTTGAAGTAACAGGAGAACAGAATCGTTTAGCAAGTGATTTATAAGTAATGATTTTGGTCTTAAAGCTAGAACTTGGAAACTAACTGAGCTACCTAAATAAGAGCGGCAAGCGTCTGTTTTATGTCAAAACTTTTTATTTTCACACAGTTTATACAAAACATACCATTAGAACGCGAATTTAACACCACCTGGCTAGAAAATCTTATTTGATAGATCGGTTGGTAGTCTTATTTTATTGATAATGTATTGGCAAAAGAATTTTCATGTTTAAAAAAACGCTTGCCGCTCTTGTTTAGGTAGCTCAGTAAGGAAGGCTTCTGAAAACTTTTTTCGCAGTGTTAAAGAGTTTGAGATGACCTATCGAATAGCGACTTAAATTTTGTTCCTGGGCCACTCCCTCTAGGATATATTTAGCTATTTATTTTTAAAATGCACATAAATTTGAACTTAATAAGCGATTTCAAAACCTTTTAGCTCCATATGCTTGCCCAAGTCGCTTTCTTAAGGCTGGAAAAGTTTCGAGCTGGATGCTTCAACAAGACCGGAGATATAGTTAAGAAAATATTTTAAAAATTTGTTGAAGTATCAGGAGAACAGAATCGTTAAGCAAGTGATTTACGAGTAATGATTTTGGTCTTAAATCTAGAACTTGGAAACTAAGGTAGGCTTCTGAAAACTTTTTTCGCAGTGTTAAAGAGTTTGAGATGAGCTATCGAATAGCGACTTAAATTTTGTTCCTGGGCCACTCCCTCTTGGAGATATTTAGCTATTTATTTTTAAAACGCTCATAAAATTGAACTTAATAAGCGATTTCAAAACCTTTTAGCTCCATACGCTTGTCCAAGTCGCTTTCTTAAGGCTGGAAAAGTTTCGAGCTGGATGCTTCAACAAGACCGGAGATATAGTTAAGAAAATATTTTAAAAATTTGTTGAAGTAACAGGAGAACAGAATCGTTTAGCAAGTGATTTATAAGTAATGATTTTGGTCTTAAAGCTAGAACTTGGAAACTAACTGAGCTACCTAAATAAGAGCGGCAAGCGTCTGTTTTATGTCAAAACTTTTTATTTTCACACAGTTTATACAAAACATACCATTAGAACGCGAATTTAACACCACCTGGCTAGAAAATCTTATTTGATAGATCGGTTGGTAGTCTTATTTTATTGATAATGTATTGGCAAAAGAATTTTCATGTTTAAAAAAACGCTTGCCGCTCTTGTTTAGGTAGCTCAGTAAGGAAGGCTTCTGAAAACTTTTTTCGCAGTGTTAAAGAGTTTGAGATGACCTATCGAATAGCGACTTAAATTTTGTTCCTGGGCCACTCCCTCTAGGATATATTTAGCTATTTATTTTTAAAATGCACATAAATTTGAACTTAATAAGCGATTTCAAAACCTTTTAGCTCCATATGCTTGCCCAAGTCGCTTTCTTAAGGCTGGAAAAGTTTCGAGCTGGATGCTTCAACAACACCGGAGATATAGTTAAGAAAATATTTTAAAAATTTGTTGAAGTATCAGGAGAACAGAATCGTTAAGCAAGTGATTTATGAGTAATGATTTTGGTCTTAAATCTAGAACTTGGAAACTAAGGAAGGCTTCTGAAAACTTTTTTCGCAGTGTTAAAGAGTTTGAGATGAGCTATCGAATAGCGACTTAAATTTTGTTCCTGGGCCACTCCCTCTAGGAGATATTCAGCTATTTATTTTTAAAACGCTCATAAAATTGAACTTAATAAGCGATTTCAAAACCTTTTAAATCCATACGCTTGTCCAAGTCGCTTTCTTAAGGCTGGAAAAAATTCGAGCTGGAAGCTTCAACAAGACCGGAGATATAGTTAAGAAAATAATTTAAAAATTTGTTGAAGTATCAGGAGAACAGAATCGTTTAGCAAGTGATTTATAAGTAATGATTTTGTTCTTAAACAACAAGACCGGCGATATAGTTAAGAAAATAATTTAAAAATTTGTTGAAGTATCAGGAGAACAGAATCGTTTAGCAAGTGATTTATAAGTAATGATTTTAGTCTTAAAGCTAGAACTTGGAAACTAAGGAAGGCTTCTGAAAACTTTTTTCGCAGTGTTAAAGAGTTTGAGATGAGCTATCGAATAGCGACTTAAATTTTGTTCCTGGGCCACTCCCTCTAGGAGATATTCAGCTATTTATTTTTAAAACGCTCATAAAATTGAACTTAATAAGCGATTTCAAAACCTTTTAGCTCCATACGCTTGCCAAAGTCGCTTTCTTAAGGCTGGAAAAGTTTCGAGCTGGAAGTTAAGAAAATATTTTAAAAATTTGTTGAAGTAACAGGAGAACAGAATCGTTTAGCAAGTGATTTATAAGTAATGATTTTGGTCTTAAAGCTAGAACTTGGAAACTAAGGAAGGCTTCTGAAAACTTTTTTCGCAGTGTTAAAGAGTTTGAGATGAGCTATCGAATAGCGACTTAAATTTTGTACCTGGGCCACTCCATCTAGGAGATATTCAGCTATTTATTTTTAAAACGCTCATAAAATTGAACTTAATAAGCGATTTCAAAACCTTTTAGCTCCATACGCTTGTCCAAGTCGCTTTCTTAAGGCTGGAAAAGTTTCGAGCTGGATGCTTCAACAAGACCGGAGATATAGTTAAGAAAATATTTTAAAAATTTGTTGAAGTAACAGGAGAACAGAATCGTTTAGCAAGTGATTTATAAGTAATGATTTTGGTCTTAAAGCTAGAACTTGGAAACTAAGGAAGGCTTCTGAAAACTTTTTTCGCAGTGTTAAAGAGTTTGAGATGAGCTATCGAATAGCGACTTAAATTTTGTTCCTGGGCCACTCGCTCTAGGAGATATTCAGCTATTTATTTTTAAAACGCTAATAAAATTAAACTTAATAAGCGATTTCAAAACCTTTTAGTTCCATACGCTAGTCCAAGTCGCTTTCTTAAGGCTGGAAAAGTTTCGAGCTGGATGCTTCAACAAGACCGGAGATATAGTTAAGAAAATATTTTAAATATTTGTTGAAGTAACAGGAGAACAGAATCGTTTAGCAAGTGATTTATAAGTAATGATTTTGGTCTTAAAACGAACTTGGAAACTAAGGAAGGCTTCTGAAAACTTTTTTCGCAGTGTTAAAGCGTTTGAGAGGAGCTATCGAATAGCGACTTAAATTTTGTTCCTGGGCCACTCCCTCTAGGAGATATTCAGCTATTTATTTTTAAAACGCTCATAAAATTGAACTTAATAAGCGATTTCAAAACCTTTTAGCTCCATACGCTTGTCCAAGTCGCTTTCTTAAGGCTGGAAAAGTTTCGAGCTGGATGCTTCAACAAGACCGGAGATATAGTTAAGAAAATATTTTAAAAATTTGTTGAAGTAACAGGAGAACAGAATCGTTTAGCAAGTGATTTATAAGTAATGATTTTGGTCTTAAAGCTAGAACTTGGAAACTAAGGAAGGCTTCTGAAAACTTTTTTCGCAGTGTTAAAGAGTTTGAGATGAGCTATCGAATAGCGACTTAAATTTTGTTGCTGGGCCACTCCCTCTAGGAGATATTCAGCTATTTATTTTTAAAACGCTCATAAAATTGAACTTAATAAGCGATTTCAAAACCTTTTAGCTCCATACGCTTGTCCAAGTCGCTTTCTTAAGGCTGGAAAAGTTTCGAGCTGGATGCTTCAACAAGACCGGAGATATAGTTAAGAAAATATTTTAAAAATTTGTTGAAGTAACAGGAGAACAGAATCGTTTAGCAAGTGATTTATAAGTAATGATTTTGTTGTTAAACAACAAGACCGGAGATATAGTTAAGAAAATATTTTAAAAATTTGTTGAAGTATCAGGAGAACAGAATCGTTTAGCAAGTGAGTTATAAGTAATGATTTTGTTGTTAAACAACAAGACCGGCGATATAGTTAAGAAAATAATTTAAAAATTTGTTGAAGTATCAGGAGAAGAGAATCGTTTAGCAAGTGATTTATAAGTAATGATTTTGGTCTTAAAGCTAGAACTTGGAAACTAAGGAAGGCTTCTGAAAACTTTTTTCGCAGTGTTAAAGAGTTTGAGATGAGCTATCGAATAGCGACTTAAATTTTGTTCCTGGGCCACTCCCTCTAGGAGATATTCAGCTATTTATTTTTAAAACGCTCATAAAATTGAACTTAATAAGCGATTTCAAAACCTTTTAGCTCCATACGCTTGTCCAAGTCGCTTTCTTAAGGCTGGAAAAGTCTCGAGCTGGATGCTTCAACAAGACCGGAGATATAGTTAAGAAAATATTTTAAATATTTGTTGAAGTAACAGGAGAACAGAATCGTTTAGCAAGTGATTTATAAGTAATGATTTTGGTCTTAAAGCTAGAACTTGGAAACTAAGGAAGGCTTCTGAAAACTTTTTTCGCAGTGTTAAAGAGTTTGAGATGAGCTATCGAATAGCGACTTAAATTTTGTTCCTGGGCCACTCCCTCTAGGAGATATTCAGCTATTTATTTTTAAAACGCTAATAAAATTGAACTTAATAAGCGATTTCAAAACCTTTTAGCTCCATACGCTTGTCCAAGTCGCTTTCTTAAGGCTGGAAAAGTTTCGAGCTGGATGCTTCAACAAGACCGGAGATATAGTTAAGAAAATATTTTAAAAATTTGTTGAAGTAACAGGAGAACAGAATCGTTTAGCAAGTGATTTATAAGTAATGGTTTTGGTCTTAAAGCTAGAACTTGGAAACTAAGGAAGGCTTCTGAAAACTTTTTTCGCAGTGTTAAAGAGTTTGAGATGAGCTATCGAATAGCGACTTAAATTTTGTTCCTGGGCCAATCCCTCTAGGAGATATTCAGCTATTTATTTTTAAAACGCTCATAAAATTGAACTTAATAAGCGATTTCAAAACCTTTTAGCTCCATACGCTTGTCCAAGTCGCTTTCTTAAGGCTGGAAAAGTTTCGAGCTGGATGCTTCAACAAGACCGGAGATATAGTTAAGAAAATATTTTAAAAATTTGTTGAAGTAACAGGAGAACAGAATCGTTTAGCAAGTGATTTATAAGTAATGGTTTTGGTCTTAAAGCTAGAACTTGGAAACTAAGGAAGGCTTCTGAAAACTTTTTTCGCAGTGTTAAAGAGTTTGAGATGAGCTATCGAATAGCGACTTAAATTTTGTTCCTGGGCCAATCCCTCTAGGAGATATTCAGCTATTTATTTTTAAAACGCTCATAAAATTGAACTTAATAAGCGATTTCAAAACCTTTTAGCTCCATACGCTTGTCCAAGTCGCTTTCTTAAGGCTGGAAAAGTTTCGAGCTGGATGCTTCAACAAGACCGGAGATATAGTTAAGAAAATATTTTAAAAATTTGTTGAAGTAACAGGAGAACAGAATCGTTTAGCAAGTGATTTATAAGTAATGGTTTTGGTCTTAAAGCTAGAACTTGGAAACTAAGGAAGGCTTCTGAAAACTTTTTTCGCAGTGTTAAAGAGTTTGAGATGAGCTATCGAATAGCGACTTAAATTTTGTTCCTGGGCCAATCCCTCTAGGAGATATTCAGCTATTTATTTTTAAAACGCTCATAAAATTGAACTTAATAAGCGATTTCAAAACCTTTTAGCTCCATACGCTTGTCCAAGTCGCTTTCTTAAGGCTGGAAAAGTTTCGAGCTGGATGCTTCAACAAGACCGGAGATATAGTTAAGAAAATATTTTAAAAATTTGTTGAAGTAACAGGAGAACAGAATCGTTTAGCAAGTGATTTATAAGTAATGGTTTTGGTCTTAAAGCTAGAACTTGGAAACTAAGGAAGGCTTCTGAAAACTTTTTTCGCAGTGTTAAAGAGTTTGAGATGAGCTATCGAATAGCGACTTAAATTTTGTTCCTGGGCCAATCCCTCTAGGAGATATTCAGCTATTTATTTTTAAAACGCTCATAAAATTGAACTTAATAAGCGATTTCAAAACCTTTTAGCTCCATACGCTTGTCCAAGTCGCTTTCTTAAGGCTGGAAAAGTTTCGAGCTGGATGCTTCAACAAGACCGGAGATATAGTTAAGAAAATATTTTAAAAATTTGTTGAAGTAACAGGAGAACAGAATCGTTTAGCAAGTGATTTATAAGTAATGATTTTGGTCTTAAAGCTAGAACTTGGAAACTAAGGAAGGCTTCTGAAAACTTTTTTCGCAGTGTTAAAGAGTTTGAGATGAGCTATCGAATAGCGACTTAAATTTTGTTCCTGGGCCACTCCCTCTAGGAGATATTCAGCTATTTATTTTTAAAACGCTCATAAAATTGAACTTAATAAGCGATTTCAAAACCTTTTAGCTCCATACGCTTGTCCAAGTCGCTTTCTTAAGGCTGGAAAAGTTTCGAGCTGGATGCTTCAACAAGACCGGAGATATAGTTAAGAAAATATTTTAAAAATTTTTTGAAGTAACAGGAGAACAGAATCGTTTAGCAAGTGATTTATAAGTAATGATTTTGGTCTTAAAGCTAGAACTTGGAAACTAAGGAAGGCTTCTGAAAACTTTTTTCGCAGTGTTAAAGAGTTTAAGATGAGCTATCGAATAGCGACTTAAATTTTGTTCCTGGGCCACTCCCTCTAGGAGATATTCAGCTATTTATTTTTAAAACGCTCATAAAATTGAACTTAATAAGCGATTTCAAAACCTTTTAGCTCCATACGCTTGTCCAAGTCGCTTTCTTAAGGCTGGAAAAGTTTCGAGCTGGATGCTTCAACAAGACCGGAGATATAGTTAAGAAAATATTTTAAAAATTTGTTGAAGTAACAGGAGAACAGAATCGTTTAGCAAGTGATTTATAAGTAATGATTTTGGTCTTAAAGCTAGAACTTGGAAACTAAGGAAGGCTTCTGAAAACTTTTTTCGCAGTGTTAAAGAGTTTGAGATGAGCTATCGAATAGCGACTTAAATTTTGTTCCTGGGCCACTCGCTCTAGGAGATATTCAGCTATTTATTTTTAAAACGCTCATAAAATTGAACTTAATAAGCGATTTCAAAACCTTTTAGCTCCATACGCTTGTCCAAGTCGCTTTCTTAAGGCTGGAAAAGTTTCGAGCCGGATGCTTCAACAAGACCGGAGATATAGTTAAGAAAATATTTTAAATATTTGTTGAAGTAACAGGAGAACAGAATCGTTTAGCAAGTGATTTATAAGTAATGATTTTGGTCTTAAAACGAACTTGGAAACTAAGGAAGGCTTCTGAAAACTTTTTTCGCAGTGTTAAAGAGTTTGAGAGGAGCTATCGAATAGCGACTTAAATTTTGTCCCTGGGCCACTCCCTCTAGGAGATATTCAGCTATTTATTTTTAAAACGCTCATAAAATTGAACTTAATAAGCGATTTCAAAACCTTTTAGCTCCATACGCTTGTCCAAGTCGCTTTCTTAAGGCTGGAAAAGTCTCGAGCTGGATGCTTCAACAAGACCGGAGATATAGTTAAGAAAATATTTTAAAAATTTGTTGAAGTAACAGGAGAACAGAATCGTTTAGCAAGTGATTTATAAGTAATGATTTTGGTCTTAAAGCTAGAACTTGGAAACTAAGGAAGGCTTCTGAAAACTTTTTTCGCAGTGTTAAAGAGTTTGAGATGAGCTATCGAATAGCGACTTAAATTTTGTTCCTGGGCCACTCCCTCTAGGAGATATTCAGCTATTTATTTTTAAAACGCTCATAAAATTGAACTTAATAAGCGATTTCAAAACCTTTTAGCTCCATACGCTTGTCCAAGTCGCTTTCTTAAGGCTGGAAAAGTTTCGAGCTGGATGCTTCAACAAGACCGGAGATATAGTTAAGAAAATATTTTAAAAATTTGTTGAAGTAACAGGAGAACAGAATCGTTTAGCAAGTGATTTATAAGTAATGATTTTGGTCTTAAAGCTAGAACTTGGAAACTAAGGAAGGCTTCTGAAAACTTTTTTTGCAGTGTTAAAGAGTTTGAGATGAGCTATCGAATAGCGACTTAAATTTTGTTCCTGGGCCACTCCCTATAGGAGATATTCAGCTATTTATTTTTAAAACGCTCATAAAATTGAACTTAATAAGCGATTTCAAAACCTTTTAGCTCCATACGCTTGTCCAAGTCGCTTTCTTAAGGCTGGAAAAGTTTCGAGCTGGATGCTTCAACAAGACCGGAGATATAGTTAAGAAAATATTTTAAATATTTGTTGAAGTAACAGGAGAACAGAATCGTTTAGCAAGTGATTTATAAGTAATGATTTTGGTCTTAAAGCTAGAACTTGGAAACTAAGGAAGGCTTCTGAAAACTTTTTTCGCAGTGTTAAAGAGTTTGAGATGAGCTATCGAATAGCGACTTAAATTTTGTTCCTGGGCCACTCCCTCTAGGAGATATTCAGCTATTTATTTTTAAAACGCTCATAAAATTGAACTTAATAAGCGATTTCAAAACCTTTTAGCTCCATACGCTTGTCCAAGTCGCTTTCTTAAGGCTGGAATAGTTTCGAGCTGGATGCTTCAACAAGACCGGAGATATAGTTAAGAAAATATTTTAAAAATTTGTTGAAGTAACAGGAGAACAGAATCGTTTAGCAAGTGATTTATAAGTAATGATTTTGTTCTTAAAGCTAGAACTTGGAAACTAAGGAAGGCTTCTGAAAACTTTTTTCGCAGTGTTAAAGAGTTTGAGATGAGCTATCGAATAGCGACTTAAATTTTGTTCCTGGGCCACTCCCTCTAGGAGATATTCAGCTATTTATTTTTAAAACGCTCATAAAATTGAACTTAATAAGCGATTTCAAAACCTTTTAGCTCCATACGCTTGTCCAAGTCGCTTTCTTAAGGCTGGAAAAGTTTCGAGCTGGATGCTTCAACAAGACCGTAGATATAGTTAAGAAAATATTTTAAAAATTTGTTGAAGTAACAGGAGAACAGAATCGTTTAGCAAGTGATTTATAAGTAATGATTTTGGTCTTAAAGCTAGAACTTGGAAACTAAGGAAGGCTTCTGAAAACTTTTTTTGCAGTGTTAAAGAGTTTGAGATGAGCTATCGAATAGCGACTTAAATTTTGTTCCTGGGCCACTCCCTATAGGAGATATTCAGCTATTTATTTTTAAAACGCTCATAAAATTGAACTTAATAAGCGATTTCAAAACCTTTTAGCTCCATACGCTTGTCCAAGTCGCTTTCTTAAGGCTGGAAAAGTTTCGAGCTGGATGCTTCAACAAGACCGGAGATATAGTTAAGAAAATATTTTAAATATTTGTTGAAGTAACAGGAGAACAGAATCGTTTAGCAAGTGATTTATAAGTAATGATTTTGGTCTTAAAGCTAGAACTTGGAAACTAAGGAAGGCTTCTGAAAACTTTTTTCGCAGTGTTAAAGAGTTTGAGATGAGCTATCGAATAGCGACTTAAATTTTGTTCCTGGGCCACTCCCTCTAGGAGATATTCAGCTATTTATTTTTAAAACGCTCATAAAATTGAACTTAATAAGCGATTTCAAAACCTTTTAGCTCCATACGCTTGTCCAAGTCGCTTTCTTAAGGCTGGAATAGTTTCGAGCTGGATGCTTCAACAAGACCGGAGATATAGTTAAGAAAATATTTTAAAAATTTGTTGAAGTAACAGGAGAACAGAATCGTTTAGCAAGTGATTTATAAGTAATGATTTTGTTCTTAAAGCTAGAACTTGGAAACTAAGGAAGGCTTCTGAAAACTTTTTTCGCAGTGTTAAAGAGTTTGAGATGAGCTATCGAATAGCGACTTAAATTTTGTTCCTGGGCCACTCCCTCTAGGAGATATTCAGCTATTTATTTTTAAAACGCTCATAAAATTGAACTTAATAAGCGATTTCAAAACCTTTTAGCTCCATACGCTTGTCCAAGTCGCTTTCTTAAGGCTGGAAAAGTTTCGAGCTGGATGCTTCAACAAGACCGTAGATATAGTTAAGAAAATATTTTAAAAATTTGTTGAAGTAACAGGAGAACAGAATCGTTTAGCAAGTGATTTATAAGTAATGATTTTGTTGTTAAACAACAAGACCGGAGATATAGTTAAGAAAATATTTTAAAAATTTGTTGAAGTATCAGGAGAACAGAATCGTTTAGCAAGTGATTTATAAGTAATGATTTTGTTGTTAAACAACAAGACCGGCGATATAGTTAAGAAAATAATTTAAAAATTTGTTGAAGTATCAGGAGAACAGAATCGTTTAGCAAGTGATTTATAAGTAATGATTTTGGTCTTAAAGCTAGAACTTGGAAACTAAGGAAGGCTTCTGAAAACTTTTTTCGCAGTGTTAAAGAGTTTGAGATGAGCTATCGAATAGCGACTTAAATTTTGTTCCTGGGCCACTCCCTCTAGGAGATATTCAGCTATTTATTTTTAAAACGCTCATAAAATTGAACTTAATAAGCGATTTCAAAACCTTTTAGCTCCATACGCTTGTCCAAGTCGCTTTCTTAAGGCTGGGAAAGTTTCGAGCTGGATGCTTCAACAAGACCGGAGATATAGTTAAGAAAATATTTTAAAAATTTGTTGAAGTAACAGGAGAACAGAATCGTTTAGCAAGTGATTTTGGTCTTAAAGCTAGAACTTGGAAACTAAGGAAGGCTTCTGAAAACTTTTTTCGCAGTGTTAAAGAGTTTGAGATGAGCTATCGAATAGCGACTTAAATTTTGTTCCTGGGCCACTCCCTCTAGGAGATATTCAGCTATTTATTTTTAAAACGCTCATAAAATTGAACTTAATAAGCGATTTCAAAACTTTTTAGCTCCATACGCTTGTCCAAGTCGCTTTCTGAAGGCTGGAAAAGTTTCGAGCTGGATGCTTCAACAAGACCGGAGATATAGTTAAGAAAATATTTTAAAAATTTGTTGAAGTAACAGGAGAACAGAATCGTTTAGCAAGTGATTTATAAGTAATGATTTTGTTCTTAAAGCTAGAACTTGGAAACTAAGGAAGGCTTCTGAAAACTTTTTTCGCAGTGTTAAAGAGTTTGAGATGAGCTATCGAATAGCGACTTAAATTTTGTTCCTGGGCCACTCCCTCTAGGAGATATTCAGCTATTTATTTTTAAAACGCTCATAAAATTGAACTTAATAAGCGATTTCAAAACCTTTTAGCTCCATACGCTTGTCCAAGTCGCTTTCTTAAGGCTGGAAAAGTTTCGAGCTGGATGCTTCAACAAGACCGGAGATATAGTTAAGAAAATATTTTAAAAATTTGTTGAAGTAACAGGAGAACAGAATCGTTTAGCAAGTGATTTATAAGTAATGATTTTGCTGTTAAACAACAAGACCGGAGACATAGTTAAGAAAATATTTTAAAAATTTGTTGAAGTATCAGGAGAACAGAATCGTTTAGCAAGTGATTTATAAGTAATGATTTTGTTGTTAAACAACAAGACCGGCGATATAGTTAAGAAAATAATTTAAAAATTTGTTGAAGTATCAGGAGAACAGAATCGTTTAGCAAGTGATTTATAAGTAATGATTTTGGTCTTAAAGCTAGAACTTGGAAACTAAGGAAGGCTTCTGAAAACTTTTTTCGCAGTGTTAAAGAGTTTGAGATGAGCTATCGAATAGCGACTTAAATTTTGTTCCTGGGCCACTCTCTCTAGGAGATATTCAGCTATTTATTTTTAAAACGCTCATAAAATTGAACTTAATAAGCGATTTCAAAACCTTTTAGCTCCATACGCTTGTCCAAGTCGCTTTCTTAAGGCTGGAAAAGTTTCGAGCTGGATGCTTCAACAAGACCGGAGATATAGTTAAGAAAATATTTTAAAAATTTGTTGAAGTAACAGGAGAACAGAATCGTTTAGCAAGTGATTTATAAGTAATGATTTTGTTGTTAAACAACAAGACCGGAGATATAGTTAAGAAAATATTTTAAAAATTTGTTGAAGTATCAGGAGAACAGAATCGTTTAGCAAGTGATTTATAAGTAATGATTTTGTTGTTAAACAACAAGACCGGCGATATAGTTAAGAAAATAATTTAAAAACTTGTTGAAGTATCAGGAGAACAGAATCGTTTAGCAAGTGATTTATAAGTAATGATTTTGGTCTTAAAGCTAGAACTTGGAAACTAAGGAAGGCTTCTGAAAACTTTTTTCGCAGTGTTAAAGAGTTTGAGATGAGCTATCGAATAGCGACTTAAATTTTGTTCCTGGGCCACTCCCTCTAGGAGATATTCAGCTATTTATTTTTAAAACGCTCATAAAATTGAACTTAATAAGCGATTTCAAAACCTTTTAGCTCCATACGCTTGTCCAAGTCGCTTTCTTAAGGCTGGAAAAGTTTCGAGCTGGATGCTTCAACAAGACCGGAGATATAGTTAAGAAAATATTTTAAAAATTTGTTGAAGTAACAGGAGAACAGAATCGTTTAGCAAGTGATTTATAAGTAATGATTTTGTTGTTAAACAACAAGACCGGAGATATAGTTAAGAAAATATTTTAAAAATTTGTTGAAGTATCAGGAGAACAGAATCGTTTAGCAAGTGATTTATAAGTAATGATTTTGTTGTTAAACAACAAGACCGGCGATATAGTTAAGAAAATAATTTAAAAATTTGTTGAAGTATCAGGAGAACAGAATCGTTTAGCAAGTGATTTATAAGTAATGATTTTGGTCTTAAAGCTAGAACTTGGAAACTAAGGAAGGCTTCTGAAAACTTTTTTCGCAGTGTTAAAGAGTTTGAGATGAGCTATCGAATAGCGACTTAAATTTTGTTCCTGGGCCACTCCCTCTAGGAGATATTCAGCTATTTATTTTTAAAACGCTCATAAAATTGAACTTAATAAGCGATTTCAAAACCTTTTAGCTCCATACGCTTGTCCAAGTCGCTTTCTGAAGGCTGGAAAAGTTTCGAGCTGGATGCTTCAACAAGACCGGAGATATAGTTAAGAAAATATTTTAAAAATTTGTTGAAGTAACAGGAGAACAGAATCGTTTAGCAAGTGATTTATAAGTAATGATTTTGTTCTTAAAGCTAGAACTTGGAAACTAAGGAAGGCTTCTGAAAACTTTTTTCGCAGTGTTAAAGAGTTTGAGATGAGCTATCGAATAGCGACTTAAATTTTGTTCCTGGGCCACTCCCTCTAGGAGATATTCAGCTATTTATTTTTAAAACGCTCATAAAATTGAACTTAATAAGCGATTTCAAAACCTTTTAGCTCCATACGCTTGTCCAAGTCGCTTTCTTAAGGCTGGAAAAGTTTCGAGCTGGATGCTTCAACAAGACCGGAGATATAGTTAAGAAAATATTTTAAAAATTTGTTGAAGTAACAGGAGAACAGAATCGTTTAGCAAGTGATTTATAAGTAATGATTTTGCTGTTAAACAACAAGACCGGAGACATAGTTAAGAAAATATTTTAAAAATTTGTTGAAGTATCAGGAGAACAGAATCGTTTAGCAAGTGATTTATAAGTAATGATTTTGTTGTTAAACAACAAGACCGGCGATATAGTTAAGAAAATAATTTAAAAATTTGTTGAAGTATCAGGAGAACAGAATCGTTTAGCAAGTGATTTATAAGTAATGATTTTGGTCTTAAAGCTAGAACTTGGAAACTAAGGAAGGCTTCTGAAAACTTTTTTCGCAGTGTTAAAGAGTTTGAGATGAGCTATCGAATAGCGACTTAAATTTTGTTCCTGGGCCACTCTCTCTAGGAGATATTCAGCTATTTATTTTTAAAACGCTCATAAAATTGAACTTAATAAGCGATTTCAAAACCTTTTAGCTCCATACGCTTGTCCAAGTCGCTTTCTTAAGGCTGGAAAAGTTTCGAGCTGGATGCTTCAACAAGACCGGAGATATAGTTAAGAAAATATTTTAAAAATTTGTTGAAGTAACAGGAGAACAGAATCGTTTAGCAAGTGATTTATAAGTAATGATTTTGTTGTTAAACAACAAGACCGGAGATATAGTTAAGAAAATATTTTAAAAATTTGTTGAAGTATCAGGAGAACAGAATCGTTTAGCAAGTGATTTATAAGTAATGATTTTGTTGTTAAACAACAAGACCGGCGATATAGTTAAGAAAATAATTTAAAAACTTGTTGAAGTATCAGGAGAACAGAATCGTTTAGCAAGTGATTTATAAGTAATGATTTTGGTCTTAAAGCTAGAACTTGGAAACTAAGGAAGGCTTCTGAAAACTTTTTTCGCAGTGTTAAAGAGTTTGAGATGAGCTATCGAATAGCGACTTAAATTTTGTTCCTGGGCCACTCCCTCTAGGAGATATTCAGCTATTTATTTTTAAAACGCTCATAAAATTGAACTTAATAAGCGATTTCAAAACCTTTTAGCTCCATACGCTTGTCCAAGTCGCTTTCTTAAGGCTGGAAAAGTTTCGAGCTGGATGCTTCAACAAGACCGGAGATATAGTTAAGAAAATATTTTAAAAATTTGTTGAAGTAACAGGAGAACAGAATCGTTTAGCAAGTGATTTATAAGTAATGATTTTGGTCTTAAAGCTAGAACTTGGAAACTAAGGAAGGCTTCTGAAAACTTTTTTCGCAGTGTTAAAGAGTTTGAGATGAGCTATCGAATAGCGACTTAAATTTTGTTCCTGGGCCACTCCCTCTAGGAGATATTCAGCTATTTATTTTTAAAACGCTCATAAAATTGAACTTAATAAGCGATTTCAAAACCTTTTAGCTCCATACGCTTGTCCAAGTCGCTTTCTTAAGGCTGGAAAAGTTTCGAGCTGGATGCTTCAACAAGACCGGAGATATAGTTAAGAAAATATTTTAAAAATTTTTTGAAGTAACAGGAGAACAGAATCGTTTAGCAAGTGATTTATAAGTAATGATTTTGGTCTTAAAGCTAGAACTTGGAAACTAAGGAAGGCTTCTGAAAACTTTTTTCGCAGTGTTAAAGAGTTTAAGATGAGCTATCGAATAGCGACTTAAATTTTGTTCCTGGGCCACTCCCTCTAGGAGATATTCAGCTATTTATTTTTAAAACGCTCATAAAATTGAACTTAATAAGCGATTTCAAAACCTTTTAGCTCCATACGCTTGTCCAAGTCGCTTTCTTAAGGCTGGAAAAGTTTCGAGCTGGATGCTTCAACAAGACCGGAGATATAGTTAAGAAAATATTTTAAAAATTTGTTGAAGTAACAGGAGAACAGAATCGTTTAGCAAGTGATTTATAAGTAATGATTTTGGTCTTAAAGCTAGAACTTGGAAACTAAGGAAGGCTTCTGAAAACTTTTTTCGCAGTGTTAAAGAGTTTGAGATGAGCTATCGAATAGCGACTTAAATTTTGTTCCTGGGCCACTCGCTCTAGGAGATATTCAGCTATTTATTTTTAAAACGCTCATAAAATTGAACTTAATAAGCGATTTCAAAACCTTTTAGCTCCATACGCTTGTCCAAGTCGCTTTCTTAAGGCTGGAAAAGTTTCGAGCTGGATGCTTCAACAAGACCGGAGATATAGTTAAGAAAATATTTTAAATATTTGTTGAAGTAACAGGAGAACAGAATCGTTTAGCAAGTGATTTATAAGTAATGATTTTGGTCTTAAAACGAACTTGGAAACTAAGGAAGGCTTCTGAAAACTTTTTTCGCAGTGTTAAAGAGTTTGAGAGGAGCTATCGAATAGCGACTTAAATTTTGTCCCTGGGCCACTCCCTCTAGGAGATATTCAGCTATTTATTTTTAAAACGCTCATAAAATTGAACTTAATAAGCGATTTCAAAACCTTTTAGCTCCATACGCTTGTCCAAGTCGCTTTCTTAAGGCTGGAAAAGTCTCGAGCTGGATGCTTCAACAAGACCGGAGATATAGTTAAGAAAATATTTTAAAAATTTGTTGAAGTAACAGGAGAACAGAATCGTTTAGCAAGTGATTTATAAGTAATGATTTTGGTCTTAAAGCTAGAACTTGGAAACTAAGGAAGGCTTCTGAAAACTTTTTTCGCAGTGTTAAAGAGTTTGAGATGAGCTATCGAATAGCGACTTAAATTTTGTTCCTGGGCCACTCGCTCTAGGAGATATTTAGCTATTTATTTTTAAAACGCTCATAAAATTGAACTTAATAAGCGATTTCAAAACCTTTTAGCTCCATACGCTTGTCCAAGTCGCTTTCTTAAGGCTGGAAAAGTCTCGAGCTGGATGCTTCAACAAGACCGGAGATATAGTTAAGAAAATATTTTAAAAATTTGTTGAAGTAACAGGAGAACAGAATCGTTTAGCAAGTGATTTATAAGTAATGATTTTGGTCTTAAAGCTAGAACTTGGAAACTAAGGAAGGCTTCTGAAAACTTTTTTCGCAGTGTTAAAGAGTTTGAGATGAGCTATCGAATAGCGACTTAAATTTTGTTCCTGGGCCACTCGCTCTAGGAGATATTTAGCTATTTATTTTTAAAACGCTCATAAAATTGAACTTAATAAGCGATTTCAAAACCTTTTAGCTCCATACGCTTGTCCAAGTCGCTTTCTTAAGGCTGGAAAAGTCTCGAGCTGGATGCTTCAACAAGACCGGAGATATAGTTAAGAAAATATTTTAAAAATTTGTTGAAGTAACAGGAGAACAGAATCGTTTAGCAAGTGATTTATAAGTAATGATTTTGGTCTTAAAGCTAGAACTTGGAAACTAAGGAAGGCTTCTGAAAACTTTTTTCGCAGTGTTAAAGAGTTTGAGATGAGCTATCGAATAGCGACTTAAATTTTGTTCCTGGGCCACTCGCTCTAGGAGATATTCAGCTATTTATTTTTAAAACGCTCATAAAATTGAACTTAATAAGCGATTTCAAAACCTTTTAGCTCCATACGCTTGTCCAAGTCGCTTTCTTAAGGCTGGAAAAGTTTCGAGCTGGATGCTTCAACAAGACCGGAGATATAGTTAAGAAAATATTTTAAATATTTGTTGAAGTAACAGGAGAACAGAATCGTTTAGCAAGTGATTTATAAGTAATGATTTTGGTCTTAAAACGAACTTGGAAACTAAGGAAGGCTTCTGAAAACTTTTTTCGCAGTGTTAAAGAGTTTGAGAGGAGCTATCGAATAGCGACTTAAATTTTGTCCCTGGGCCACTCCCTCTAGGAGATATTCAGCTATTTATTTTTAAAACGCTCATAAAATTGAACTTAATAAGCGATTTCAAAACCTTTTAGCTCCATACGCTTGTCCAAGTCGCTTTCTTAAGGCTGGAAAAGTCTCGAGCTGGATGCTTCAACAAGACCGGAGATATAGTTAAGAAAATATTTTAAAAATTTGTTGAAGTAACAGGAGAACAGAATCGTTTAGCAAGTGATTTATAAGTAATGATTTTGGTCTTAAAGCTAGAACTTGGAAACTAAGGAAGGCTTCTGAAAACTTTTTTCGCAGTGTTAAAGAGTTTGAGATGAGCTATCGAATAGCGACTTAAATTTTGTTCCTGGGCCACTCGCTCTAGGAGATATTTAGCTATTTATTTTTAAAACGCTCATAAAATTGAACTTAATAAGCGATTTCAAAACCTTTTAGCTCCATACGCTTGTCCAAGTCGCTTTCTTAAGGCTGGAAAAGTTTCGAGCTGGATGCTTCAACAAGACCGGAGATATAGTTAAGAAAATATTTTAAAAATTTGTTGAAGTAACAGGAGAACAGAATCGTTTAGCAAGTGATTTATAAGTAATGATTTTGGTCTTAAAGCTAGAACTTGGAAACTAAGGAAGGCTTCTGAAAACTTTTTTCGCAGTGTTAAAGAGTTTGAGATGAGCTATCGAATAGCGACTTAAATTTTGTTCCTGGGCCACTCGCTCTAGGAGATATTTAGCTATTTATTTTTAAAACGCTCATAAAATTGAACTTAATAAGCGATTTCAAAACCTTTTAGCTCCATACGCTTGTCCAAGTCGCTTTCTTAAGGCTGGAAAAGTTTCGAGCTGGATGCTTCAACAAGACCGGAGATATAGTTAAGAAAATATTTTAAAAATTTGTTGAAGTAACAGGAGAACAGAATCGTTTAGCAAGTGATTTATAAGTAATGATTTTGGTCTTAAAGCTAGAACTTGGAAACTAAGGAAGGCTTCTGAAAACTTTTTTCGCAGTGTTAAAGAGTTTGAGATGAGCTATCGAATAGCGACTTAAATTTTGTTCCTGGGCCACTCCCTCTAGGAGATATTCAGCTATTTATTTTTAAAACGCTCATAAAATTGAACTTAATAAGCGATTTCAAAACCTTTTAGCTCCATACGCTTGTCCAAGTCGCTTTCTTAAGGCTGGAAAAGTTTCGAGCTGGATGCTTCAACAAGACCGGAGATATAGTTAAGAAAATATTTTAAAAATTTGTTGAAGTAACAGGAGAACAGAATCGTTTAGCAAGTGATTTATAAGTAATGATTTTGGTCTTAAAGCTAGAACTTGGAAACTAAGGAAGGCTTCTGAAAACTTTTTTCGCAGTGTTAAAGAGTTTGAGATGAGCTATCGAATAGCGACTTAAATTTTGTTCCTGGGCCACTCCCTATAGGAGATATTCAGCTATTTATTTTTAAAACGCTCATAAAATTGAACTTAATAAGCGATTTCAAAACCTTTTAGCTCCATACGCTTGTCCAAGTCGCTTTCTTAAGGCTGGAAAAGTTTCGAGCTGGATGCTTCAACAAGACCGGAGATATAGTTAAGAAAATATTTTAAATATCGTTTAGCAAGTGATTTATAAGTAATGATTTTGGTCTTAAAGCTAGAACTTGGAAACTAAGGAAGGCTTCTGAAAACTTTTTTCGCAGTGTTAAAGAGTTTGAGATGAGCTATCGAATAGCGACTTAAATTTTGTTCCTGGGCCACTCCCTCTAGGAGATATTCAGCTATTTATTTTTAAAACGCTCATAAAATTGAACTTAATAAGCGATTTCAAAACCTTTTAGCTCCATACGCTTGTCCAAGTCGCTTTCTTATGGCTGGAAAAGTTTCGAGCTGGATGCTTCAACAAGACCGGAGATATAGTTAAGAAAATATTTTAAAAATTTGTTGAAGTAACAGGAGAACAGAATCGTTTAGCAAGTGATTTATAAGTAATGATTTTGTTCTTAAAGCTAGAACTTGGAAACTAAGGAAGGCTTCTGAAAACTTTTTTCGCAGTGTTAAAGAGTTTGAGATGAGCTATCGAATAGTGACTTAAATTTTGTTCCTGGGCCACTCCCTCTAGGAGATATTCAGCTATTTATTTTTAAAACGCTCATAAAATTGAACTTAATAAGCGATTTCAAAACCTTTTAGCTCCATACGCTTGTCCAAGTCGCTTTCTTAAGGCTGGAAAAGTTTCGAGCTGGATGCTTCAACAAGACCGGAGATATAGTTAAGAAAATATTTTAAAAATTTGTTGAAGTAACAGGAGAACAGAATCGTTTAGCAAGTGATTTATAAGTAATGATTTTGTTGTTAAACAACAAGACCGGCGATATAGTTAAGAAAATATTTTAAAAATTTGTTGAAGTATCAGGAGAACAGAATCGTTTAGCAAGTGATTTATAAGTAATGATTTTGTTGTTAAACAACAAGACCGGCGATATAGTTAAGAAAATAATTTAAAAATTTGTTGAAGTATCAGGAGAACAGAATCGTTTAGCAAGTGATTTATAAGTAATGATTTTGGTCTTAAAGCTAGAACTTGGAAACTAAGGAAGGCTTCTGAAAACTTTTTTCGCAGTGTTAAAGAGTTTGAGATGAGCTATCGAATAGCGACTTAAATTTTGTTCCTGGGCCACTCCCTCTAGGAGATATTCAGCTATTAATTTTTAAAACGCTCATAAAATTGAACTTAATAAGCGATTTCAAAACCTTTTAGCTCCATACGCTTGTCCAAGTCGCTTTCTTAAGGCTGGAAAAGTTTCGAGCTGGATGCTTCAACAAGACCGGAGATATAGTTAAGAAAATATTTTAAAAATTTGTTGAAGTAACAGGAGAACAGAATCGTTTAGCAAGTGATTTATAAGTAATGATTTTGTTGTTAAACAACAAGACCGGCGATATAGTTAAGAAAATAATTTAAAAATTTGTTGAAGTATCAGGAGAACAGAATCGTTTAGCAAGTGATTTATAAGTAATGATTTTGGTCTTAAAGCTAGAACTTGGAAACTAAGGAAGGCTTCTGAAAACTTTTTTCGCAGTGTTAAAGAGTTTGAGATGAGCTATCGAATAGCGACTTAAATTTTGTTCCTGGGCCACTCCCTCTAGGAGATATTCAGCTATTTATTTTTAAAACGCTCATAAAATTGAACTTAATAAGCGATTTCAAAACCTTTTAGCTCCATACGCTTGTCCAAGTCGCTTTCTTAAGGCTGGAAAAGTTTCGAGCTGGATGCTTCAACAAGACCGGAGATATAGTTAAGGAAATATTTTAAAAATTTGTTGAAGTAACAGGAGAACAGAATCGTTTAGCAAGTGATTTATAAGTAATGATTTTAGTCTTAAAGCTAGAACTTGGAAACTAAGGAAGGCTTCTGAAAACTTTTTTCGCAGTGTTAAAGAGTTTGAGATGAGCTATCGAATAGCGACTTAAATTTTGTACCTGGGCCACTCCCTCTAGGAGATATTCAGCTATTTATTTTTAAAACGCTCATAAAATTGAACTTAATAAGCGATTTCAAAACCTTTTAGCTCCATACGCTTGTCCAAGTCGCTTTCTTAAGGCTGGAAAAGTTTCAAGCTGGATGCTTCAACAAGACCGGAGATATAGTTAAGAAAATATTTTAAAAATTTGTTGAAGTAACAGGAGAACAGAATCGTTTAGCAAGTGATTTATAAGTAATGATTTTGGTCTTAAAACGAACTTGGAAACTAAGGAAGGCTTCTGAAAACTTTTTTCGCAGTGTTAAAGAGTTTGAGAGGAGCTATCGAATAGCGACTTAAATTTTGTCCCTGGGCCACTCCCTCTAGGAGATATTCAGCTATTTATTTTTAAAACGCTCATAAAATTGAACTTAATAAGCGATTTCAAAACCTTTTAGCTCCATACGCTTGTCCAAGTCGCTTTCTTAAGGCTGGAAAAGTTTCGAGCTGGATGCTTCAACAAGACCGGAGATATAGTTAAGAAAATATTTTAAAAATTTGTTGAAGTAACAGGAGAACAGAATCGTTTAGCAAGTGATTTATAAGTAATGATTTTGGTCTTAAAGCTAGAACTTGGAAACTAAGGAAGGCTTCTGAAAACTTTTTTCGCAGTGTTAAAGAGTTTGAGATGAGCTATCGAATAGCGACTTAAATTTTGTTCCTGGGCCACTCCCTCTAGGAGATATTCAGCTATTTATTTTTAAAACGCTCATAAAATTGAACTTAATAAGCGGTTTCAAAACCTTTTAGCTCCATACGCTTGTCCAAGTCGCTTTCTTAAGGCTGGAAAAGTTTCGAGCTGGATGCTTCAACAAGACCGGAGATATAGTTAAGAAAATATTTTAAAAATTTGTTGAAGTAACAGGAGAACAGAATCGTTTAGCAAGTGATTTATAAGTAATGATTTTGGTCTTAAAGCTAGAACTTGGAAACTAAGGAAGGCTTCTGAAAACTTTTTTCGCAGTGTTAAAGAGTTTGAGATGAGCTATCGAATAGCGACTTAAATTTTGTTCCTGGGCCACTCCCTATAGGAGATATTCAGCTATTTATTTTTAAAACGCTCATAAAATTGAACTTAATAAGCGATTTCAAAACCTTTTAGCTCCATACGCTTGTCCAAGTCGCTTTCTTAAGGCTGGAAAAGTTTCGAGCTGGATGCTTCAACAAGACCGGAGATATAGTTAAGAAAATATTTTAAATATTTGTTGAAGTAACAGGAGAACAGAATCGTTTAGCAAGTGATTTATAAGTAATGATTTTGGTCTTAAAGCTAGAACTTGGAAACTAAGGAAGGCTTCTGAAAACTTTTTTCGCAGTGTTAAAGAGTTTGAGATGAGCTATCGAATAGCGACTTAAATTTTGTTCCTGGGCCACTCCCTCTAGGAGATATTCAGCTATTTATTTTTAAAACGCTCATAAAATTGAACTTAATAAGCGATTTCAAAACCTTTTAGCTCCATACGCTTGTCCAAGTCGCTTTCTTAAGGCTGGAAAAGTTTCGAGCTGGATGCTTCAACAAGACCGGAGATATAGTTAAGAAAATATTTTAAAAATTTGTTGAAGTAACAGGAGAACAGAATCGTTTAGCAAGTGATTTATAAGTAATGATTTTGTTCTTAAAGCTAGAACTTGGAAACTAAGGAAGGCTTCTGAAAACTTTTTTCGCAGTGTTAAAGAGTTTGAGATGAGCTATCGAATAGCGACTTAAATTTTGTTCCTGGGCCACTCCCTCTAGGAGATATTCAGCTATTTATTTTTAAAACGCTCATAAAATTGAACTTAATAAGCGATTTCAAAACCTTTTAGCTCCATACGCTTGTCCAAGTCGCTTTCTTAAGGCTGGAAAAGTTTCGAGCTGGATGCTTCAACAAGACCGGAGATATAGTTAAGAAAATATTTTAAAAATTTGTTGAAGTAACAGGAGAACAGAATCGTTTAGCAAGTGATTTATAAGTAATGATTTTGTTCTTAAAGCTAGAACTTGGAAACTAAGGAAGGCTTCTGAAAACTTTTTTCGCAGTGTTAAAGAGTTTGAGATGAGCTATCGAATAGCGACTTAAATTTTGTTCCTGGGCCACTCCCTCTAGGAGATATTCAGCTATTTATTTTTAAAACGCTCATAAAATTGAACTTAATAAGCGATTTCAAAACCTTTTAGCTCCATACGCTTGTCCAAGTCGCTTTCTTAAGGCTGGAAAAGTTTCGAGCTGGATGCTTCAACAAGACCGGAGATATAGTTAAGAAAATATTTTAAAAATTTGTTGAAGTAACAGGAGAACAGAATCGTTTAGCAAGTGATTTATAAGTAATGATTTTGGTCTTAAAGCTAGAACTTGGAAACTAAGGAAGGCTTCTGAAAACTTTTTTCGCAGTGTTAAAGAGTTTGAGATGAGCTATCGAATAGCGACTTAAATTTTGTTCCTGGGCCACTCCCTCTAGGAGATATTCAGCTATTTATTTTTAAAACGCTCATAAAATTGAACTTAATAAGCGATTTCAAAACCTTTTAGCTCCATACGCTTGTCCAAGTCGCTTTCTTAAGGCTGGAAAAGTTTCGAGCTGGATGCTTCAACAAGACCGGAGATATAGTTAAGAAAATATTTTAAAAATTTGTTGAAGTAACAGGAGAACAGAATCGTTTAGCAAGTGATTTATAAGTAATGATTTTGGTCTTAAAGCTAGAACTTGGAAACTAAGGAAGGCTTCTGAAAACTTTTTTCGCAGTGTTAAAGAGTTTGAGATGAGCTATCGAATAGCGACTTAAATTTTGTTCCTGGGCCACTCCCTCTAGGAGATATTCAGCTATTTATTTTTAAAACGCTCATAAAATTGAACTTAATAAGCGATTTCAAAACCTTTTAGCTCCATACGCTTGTCCAAGTCGCTTTCTTAAGGCTGGAAAAGTTTCGAGCTGGATGCTTCAACAAGACCGGAGATATAGTTAAGAAAATATTTTAAAAATTTGTTGAAGTAACAGGAGAACAGAATCGTTTAGCAAGTGATTTATAAGTAATGATTTTGGTCTTAAAGCTAGAACTTGGAAACTAAGGAAGGCTTCTGAAAACTTTTTTCGCAGTGTTAAAGAGTTTGAGATGAGCTATCGAATAGCGACTTAAATTTTGTTCCTGGGCCACTCCCTCTAGGAGATATTCAGCTATTTATTTTTAAAACGCTCATAAAATTGAACTTAATAAGCGATTTCAAAACCTTTTAGCTCCATACGCTTGTCCAAGTCGCTTTCTTAAGGCTGGAAAAGTTTCGAGCTGGATGCTTCAACAAGACCGGAGATATAGTTAAGAAAATATTTTAAAAATTTGTTGAAGTAACAGGAGAACAGAATCGTTTAGCAAGTGATTTATAAGTAATGATTTTGGTCTTAAAGCTAGAACTTGGAAACTAAGGAAGGCTTCTGAAAACTTTTTTCGCAGTGTTAAAGAGTTTGAGATGAGCTATCGAATAGCGACTTAAATTTTGTTCCTGGGCCACTCCCTCTAGGAGATATTCAGCTATTTATTTTTAAAACGCTCATAAAATTGAACTTAATAAGCGATTTCAAAACCTTTTAGCTCCATACGCTTGTCCAAGTCGCTTTCTTAAGGCTGGAAAAGTTTCGAGCTGGATGCTTCAACAAGACCGGAGATATAGTTAAGAAAATATTTTAAAAATTTGTTGAAGTAACAGGAGAACAGAATCGTTTAGCAAGTGATTTATAAGTAATGATTTTGGTCTTAAAGCTAGAACTTAGAAACTAAGGAAGGCTTCTGAAAACTTTTTTCGCAGTGTTAAAGAGTTTGAGATGAGCTATCGAATAGCGACTTAAATTTTGTTCCTGGGCCACTCCCTCTAGGAGATATTCAGCTATTTATTTTTAAAACGCTCATAAAATTGAACTTAATAAGCGATTTCAAAACCTTTTAGCTCCATACGCTTGTCCAAGTCGCTTTCTTAAGGCTGGAAAAGTTTCGAGCTGGATGCTTCAACAAGACCGGAGATATAGTTAAGAAAATATTTTAAAAATTTGTAGAAGTAACAGGAGAACAGAATCGTTTAGCAAGTGATTTATAAGTAATGCTTTTGGTCTTAAAGCTAGAACTTGGAAACTAAGGAAGGCTTCTGAAAACTTTTTTCGCAGTGTTAAAGAGTTTGAGATGAGCTATCGAATAGCGACTTAAATTTTGTTCCTGGGCCACTCCCTCTAGGAGATATTCAGCTATTTATTTTTAAAACGCTCATAAAATTGAACTTAATAAGCGATTTCAAAACCTTTTAGCTCCATACGCTTGTCCAAGTCGCTTTCTTAAGGCTGGAAAAGTTTCGAGCTGGATGCTTCAACAAGACCGGAGATATAGTTAAGAAAATATTTTAAAAATTTGTTGAAGTAACAGGAGAACAGAATCGTTTAGCAAGTGATTTGTAAGTAATGATTTTGGTCTTAAAGCTAGAACTTGGAAACTAAGGAAGGCTTCTGAAAACTTTTTTCGCAGTGTTAAAGAGTTTGAGATGAGCTATCGAATAGCGACTTAAATTTTGTTCCTGGGCCACTCCCTCTAGGAGATATTCAGCTATTTATTTTTAAAACGCTCATAAAATTGAACTTAATAAGCGATTTCAAAACCTTTTAGCTCCATACGCTTGTCCAAGTCGCTTTCTTAAGGCTGGAAAAGTTTCGAGCTGGATGCTTCAACAAGACCGGAGATATAGTTAAGAAAATATTTTAAAAATTTGTTGAAGTAACAGGAGAACAGAATCGTTTAGCAAGTGATTTATAAGTAATGATTTTGGTCTTAAAGCTAGAACTTGGAAACTAAGGAAGGCTTCTGAAAACTTTTTTCGCAGTGTTAAAGAGTTTGAGATGAGCTATCGAATAGCGACTTAAATTTTGTTCCTGGGCCACTCCCTCTAGGAGATATTCAGCTATTTATTTTTAAAACGCTCATAAAATTGAACTTAATAAGCGATTTCAAAACCTTTTAGCTCCATACGCTTGTCCAAGTCGCTTTCTTAAGGCTGGAAAAGTTTCGAGCTGGATGCTTCAACAAGACCGGAGGTATAGTTAAGAAAATATTTTAAAAATTTGTTGAAGTAACAGGAGAACAGAATCGTTTAGCAAGTGATTTATAAGTAATGATTTTGGTCTTAAAGCTAGAACTTGGAAACTAAGGAAGGCTTCTGAAAACTTTTTTCGCAGTGTTAAAGAGTTTGAGATGAGCTATCGAATAGTGACTTAAATTTTGTTCCTGGGCCACTCCCTCTAGGAGATATTCAGCTATTTATTTTTAAAACGCTCATAAAATTGAACTTAATAAGCGATTTCAAAACCTTTTAGCTCCATACGCTTGTCCAAGTCGCGTTCTTAAGGCTGGAAAAGTTTCGAGCTGGATGCTTCAACAAGACCGGAGATATAGTTAAGAAAATATTTTAAAAATTTGTTGAAGTAACAGGAGAACAGAATCGTTTAGCAAGTGATTTATAAGTAATGATTTTGGTCTTAAAGCTAGAACTTGGAAACTAAGGAAGGCTTCTGAAAACTTTTTTCGCAGTGTTAAAGAGTTTGAGATGAGCTATCGAATAGCGACTTAAATTTTGTTCCTGGGCCACTCCCTCTAGGAGATATTCAGCTATTTATTTTTAAAACGCTCATAAAATTGAACTTAATAAGCGATTTCAAAACCTTTTAGCTCCATACGCTTGTCCAAGTCGCGTTCTTAAGGCTGGAAAAGTTTCGAGCTGGATGCTTCAACAAGACCGGAGATATAGTTAAGAAAATATTTTAAAAATTTGTTGAAGTAACAGGAGAACAGAATCGTTTAGCAAGTGATTTATAAGTAATGATTTTGGTCTTAAAGCTAGAACTTGGAAACTAAGGAAGGCTTCTGAAAACTTTTTTCGCAGTGTTAAAGAGTTTGAGATGAGCTATCGAATAGCGACTTAAATTTTGTTCCTGGGCCACTCCCTCTAGGAGATATTCAGCTATTTATTTTTAAAACGCTCATAAAATTGAACTTAATAAGCGATTTCAAAACCTTTTAGCTCCATACGCTTGTCCAAGTCGCGTTCTTAAGGCTGGAAAAGTTTCGAGCTGGATGCTTCAACAAGACCGGAGATATAGTTAAGAAAATATTTTAAAAATTTGTTGAAGTAACAGGAGAACAGAATCGTTTAGCAAGTGATTTATAAGTAATGATTTTGGTCTTAAAGCTAGAACTTGGAAACTAAGGAAGGCTTCTGAAAACTTTTTTCGCAGTGTTAAAGAGTTTGAGATGAGCTATCGAATAGCGACTTAAATTTTGTTCCTGGGCCACTCCCTCTAGGAGATATTCAGCTATTTATTTTTAAAACGCTCATAAAATTGAACTTAATAAGCGATTTCAAAACCTTTTAGCTCCATACGCTTGTCCAAGTCGCGTTCTTAAGGCTGGAAAAGTTTCGAGCTGGATGCTTCAACAAGACCGGAGATATAGTTAAGAAAATATTTTAAAAATTTGTTGAAGTAACAGGAGAACAGAATCGTTTAGCAAGTGATTTATAAGTAATGATTTTGGTCTTAAAGCTAGAACTTGGAAACTAAGGAAGGCTTCTGAAAACTTTTTTCGCAGTGTTAAAGAGTTTGAGATGAGCTATCGAATAGCGACTTAAATTTTGTTCCTGGGCCACTCCCTCTAGGAGATATTCAGCTATTTATTTTTAAAACGCTCATAAAATTGAACTTAATAAGCGATTTCAAAACCTTTTAGCTCCATACGCTTGTCCAAGTCGCGTTCTTAAGGCTGGAAAAGTTTCGAGCTGGATGCTTCAACAAGACCGGAGATATAGTTAAGAAAATATTTTAAAAATTTGTTGAAGTAACAGGAGAACAGAATCGTTTAGCAAGTGATTTATAAGTAATGATTTTGGTCTTAAAGCTAGAACTTGGAAACTAAGGAAGGCTTCTGAAAACTTTTTTCGCAGTGTTAAAGAGTTTGAGATGAGCTATCGAATAGCGACTTAAATTTTGTTCCTGGGCCACTCCCTCTAGGAGATATTCAGCTATTTATTTTTAAAACGCTCATAAAATTGAACTTAATAAGCGATTTCAAAACCTTTTAGCTCCATACGCTTGTCCAAGTCGCGTTCTTAAGGCTGGAAAAGTTTCGAGCTGGATGCTTCAACAAGACCGGAGATATAGTTAAGAAAATATTTTAAAAATTTGTTGAAGTAACAGGAGAACAGAATCGTTTAGCAAGTGATTTATAAGTAATGATTTTGGTCTTAAAGCTAGAACTTGGAAACTAAGGAAGGCTTCTGAAAACTTTTTTCGCAGTGTTAAAGAGTTTGAGATGAGCTATCGAATAGCGACTTAAATTTTGTTCCTGGGCCACTCCCTCTAGGAGATATTCAGTTATTTATTTTTAAAACGCTCATAAAATTGAACTTAATAAGCGATTTCAAAACCTTTTAGCTCCATACGCTTGTCCAAGTCGCTTTCTTAAGGCTGGAAAAGTTTCGAGCTGGATGCTTCAACAAGACCGGAGATATAGTTAAGAAAATATTTTAAAAATTTGTTGAAGTAACAGGAGAACAGAATCGTTTAGCAAGTGATTTATGAGTAATGATTTTGGTCTTAAAGCTAGAACTTGGAAACTAAGGAAGGCTTCTGAAAACTTTTTTCGCAGTGTTAAAGAGTTTAAGATGAGCTATCGAATAGCGACTTAAATTTTGTTCCTGGGCCACTCCCTCTAGGAGATATTCAGCTATTTATTTTTAAAACGCTCATAAATTTGAACTTAATAAGCGATTTCAAAACCTTTTAGCTCCATACGCTTGTCCAAGTCGCTTTCTTAAGGCTGGAAAAGTTTCGAGCTGGATGCTTCAACAAGACCGGAGATATAGTTAAGAAAATATTTTAAAAATTTGTTGAAGTAACAGGAGAACAGAATCGTTTAGCAAGTGATTTATAAGTAATGATTTTGGTCTTAAAGCTAGAACTTGGAAACTAAGGAAGGCTTCTGAAAACTTTTTTCGCAGTGTTAAAGAGTTTGAGATGAGCTATCGAATAGCGACTTAAATTTTGTTCCTGGGCCACTCCCTCTAGGAGATATTCAGCTATTTATTTTTAAAACGCTCATAAAATTGAACTTAATAAGCGATTTCAAAACCTTTTAGCTCCATACGCTTGTCCAAGTCGCTTTCTTAAGGCTGGAAAAGTTTCGAGCTGGATGCTTCAACAAGACCGGAGATATAGTTAAGAAAATATTTTAAAAATTTGTTGAAGTAACAGGAGAACAGAATCGTTTAGCAAGTGATTTATAAGTAATGATTTTGGTCTTAAAGCTAGAACTTGGAAACTAAGGAAGGCTTCTGAAAACTTTTTTCGCAGTGTTAAAGAGTTTGAGATGAGCTATCGAATAGCGACTTAAATTTTGTTCCTGGGCCACTCCCTCTAGGAGATATTCAGCTATTTATTTTTAAAACGCTCATAAAATTGAACTTAATAAGCGATTTCAGAACCTTTTAGCTCCATACGCTTGTCCAAGTCGCTTTCTTAAGGCTGGAAAAGTTTCGAGCTGGATGCTTCAACAAGACCGGAGATATAGTTAAGAAAATATTTTAAAAATTTGTTGAAGTAACAGGAGAACAGAATCGTTTAGCAAGTGATTTATAAGTAATGATTTTGGTCTTAAAGCTAGAACTTGGAAACTAAGGAAGGCTTCTGAAAACTTTTTTCGCAGTGTTAAAGAGTTTGAGATGAGCTATCGAATAGCGACTTAAATTTTGTTCCTGGGCCACTCCCTCTAGGAGATATTCAGCTATTTATTTTTAAAACGCTCATAAAATTGAACTTAATAAGCGATTTCAGAACCTTTTAGCTCCATACGCTTGTCCAAGTCGCTTTCTTAAGGCTGGAAAAGTTTCGAGCTGGATGCTTCAACAAGACCGGAGATATAGTTAAGAAAATATTTTAAAAATTTGTTGAAGTAACAGGAGAACAGAATCGTTTAGCAAGTGATTTATAAGTAATGATTTTGGTCTTAAAGCTAGAACTTGGAAACTAAGGAAGGCTTCTGAAAACTTTTTTCGCAGTGTTAAAGAGTTTGAGATGAGCTATCGAATAGCGACTTAAATTTTGTTCCTGGGCCACTCCCTCTAGGAGATATTCAGCTATTTATTTTTAAAACGCTCATAAAATTGAACTTAATAAGCGATTTCAAAACCTTTTAGCTCCATACGCTTGTCCAATTCGCTTTCTTAAGGCTGGAAAAGTTTCGAGCTGGATGCTTCAACAAGACCGGAGATATAGTTAAGAAAATATTTTAAAAATTTGTTGAAGTAACAGGAGAACAGAATCGTTTAGCAAGTGATTTATAAGTAATGATTTTGGTCTTAAAGCTAGAACTTGGAAACTAAGGAAGGCTTCTGAAAACTTTTTTCGCAGTGTTAAAGAGTTTGAGATGAGCTATCGAATAGCGACTTAAATTTTGTTCCTGGGCCACTCCCTCTAGGAGATATTCAGCTATTTATTTTTAAAACGCTCATAAAATTGAACTTAATAAGCGATTTCAAAACCTTTTAACTCCATACGCTTGTCCAAGTCGCTTTCTTAAGGCTGGAAAAGTTTCGAGCTGGATGCTTCAACAAGACCGGAGGTATAGTTAAGAAAATATTTTAAAAATTTGTTGAAGTAACAGGAGAACAGAATCGTTAAGCAAGTGATTTATAAGTAATGATTTTGGTCTTAAAGCTAGAACTTGGAAACTAAGGAAGGCTTCTGAAAACTTTTTTCGCAGTGTTAAAGAGTTTGAGATGAGCTATCGAATAGCGACTTAAATTTTGTTCCTGGGCCACTCCCTCTAGGAGATATTCAGCTATTTATTTTTAAAACGCTCATAAAATTGAACTTAATAAGCGATTTCAAAACCTTTTAGCTCCATACGCTTGTCCAAGTCGCTTTCTTAAGGCTGGAAAAGTTTCGAGCTGGATGCTTCAACAAGACCGGAGATATAGTTAAGAAAATATTTTAAAAATTTGTTGAAGTAACAGGAGAACAGAATCGTTTAGCAAGTGACTTATAAGTAATGATTTTGGTCTTAAAGCTAGAACTTGGAAACTAAGGAAGGCTTCTGAAAACTTTTTTCGCAGTGTTAAAGAGTTTGAGATGAGCTATCGAATAGCGACTTAAATTTTGTTCCTGGGCCACTCCCTCTAGGAGATATTCAGCTATTTATTTTTAAAACGCTCATAAAATTGAACTTAATAAGCGATTTCAAAACCTTTTAGCTCCATACGCTTGTCCAAGTCGCTTTCTTAAGGCTGGAAAAGTTTCGAGCTGGATGCTTCAACAAGACCGGAGGTATAGTTAAGAAAATATTTTAAAAATTTGTTGAAGTAACAGGAGAACAGAATCGTTTAGCAAGTGATTTATAAGTAATGATTTTGGTCTTAAAGCTAGAACTTGGAAACTAAGGAAGGCTTCTGAAAACTTTTTTCGCAGTGTTAAAGAGTTTGAGATGAGCTATCGAATAGCGACTTAAATTTTGTTCCTGGGCCACTCCCTCTAGGAGATATTCAGCTATTTATTTTTAAAACGCTCATAAAATTGAACTTAATAAGCGATTTCAAAACCTTTTAGCTCCATACGCTTGTCCAAGTCGCTTTCTTAAGGCTGGAAAAGTTTCGAGCTGGATGCTTCAACAAGACCGGAGGTATAGTTAAGAAAATATTTTAAAAATTTGTTGAAGTAACAGGAGAACAGAATCGTTTAGCAAGTGATTTATAAGTAATGATTTTGGTCTTAAAGCTAGAACTTGGAAACTAAGGAAGGCTTCTGAAAACTTTTTTCGCAGTGTTAAAGAGTTTGAGATGAGCTATCGAATAGCGACTTAAATTTTGTTCCTGGGCCACTCCCTCTAGGAGATATTCAGCTATTTATTTTTAAAACGCTCATAAAATTGAACTTAATAAGCGATTTCAAAACCTTTTAGCTCCATACGCTTGTCCAAGTCGCTTTCTTAAGGCTGGAAAAGTTTCGAGCTGGATGCTTCAACAAGACCGGAGGTATAGTTAAGAAAATATTTTAAAAATTTGTTGAAGTAACAGGAGAACAGAATCGTTTAGCAAGTGATTTATAAGTAATGATTTTGGTCTTAAAGCTAGAACTTGGAAACTAAGGAAGGCTTCTGAAAACTTTTTTCGCAGTGTTAAAGAGTTTGAGATGAGCTATCGAATAGCGACTTAAATTTTGTTCCTGGGCCACTCCCTCTTGGAGATATTTAGCTATTTATTTTTAAAACGCTCATAAAATTGAACTTAATAAGCGATTTCAAAACCTTTTAGCTCCATACGCTTGTCCAAGTCGCTTTCTTAAGGCTGAAAAAGTTTCGAGCTGGATGCTTCAACAAGACCGGAGATATAGTTAAGAAAATATTTTAAAAATTTGTTGAAGTAACAGGAGAACAGAATCGTTTAGCAAGTGATTTATAAGTAATGATTTTGGTCTTAAAGCTAGAACTTGGAAACTAAGGAAGGCTTCTGAAAACTTTTTTCGCAGTGTTAAAGAGTTTGAGATGAGCTATCGAATAGCGACTTAAATTTTGTTCCTGGGCCACTCCCTCTAGGAGATATTCAGCTATTTATTTTTAAAACGCTCATAAAATTGAACTTAATAAGCGATTTCAAAACCTTTTAGCTCCATACGCTTGTCCAAGTCGCTTTCTTAAGGCTGGAAAAGTTTCGAGCTGGATGCTTCAACAAGACCGGAGATATAGTTAAGAAAATATTTTAAAAATTTGTTGAAGTAACAGGAGAACAGAATCGTTTAGCAAGTGATTTATAAGTAATGATTTTGGTCTTAAAGCTAGAACTTGGAAACTAAGGAAGGCTTCTGAAAACTTTTTTCGCAGTGTTAAAGAGTTTGAGATGAGCTATCGAATAGCGACTTAAATTTTGTTCCTGGGCCACTCCCTCTAGGAGATATTCAGCTATTTATTTTTAAAACGCTCATAAAATTGAACTTAATAAGCGATTTCAAAACCTTTTAGCTCCATACGCTTGTCCAAGTCGCTTTCTTAAGGCTGGAAAAGTTTCGAGCTGGATGCTTCAACAAGACCGGAGATATAGTTAAGAAAATATTTTAAAAATTTGTTGAAGTAACAGGAGAACAGAATCGTTTAGCAAGTGATTTATAAGTAATGATTTTGGTCTTAAAGCTAGAACTTGGAAACTAAGGAAGGCTTCTGAAAACTTTTTTCGCAGTGTTAAAGAGTTTGAGATGAGCTATCGAATAGCGACTTAAATTTTGTTCCTGGGCCACTCCCTCTAGGAGATATTCAGCTATTTATTTTTAAAACGCTCATAAAATTGAACTTAATAAGCGATTTCAAAACCTTTTAGCTCCATACGCTTGTCCAAGTCGCTTTCTTAAGGCTGGAAAAGTTTCGAGCTGGATGCTTCAACAAGACCGGAGATATAGTTAAGAAAATATTTTAAAAATTTGTTGAAGTAACAGGAGAACAGAATCGTTTAGCAAGTGATTTATAAGTAATGATTTTGGTCTTAAAGCTAGAACTTGGAAACTAAGGAAGGCTTCTGAAAACTTTTTTCGCAGTGTTAAAGAGTTTGAGATGAGCTATCGAATAGCGACTTAAATTTTGTTCCTGGGCCACTCCCTCTTGGAGATATTTAGCTATTTATTTTTAAAACGCTCATAAAATTGAACTTAATAAGCGATTTCAAAACCTTTTAGCTCCATACGCTTGTCCAAGTCGCTTTCTTAAGGCTGAAAAAGTTTCGAGCTGGATGCTTCAACAAGACCGGAGATATAGTTAAGAAAATATTTTAAAAATTTGTTGAAGTAACAGGAGAACAGAATCGTTTAGCAAGTGATTTATAAGTAATGATTTTGGTCTTAAAGCTAGAACTTGGAAACTAAGGAAGGCTTCTGAAAACTTTTTTCGCAGTGTTAAAGAGTTTGAGATGAGCTATCGAATAGCGACTTAAATTTTGTTCCTGGGCCACTCCCTCTAGGAGATATTCAGCTATTTATTTTTAAAACGCTCATAAAATTGAACTTAATAAGCGATTTCAAAACCTTTTAGCTCCATACGCTTGTCCAAGTCGCTTTCTTAAGGCTGGAAAAGTTTCGAGCTGGATGCTTCAACAAGACCGGAGGTATAGTTAAGAAAATATTTTAAAAATTTGTTGAAGTAACAGGAGAACAGAATCGTTTAGCAAGTGATTTATAAGTAATGATTTTGGTCTTAAAGCTAGAACTTGGAAACTAAGGAAGGCTTCTGAAAACTTTGTTCGCAGTGTTAAAGAGTTTGAGATGAGCTATCGAATAGCGACTTAAATTTTGTTCCTGGGCCACTCCCTCTTGGAGATATTTAGCTATTTATGTTTAAAACGCTCATAAAATTGAAAATGGAAACTAAGGAAGGCTTCTGAAAACTTTTTTCGCAGTGTTAAAGAGTTTGAGATGAGCTATCGAATAGCGACTTAAATTTTGTTCATGGGCCACTCCCTCTTGGAGATATTTAGCTATTTATTTTTAAAACGCTCATAAAATTGAACTTAATAAGCGATTTCAAAACCTTTTATCTCCATACGCTTGTCCAAGTCGATTTCTTAAGGCTGGAAAAGTTTCGAGCTGGATGCTTCAACAAGACCGGATATATAGTTAAGAAAATATTTTAAAAATTTGTTGAAGTAACAGGAGAACAGAATCGTTTAGCAAGTGATTTGTAAGTAATGATTTTGGTCTTAAAGCTAGAACTTGGAAACTAAGGAAGGCTTCTGAAAACTTTTTTCGCAGTGTTAAAGAGTTTGAGATGAGCTATCGAATAGCGACTTAAATTTTGTTCATGGGCCACTCCCTCTTGGAGATATTTAGCTATTTATTTTTAAAACGCTCATAAAATTGAACTTAATAAGCGATTTCAAAACCTTTTATCTCCATACGCTTGTCCAAGTCGATTTCTTAAGGCTGGAAAAGTTTCGAGCTGGATGCTTCAACAAGACCGGAGATATAGTTAAGAAAATATTTTAAAAATTTGTTGAAGTAACAGGAGAACAGAATCGTTTAGCAAGTGATTTGTAAGTAATGATTTTGGTCTTAAAGCTAGAACTTGGAAACTAAGGAAGGCTTCTGAAAACTTTTTTCGCAGTGTTAAAGAGTTTGAGATGAGCTATCGAATAGCGACTTAAATTTTGTTCCTGGGCCACTCCCTCTAGGAGATATTCAGCTATTTATTTTTAAAACGCTCATAAAATTGAACTTAATAAGCGATTTCAAAACCTTTTAGCTCCATACGCTTGTCCAAGTCGCTTTCTTAAGGCTGGAAAAGTTTCGAGCTGGATGCTTCAACAAGACCGGAGATATAGTTAAGAAAATATTTTAAAAATTTGTTGAAGTAACAGGAGAACAGAATCGTTTAGCAAGTGATTTATAAGTAATGATTTTGGTCTTAAAGCTAGAACTTGGAAACTAAGGAAGGCTTCTGAAAACTTTTTTCGCAGTGTTAAAGAGTTTGAGATGAGCTATCGAATAGCGACTTAAATTTTGTTCCTGGGCCACTCCCTCTAGGAGATATTCAGCTATTTATTTTTAAAACGCTCATAAAATTGAACTTAATAAGCGATTTCAAAACCTTTTAGCTCCATACGCTTGTCCAAGTCGCTTTCTTAAGGCTGGAAAAGTTTCGAGCTGGATGCTTCAACAAGACCGGAGATATATTAAGAAAATATTTTAAAAATTTGTTGAAGTAACAGGAGAACAGAATCGTTTAGCAAGTGATTTATAAGTAATGATTTTGGTCTTAAAGCTAGAACTTGGAAACTAAGGAAGGCTTCTGAAAACTTTTTTCGCAGTGTTAAAGAGTTTGAGATGAGCTGGGCCACTCCCTCTAGGAGATATTTAGCTATTTATTTTTAAAACGCTCATAAAATTGAACTTAATAAGCGATTTCAAAACCTTTTAGCTCCATACGCTTGTCCAAGTCGCTTTCTTAAGGCTGGAAAAGTTTCGAGCTGGATGCTTCAACAAGACCGGAGATATAGTTAAGAAAATATTTTAAAAATTTGTTGAAGTAACAGGAGAACAGAATCGTTTAGCAAGTGATTTATAAGTAATGATTTTGGTCTTAAAGCTAGAACTTGGAAACTAAGGAAGGCTTCTGAAAACTTTTTTCGCAGTGTTAAAGAGTTTGAGATGAGCTATAGAATAGCGACTTAAATTTTGTTCCTGGGCCACTCCCTCTTGGAGATATTTAGCTATTTATTTTTAAAACGCTCATAAAATTGAACTTAATAAGCGATTTCAAAACCTTTTAGCTCCATACGCTTGTCCAAGTCGCTTTCTTAAGGCTGGAAAAGTTTCGAGCTGGATGCTTCAACAAGACCGGAGATATAGTTAAGAAAATATTTTAAAAATTTGTTGAAGTAACAGGAGAACAGAATCGTTTAGCAAGTGATTTATAAGTAATGATTTTGGTCTTAAAGCTAGAACTTGGAAACTAAGGAAGGCTTCTGAAAACTTTTTTCGCAGTGTTAAAGAGTTTGAGATGAGCTATCGAATAGCGACTTAAATTTTGTTCCTGGGCCACTCCCTCTAGGAGATATTCAGCTATTTATTTTTAAAACGCTCATAAAATTGAACTTAATAAGCGATTTCAAAACCTTTTAGCTCCATACGCTTGTCCAAGTCGCTTTCTTAAGGCTGGAAAAGTTTCGAGCTGGATGCTTCAACAAGACCGGAGGTATAGTTAAGAAAATATTTTAAAAATTTGTTGAAGTAACAGGAGAACAGAATCGTTTAGCAAGTGATTTATAAGTAATGATTTTGGTCTTAAAGCTAGAACTTGGAAACTAAGGAAGGCTTCTGAAAACTTTTTTCGCAGTGTTAAAGAGTTTGAGATGAGCTATCGAATAGCGACTTAAATTTTGTTCCTGGGCCACTCCCTCTTGGAGATATTTAGCTATTTATTTTTAAAACGCTCATAAAATTGAACTTAATAAGCGATTTCAAAACCTTTTAGCTCCATACGCTTGTCCAAGTCGCTTTCTTAAGGCTGAAAAAGTTTCGAGCTGGATGCTTCAACAAGACCGGAGATATAGTTAAGAAAATACTTTAAAAATTTGTTGAAGTAACAGGAGAACAGAATCGTTTAGCAAGTGATTTATAAGTAATGATTTTGGTCTTAAAGCTAGAACTTGGAAACTAAGGAAGGCTTCTGAAAACTTTTTTCGCAGTGTTAAAGAGTTTGAGATGAGCTATCGAATAGCGACTTAAATTTTGTTCCTGGGCCACTCCCTCTAGGAGATATTCAGCTATTTATTTTTAAAACGCTCATAAAATTGAACTTAATAAGCGATTTCAAAACCTTTTAGCTCCATACGCTTGTCCAAGTCGCTTTCTTAAGGCTGGAAAAGTTTCGAGCTGGATGCTTCAACAAGACCGGAGATATAGTTAAGAAAATATTTTAAAAATTTGTTGAAGTAACAGGAGAACAGAATCGTTTAGCAAGTGATTTATAAGTAATGATTTTGGTCTTAAAGCTAGAACTTGGAAACTAAGGAAGGCTTCTGAAAACTTTTTTCGCAGTGATAAAGAGTTTGAGATGAGCTATCGAATAGCGACTTAAATTTTGTTCCTGGGCCACTCCCTCTAGGAGATATTCAGCTATTTATTTTTAAAACGCTCATAAAATTGAACTTAATAAGCGATTTCAAAAACTTTTAGCTCCATACGCTTGTCCAAGTCGCTTTCTTAAGGCTGGAAAAGTTTCGAGCTGGATGCTTCAACAAGACCGGAGATATAGTTAAGAAAATATTTTAAAAATTTGTTGAAGTAACAGGAGAACAGAATCGTTTAGCAAGTGATTTATAAGTAATGATTTTGGTCTTAAAGCTAGAACTTGGCAACTAAGGAAGGCTTCTGAAAACTTTTTTCGCAGTGTTAAAGAGTTTGAGATGAGCTATCGAATAGCGACTTAAATTTTGTTCCTGGGCCACTCCCTCTAGGAGATATTCAGCTATTTATTTTTAAAACGCTCATAAAATTGAACTTAATAAGCGATTTCAAAACCTTTTAGCTCCATACGCTTGTCCAAGTCGCTTTCTTAAGGCTGGAAAAGTTTCGAGCTGGATGCTTCAACAAGACCGGAGATATAGTTAAGAAAATATTTTAAAAATTTGTTGAAGTAACAGGAGAACAGAATCGTTTAGCAAGTGATTTATAAGTAATGATTTTGGTCTTAAAGCTAGAACTTGGAAACTAAGGAAGGCTTCTGAAAACTTTTTTCGCAGTGTTAAAGAGTTTGAGATGAGCTATCGAATAGCGACTTAAATTTTGTTCCTGGGCCACTCCCTCTAGGAGATATTCAGCTATTTATTTTTAAAACGCTCATAAAATTGAACTTAATAAGCGATTTCAGAACCTTTTAGCTCCATACGCTTGTCCAAGTCGCTTTCTTAAGGCTGGAAAAGTTTCGAGCTGGATGCTTCAACAAGACCGGAGATATAGTTAAGAAAATATTTTAAAAATTTGTTGAAGTAACAGGAGAACAGAATCGTTTAGCAAGTGATTTATAAGTAATGATTTTGGTCTTAAAGCTAGAACTTGGAAACTAAGGAAGGCTTCTGAAAACTTTTTTCGCAGTGTTAAAGAGTTTGAGATGAGCTATCGAATAGCGACTTAAATTTTGTTCCTGGGCCACTCCCTCTAGGAGATATTCAGCTATTTATTTTTAAAACGCTCATAAAATTGAACTTAATAAGCGATTTCAAAACCTTTTAGCTCCATACGCTTGTCCAAGTCGCTTTCTTAAGGCTGGAAAAGTTTCGAGCTGGATGCTTCAACAAGACCGGAGGTATAGTTAAGAAAATATTTTAAAAATTTGTTGAAGTAACAGGAGAACAGAATCGTTAAGCAAGTGATTTATAAGTAATGATTTTGGTCTTAAAGCTAGAACTTGGAAACTAAGGAAGGCTTCTGAAAACTTTTTTCGCAGTGTTAAAGAGTTTGAGATGAGCTATCGAATAGCGACTTAAATTTTGTTCCTGGGCCACTCCCTCTAGGAGATATTCAGCTATTTATTTTTAAAACGCTCATAAAATTGAACTTAATAAGCGATTTCAAAACCTTTTAGCTCCATACGCTTGTCCAAGTCGCTTTCTTAAGGCTGGAAAAGTTTCGAGCTGGATGCTTCAACAAGACCGGAGATATAGTTAAGAAAATATTTTAAAAATTTGTTGAAGTAACAGGAGAACAGAATCGTTTAGCAAGTGACTTATAAGTAATGATTTTGGTCTTAAAGCTAGAACTTGGAAACTAAGGAAGGCTTCTGAAAACTTTTTTCGCAGTGTTAAAGAGTTTGAGATGAGCTATCGAATAGCGACTTAAATTTTGTTCCTGGGCCACTCCCTCTAGGAGATATTCAGCTATTTATTTTTAAAACGCTCATAAAATTGAACTTAATAAGCGATTTCAAAACCTTTTAGCTCCATACGCTTGTCCAAGTCGCTTTCTTAAGGCTGGAAAAGTTTCGAGCTGGATGCTTCAACAAGACCGGAGGTATAGTTAAGAAAATATTTTAAAAATTTGTTGAAGTAACAGGAGAACAGAATCGTTTAGCAAGTGATTTATAAGTAATGATTTTGGTCTTAAAGCTAGAACTTGGAAACTAAGGAAGGCTTCTGAAAACTTTTTTCGCAGTGTTAAAGAGTTTGAGATGAGCTATCGAATAGCGACTTAAATTTTGTTCCTGGGCCACTCCCTCTAGGAGATATTCAGCTATTTATTTTTAAAACGCTCATAAAATTGAACTTAATAAGCGATTTCAAAACCTTTTAGCTCCATACGCTTGTCCAAGTCGCTTTCTTAAGGCTGGAAAAGTTTCGAGCTGGATGCTTCAACAAGACCGGAGGTATAGTTAAGAAAATATTTTAAAAATTTGTTGAAGTAACAGGAGAACAGAATCGTTTAGCAAGTGATTTATAAGTAATGATTTTGGTCTTAAAGCTAGAACTTGGAAACTAAGGAAGGCTTCTGAAAACTTTTTTCGCAGTGTTAAAGAGTTTGAGATGAGCTATCGAATAGCGACTTAAATTTTGTTCCTGGGCCACTCCCTCTAGGAGATATTCAGCTATTTATTTTTAAAACGCTCATAAAATTGAACTTAATAAGCGATTTCAAAACCTTTTAGCTCCATACGCTTGTCCAAGTCGCTTTCTTAAGGCTGGAAAAGTTTCGAGCTGGATGCTTCAACAAGACCGGAGGTATAGTTAAGAAAATATTTTAAAAATTTGTTGAAGTAACAGGAGAACAGAATCGTTTAGCAAGTGATTTATAAGTAATGATTTTGGTCTTAAAGCTAGAACTTGGAAACTAAGGAAGGCTTCTGAAAACTTTTTTCGCAGTGTTAAAGAGTTTGAGATGAGCTATCGAATAGCGACTTAAATTTTGTTCCTGGGCCACTCCCTCTTGGAGATATTTAGCTATTTATTTTTAAAACGCTCATAAAATTGAACTTAATAAGCGATTTCAAAACCTTTTAGCTCCATACGCTTGTCCAAGTCGCTTTCTTAAGGCTGAAAAAGTTTCGAGCTGGATGCTTCAACAAGACCGGAGATATAGTTAAGAAAATATTTTAAAAATTTGTTGAAGTAACAGGAGAACAGAATCGTTTAGCAAGTGATTTATAAGTAATGATTTTGGTCTTAAAGCTAGAACTTGGAAACTAAGGAAGGCTTCTGAAAACTTTGTTCGCAGTGTTAAAGAGTTTGAGATGAGCTATCGAATAGCGACTTAAATTTTGTTCCTGGGCCACTCCCTCTTGGAGATTTTTAGCTATTTATGTTTAAAACGCTCATAAAATTGAAAATGGAAACTAAGGAAGGCTTCTGAAAACTTTTTTCGCAGTGTTAAAGAGTTTGAGATGAGCTATCGAATAGCGACTTAAATTTTGTTCATGGGCCACTCCCTCTTGGAGATATTTAGCTATTTATTTTTAAAACGCTCATAAAATTGAACTTAATAAGCGATTTCAAAACCTTTTATCTCCATACGCTTGTCCAAGTCGATTTCTTAAGGCTGGAAAAGTTTCGAGCTGGATGCTTCAACAAGACCGGAGATATAGTTAAGAAAATATTTTAAAAATTTGTTGAAGTAACAGGAGAACAGAATCGTTTAGCAAGTGATTTGTAAGTAATGATTTTGGTCTTAAAGCTAGAACTTGGAAACTAAGGAAGGCTTCTGAAAACTTTTTTCGCAGTGTTAAAGAGTTTGAGATGAGCTATCGAATAGCGACTTAAATTTTGTTCATGGGCCACTCCCTCTTGGAGATATTTAGCTATTTATTTTTAAAACGCTCATAAAATTGAACTTAATAAGCGATTTCAAAACCTTTTATCTCCATACGCTTGTCCAAGTCGATTTCTTAAGGCTGGAAAAGTTTCGAGCTGGATGCTTCAACAAGACCGGAGATATAGTTAAGAAAATATTTTAAAAATTTGTTGAAGTAACAGGAGAACAGAATCGTTTAGCAAGTGATTTGTAAGTAATGATTTTGGTCTTAAAGCTAGAACTTGGAAACTAAGGAAGGCTTCTGAAAACTTTTTTCGCAGTGTTAAAGAGTTTGAGATGAGCTATCGAATAGCGACTTAAATTTTGTTCCTGGGCCACTCCCTCTAGGAGATATTCAGCTATTTATTTTTAAAACGCTCATAAAATTGAACTTAATAAGCGATTTCAAAACCTTTTAGCTCCATACGCTTGTCCAAGTCGCTTTCTTAAGGCTGGAAAAGTTTCGAGCTGGATGCTTCAACAAGACCGGAGATATAGTTAAGAAAATATTTTAAAAATTTGTTGAAGTAACAGGAGAACAGAATCGTTTAGCAAGTGATTTATAAGTAATGATTTTGGTCTTAAAGCTAGAACTTGGAAACTAAGGAAGGCTTCTGAAAACTTTTTTCGCAGTGTTAAAGAGTTTGAGATGAGCTATCGAATAGCGACTTAAATTTTGTTCCTGGGCCAATCCCTCTAGGAGATATTCAGCTATTTATTTTTAAAACGCTCATAAAATTGAACTTAATAAGCGATTTCAAAACCTTTTAGCTCCATACGCTTGTCCAAGTCGCTTTCTTAAGGCTGGAAAAGTTTCGAGCTGGATGCTTCAACAAGACCGGAGATATAGTTAAGAAAATATTTTAAAAATTTGTTGAAGTAACAGGAGAACAGAATCGTTTAGCAAGTGATTTATAAGTAATGATTTTGGTCTTAAAGCTAGAACTTGGAAACTAAGGAAGGCTTCTGAAAACTTTTTTCGCAGTGTTAAAGAGTTTGAGATGAGCTATAGAATAGCGACTTAAATTTTGTTCCTGTGCCACTCCCTCTTGGAGATATTTAGCTATTTATTTTTAAAACGCTCATAAAATTGAACTTAATAAGCGATTTCAAAACCTTTTAGCTCCATACGCTTGTCCAAGTCGCTTTCTTAAGGCTGGAAAAGTTTCGAGCTGGATGCTTCAACAAGACCGGAGATATATTAAGAAAATATTTTAAAAATTTGTTGAAGTAACAGGAGAACAGAATCGTTTAGCAAGTGATTTATAAGTAATGATTTTGGTCTTAAAGCTAGAACTTGGAAACTAAGGAAGGCTTCTGAAAACTTTTTTCGCAGTGTTAAAGAGTTTGAGATGAGCTGGGCCACTCCCTCTAGGAGATATTTAGCTATTTATTTTTAAAACGCTCATAAAATTGAACTTAATAAGCGATTTCAAAACCTTTTAGCTCCATACGCTTGTCCAAGTCGCTTTCTTAAGGCTGGAAAAGTTTCGAGCTGGATGCTTCAACAAGACCGGAGATATAGTTAAGAAAATATTTTAAAAATTTGTTGAAGTAACAGGAGAACAGAATCGTTTAGCAAGTGATTTATAAGTAATGATTTTGGTCTTAAAGCTAGAACTTGGAAACTAAGGAAGGCTTCTGAAAACTTTTTTCGCAGTGTTAAAGAGTTTGAGATGAGCTATAGAATAGCGACTTAAATTTTGTTCCTGGGCCACTCCCTCTTGGAGATATTTAGCTATTTATTTTTAAAACGCTCATAAAATTGAACTTAATAAGCGATTTCAAAACCTTTTAGCTCCATACGCTTGTCCAAGTCGCTTTCTTAAGGCTGGAAAAGTTTCGAGCTGGATGCTTCAACAAGACCGGAGATATAGTTAAGAAAATATTTTAAAAATTTGTTGAAGTAACAGGAGAACAGAATCGTTTAGCAAGTGATTTATAAGTAATGATTTTGGTCTTAAAGCTAGAACTTGGAAACTAAGGAAGGCTTCTGAAAACTTTTTTCGCAGTGTTAAAGAGTTTGAGATGAGCTATCGAATAGCGACTTAAATTTTGTTCCTGGGCCACTCCCTCTAGGAGATATTCAGCTATTTATTTTTAAAACGCTCATAAAATTGAACTTAATAAGCGATTTCAAAACCTTTTAGCTCCATACGCTTGTCCAAGTCGCTTTCTTAAGGCTGGAAAAGTTTCGAGCTGGATGCGTCAACAAGACCGGAGGTATAGTTAAGAAAATATTTTAAAAATTTGTTGAAGTAACAGGAGAACAGAATCGTTTAGCAAGTGATTTATAAGTAATGATTTTGGTCTTAAAGCTAGAACTTGGAAACTAAGGAAGGCTTCTGAAAACTTTTTTCGCAGTGTTAAAGAGTTTGAGATGAGCTATCGAATAGCGACTTAAATTTTGTTCCTGGGCCACTCCCTCTTGGAGATATTTAGCTATTTATTTTTAAAACGCTCATAAAATTGAACTTAATAAGCGATTTCAAAACCTTTTAGCTCCATACGCTTGTCCAAGTCGCTTTCTTAAGGCTGAAAAAGTTTCGAGCTGGATGCTTCAACAAGACCGGAGATATAGTTAAGAAAATACTTTAAAAATTTGTTGAAGTAACAGGAGAACAGAATCGTTTAGCAAGTGATTTATAAGTAATGATTTTGGTCTTAAAGCTAGAACTTGGAAACTAAGGAAGGCTTCTGAAAACTTTTTTCGCAGTGTTAAAGAGTTTGAGATGAGCTATCGAATAGCGACTTAAATTTTGTTCCTGGGCCACTCCCTCTAGGAGATATTCAGCTATTTATTTTTAAAACGCTCATAAAATTGAACTTAATAAGCGATTTCAAAACCTTTTAGCTCCATACGCTTGTCCAAGTCGCTTTCTTAAGGCTGAAAAAGTTTCGAGCTGGATGCTTCAACAAGACCGGAGATATAGTTAAGAAAATATTTTAAAAATTTGTTGAAGTAACAGGAGAACAGAATCGTTTAGCAAGTGATTTATAAGTAATGATTTTGGTCTTAAAGCTAGAACTTGGAAACTAAGGAAGGCTTCTGAAAACTTTTTTCGCAGTGTTAAAGAGTTTGAGATGAGCTATCGAATAGCGACTTAAATTTTGTTCCTGGGCCACTCCCTCTAGGAGATATTCAGCTATTTATTTTTAAAACGCTCATAAAATTGAACTTAATAAGCGATTTCAAAAACTTTTAGCTCCATACGCTTGTCCAAGTCGCTTTCTTAAGGCTGGAAAAGTTTCGAGCTGGATGCTTCAACAAGACCGGAGATATAGTTAAGAAAATATTTTAAAAATTTGTTGAAGTAACAGGAGAACAGAATCGTTTAGCAAGTGATTTATAAGTAATGATTTTGGTCTTAAAGCTAGAACTTGGCAACTAAGGAAGGCTTCTGAAAACTTTTTTCGCAGTGTTAAAGAGTTTGAGATGAGCTATCGAATAGCGACTTAAATTTTGTTCCTGGGCCACTCCCTCTAGGAGATATTCAGCTATTTATTTTTAAAACGCTCATAAAATTGAACTTAATAAGCGATTTCAAAAACTTTTAGCTCCATACGCTTGTCCAAGTCGCTTTCTTAAGGCTGGAAAAGTTTCGAGCTGGATGCTTCAACAAGACCGGAGATATAGTTAAGAAAATATTTTAAAAATTTGTTGAAGTAACAGGAGAACAGAATCGTTTAGCAAGTGATTTATAAGTAATGATTTTGGTCTTAAAGCTAGAACTTGGAAACTAAGGAAGGCTTCTGAAAACTTTTTTCGCAGTGTTAAAGAGTTTGAGATGAGCTATCGAATAGCGACTTAAATTTTGTTCCTGGGCCACTCCCTCTAGGAGATATTCAGCTATTTATTTTTAAAACGCTCATAAAATTGAACTTAATAAGCGATTTCAAAAACTTTTAGCTCCATACGCTTGTCCAAGTCGCTTTCTTAAGGCTGGAAAAGTTTCGAGCTGGATGCTTCAACAAGACCGGAGATATAGTTAAGAAAATATTTTAAAAATTTGTTGAAGTAACAGGAGAACAGAATCGTTTAGCAAGTGATTTATAAGTAATGATTTTGGTCTTAAAGCTAGAACTTGGAAACTAAGGAAGGCTTCTGAAAACTTTTTTCGCAGTGTTAAAGAGTTTGAGATGAGCTATCGAATAGCGACTTAAATTTTGTTCCGGGGCCACTCCCTCTAGGAGATATTCAGCTATTTATTTTTAAAACGCTCATAAAATTGAACTTAATAAGCGATTTCAAAAACTTTTAGCTCCATACGCTTGTCCAAGTCGCTTTCTTAAGGCTGGAAAAGTTTCGAGCTGGATGCTTCAACAAGACCGGAGATATAGTTAAGAAAATATTTTAAAAATTTGTTGAAGTAACAGGAGAACAGAATCGTTTAGCAAGTGATTTATAAGTAATGATTTTGGTCTTAAAGCTAGAACTTGGAAACTAAGGAAGGCTTCTGAAAACTTTTTTCGCAGTGTTAAAGAGTTTGAGATGAGCTATCGAATAGCGACTTAAATTTTGTTCCGGGGCCACTCCCTCTAGGAGATATTCAGCTATTTATTTTTTAAACGCTCATAAAATTGAACTTAATAAGCGATTTCAAAAACTTTTAGCTCCATACGCTTGTCCAAGTCGCTTTCTTAAGGCTGGAAAAGTTTCGAGCTGGATGCTTCAACAAGACCGGAGATATAGTTAAGAAAATATTTTACAAATATGTTGAAGTAACAGGAGAACAGAATCGTTTAGCAAGTGATTTATAAGTAATGATTTTGGTCTTAAAGCTAGAACTTGGAAACTAAGGAAGGCTTCTGAAAATTTTTTCGCAGTGTTAAAGAGTTTAAGATGAGCTATCGAATAGCGACTTAAATTTTGTTCCTGGGCCACTCCCTCTAGGAGATATTCAGCTATTTATTTTTAAAACGCTCATAAAATTGAACTTAATAAGCGATTTCAAAAACTTTTAGCTCCATACGCTTGTCTAAGTCGCTTTCTTAAGGATGGAAAAGTTTCGAGCTGGATGCTTCAACAAGACCGGAGATATAGTTAAGAAAATATTTTAAAAATTTGTTGAAGTAACAGGAGAACAGAATCGTTTAGCAAGTGATTTATAAGTAATGATTTTGGTCTTAAAGCTAGAACTTGGAAACTAAGGAAGGCTTCTGAAAACTTTTTTCGCAGTGTTAAAGAGTTTGAGATGAGCTATCGAATAGCGACTTAAATTTTGTTCCTGGGCCACTCCCTCTAGGAGATATTCAGCTATTTATTTTTAAAACGCTCATAAAATTGAACTTAATAAGCGATTTCAAAAACTTTTAGCTCCATACGCTTGTCCAAGTCGCTTTCTTAAGGCTGGAAAAGTTTCGAGCTGGATGCTTCAACAAGACCGGAGGTATAGTTAAGAAAATATTTTAAAAATTTGTTGAAGTAACAGGAGGACAGAATCGTTTAGCAAGTGATTTATAAGTAATGATTTTGGTCTTAAAGCTAGAACTTGGAAACTAAGGAAGGCTTCTGAAAACTTTTTTCGCAGTGTTAAAGAGTTTGAGATGAGCTATCGAATCGCGACTTAAATTTTGTTCCGGGGCCACTCCCTCTAGGAGATATTCAGCTATTTATTTTTAAAACGCTCATAAAATTGAACTTAATAAGCGATTTCAAAAACTTTTAGCTCCATACGCTTGTCCAAGTCGCTTTCTTAAGGCTGGAAAAGTTTCGAGCTGGATGGCTTCAACAAAACCGGAGATTAGTTAAGAAAATATTTTAAAAATTTGTTGAAGTAACAGGAGGACAGAATCGTTTAGCAAGTGATTTATAAGTAATGATTTTGGTCTTAAAGCTAGAACTTGGAAACTAAGGAAGGCTTCTGAAAACTTTTTTCGCAGTGTTAAAGAGTTTGAGATGAGCTATCGAATAGCGACTTAAATTTTGTTCCTGGGCCACTCCCTCTAGGAGATATTCAGCTATTTATTTTTAAAACGCTCATAAAATTGAACTTAATAAGCGATTTCAAAAACTTTTAGCTCCATACGCTTGTCCAAGTCGCTTTCTTAAGGCTGGAAAAGTTTCGAGCTGGATGGCTTCAACAAAACCGGAGATTAGTTAAGAAAATATTTTAAAAATTTGTTGAAGTAACAGGAGAACAGAATCGTTTAGCAAGTGATTTATAAGTAATGATTTTGGTCTCAAAGCTAGAACTTGGAAACTAAGGAAGGCTTCTGAAAATTTTTTTCGCAGTGTTAAAGAGTTTGAGATGAGCTATCAAATAGCGACTTAAATTTTGTTCCTGGGCCACTCCCTCTAGGAGATATTCAGCTATTTATTTTTAAAACGCTCATAAAATTGAACTTAATAAGCGATTTCAAAACCTTTTAGCTCCATACGCTTGTCCAAGTCGCTTTCTTAAGGCTGGAAAAGTTTCGAGCTGGATGCTTCAACAAGACCGGAGATATAGTTAAGAAAATATTTTACAAATATGTTGAAGTAACAGGAGAACAGAATCGTTTAGCAAGTGATTTATAAGTAATGATTTTGGTCTTAAAGCTAGAACTTGGAAACTAAGGAAGGCTTCTGAAAACTTTTTTCGCAGTGTTAAAGAGTTTGAGATGAGCTATCGAATAGCGACTTAAATTTTGTTCCTGGGCCACTCCCTCTTGGAGATATTTAGCTATTTATTTTTAAAACGCTCATAAAATTAAACTTAATAAGCGATTTCAAAACCTTTTAGCTCCATACGCTTGTCCAAGTCGCTTTCTTAAGGCTGGAAAAGTTTCGAGCTGGATGCTTCAACAAGACCGGAGATATAGTTAAGAAAATATTTTAAAAATTTGTTGAAGTAACAGGAGAACAGAATCGTTTAGCAAGTGATTTATAAGTAATGATTTTGGTCTTAAAGCTAGAACTTGGAAACTAAGGAAGGCTTCTGAAAACTTTTTTCGCAGTGTTAAAGAGTTTGAGATGAGCACTCCCTCTAGGAGATATTCAGCTATTTATTTTTAAAACGCTCATAAAATTGAACTTAATAAGCGATTGCAAAACCTTTTAGCTCCATACGCTTGTCCAAGTCGCTTTCTTAAGGCTGGAAAAGTTTCGAGCTGGATGCTTCAACAAGACCGGAGATATAGTTAAGAAAATATTTTAAAAATTTGTTGAAGTAACAGGAGAACAGAATCGTTTAGCAAGTGATTTATAAGTAATGATTTTGGTCTTAAAGCTAGAACTTGGAAACTAAGGAAGGCTTCTGAAAACTTTTTTCGCAGTGTTAAAGAGTTTGAGATGAGCACTCCCTCTAGGAGATATTCAGCTATTTATTTTTAAAACGCTCATAAAATTGAACTTAATAAGCGATTGCAAAACCTTTTAGCTCCATACGCTTGTCCAAGTCGCTTTCTTAAGGCTGGAAAAGTTTCGAGCTGGATGCTTCAACAAGACCGGAGATATAGTTAAGAAAATATTTTAAAAATTTGTTGAAGTAACAGGAGAACAGAATCGTTTAGCAAGTGATTTATAAGTAATGATTTTGGTCTTAAAGCTAGAACTTGGAAACTAAGGAAGGCTTCTGAAAACTTTTTTCGCAGTGTTAAAGAGTTTGAGATGAGCTATCGAATAGCGACTTAAATTTTGTTCCTGGGCCACTCCCTCTTGGAGATATTTAGCTATTTATTTTTAAAACGCTCATAAAATTAAACTTAATAAGCGATTTCAAAACCTTTTAGCTCCATACGCTTGTCCAAGTCGCTTTCTTAAGGCTGGAAAAGTTTCGAGCTGGATGCTTCAACAAGACCGGAGATATAGTTAAGAAAATATTTTAAAAATTTGTTGAAGTAACAGGAGAACAGAATCGTTTAGCAAGTGATTTATAAGTAATGATTTTGGTCTTAAAGCTAGAACTTGGAAACTAAGGAAGGCTTCTGAAAACTTTTTTCGCAGTGTTAAAGAGTTTGAGATGAGCACTCCCTCTAGGAGATATTCAGCTATTTATTTTTAAAACGCTCATAAAATTGAACTTAATAAGCGATTGCAAAACCTTTTAGCTCCATACGCTTGTCCAAGTCGCTTTCTTAAGGCTGGAAAAGTTTCGAGCTGGATGCTTCAACAAGACCGGAGATATAGTTAAGAAAATATTTTAAAAATTTGTTGAAGTAACAGGAGAACAGAATCGTTTAGCAAGTGATTTATAAGTAATGATTTTGGTCTTAAAGCTAGAACTTGGAAACTAAGGAAGGCTTCTGAAAACTTTTTTCGCAGTGTTAAAGAGTTTGAGATGAGCACTCCCTCTAGGAGATATTCAGCTATTTATTTTTAAAACGCTCATAAAATTGAACTTAATAAGCGATTGCAAAACCTTTTAGCTCCATACGCTTGTCCAAGTCGCTTTCTTAAGGCTGGAAAAGTTTCGAGCTGGATGCTTCAACAAGACCGGAGATATAGTTAAGAAAATATTTTAAAAATTTGTTGAAGTAACAGGAGAACAGAATCGTTTAGCAAGTGATTTATAAGTAATGATTTTGGTCTTAAAGCTAGAACTTGGAAACTAAGGAAGGCTTCTGAAAACTTTTTTCGCAGTGTTAAAGAGTTTGAGATGAGCTATCGAATAGCGACTTAAATTTTGTTCCTGGGCCACTCCCTCTTGGAGATATTTAGCTATTTATTTTTAAAACGCTCATAAAATTAAACTTAATAAGCGATTTCAAAACCTTTTAGCTCCATACGCTTGTCCAAGTCGCTTTCTTAAGGCTGGAAAAGTTTCGAGCTGGATGCTTCAACAAGACCGGAGATATAGTTAAGAAAATATTTTAAAAATTTGTTGAAGTAACAGGAGAACAGAATCGTTTAGCAAGTGATTTATAAGTAATGATTTTGGTCTTAAAGCTAGAACTTGGAAACTAAGGAAGGCTTCTGAAAACTTTTTTCGCAGTGTTAAAGAGTTTGAGATGAGCACTCCCTCTAGGAGATATTCAGCTATTTATTTTTAAAACGCTCATAAAATTTAACTTAATAAGCGATTGCAAAACCTTTTAGCTCCATACGCTTGTCCAAGTCGCTTTCTTAAGGCTGGAAAAGTTTCGAGCTGGATGCTTCAACAAGACCGGAAATATAGTTAAGAAAATATTTTAAAAATTTGTTGAAGTAACAGGAGAACAGAATCGTTTAGCAAGTGATTTATAAGTAATGATTTTGGTCTTAAAGCTAGAACTTGGAAACTAAGGAAGGCTTCTGAAAACTTTTTTCGCAGTGTTAAAGAGTTTGAGATGAGCTATCGAATAGCGACTTAAATTTTGTTCCGGGCCCACTCCCTCTAGGAGATATTCAGCTATTTATTTTTAAAACGCTCATAAAATTGAACTTAATAAGCGATTTCAAAAACTTTTAGCTCCATACGCTTGTCCAAGTCGCTTTCTTAAGGCTGGAAAAGTTTCGAGCTGGATGCTTCAACAAGACCGGAGATATAGTTAAGAAAATATTTTAAAAATTTGTTGAAGTAACAGGAGAACAGAATCGTTTAGCAAGTGATTTATAAGTAATGATTTTGGTCTTAAAGCTAGAACTTGGAAACTAAGGAAGGCTTCTGAAAACGTTTTTCGCAGTGTTAAAGAGTTTGAGATGAGCACTCCCTCTAGGAGATATTCAGCTATTTATTTTTAAAACGCTCATAAAATTGAACTTAATAAGCGATTGCAAAACCTTTTAGCTCCATACGCTTGTCCAAGTCGCTTTCTTAAGGCTGGAAAAGTTTCGAGCTGGATGCTTCAACAAGACCGGAAATATAGTTAAGAAAATATTTTAAAAATTTGTTGAAGTAACAGGAGAACAGAATCGTTTAGCAAGTGATTTATAAGTAATGATTTTGGTCTTAGAGCTAGAACTTGGAAACTAAGGAAGGCTTCTGAAAACTTTTTTCGCAGTGTTAAAGAGTTTGAGATGAGCTATCGAATAGCGACTTAAATTTTGTTCCGGGCCCACTCCCTCTAGGAGATATTCAGCTATTTATTTTTAAAACGCTCATAAAATTGAACTTAATAAGCGATTTCAAAAACTTTTAGCTCCATACGCTTGTCCAAGTCGCTTTCTTAAGGCTGGAAAAGTTTCGAGCTGGATGCTTCAACAAGACCGGAGATATAGTTAAGAAAATATTTTAAACATTTGTTGAAGTAACAGGAGAACAGAATCGTTTAGCAAGTGATTTATAAGTAATGATTTTGGTCTTAAAGCTAGAACTTGGAAACTAAGGAAGGCTTCTGAAAACTTTTTTCGCAGTGTTAAAGAGTTTGAGATGAGCTATCGAATAGCGACTTAAATTTTGTTCCTGGGCCACTCCCTCTAGGAGATATTCAGCTATTTATTTTTAAAACGCTCATAAAATTGAACTTAATAAGCGATTTCAAAAACTTTTAGCTCCATACGCTTGTCCAAGTCGCTTTCTTAAGGCTGGAAAAGTTTCGAGCTGGATGCTTCAACAAGACCAGGGATATAGTTAAGAAAATATTTTAAAAATTTGTTGAAGTATCAGGAGAACAGGATCGTTTAGCAAGTGATTTATAAGTAATGATTTTGGTCTTAAAGCTAGAACTTGGAAACTAAGGAAGGCTTCTGAAAACTTTTTTCGCAGTGTTAAAGAGTTTGAGATGAGCACTCCCTCTAGGAGATATTCAGCTATTTATTTTTAAAACGCTCATAAAATTTAACTTAATAAGCAATTTCAGAACCTTTTAGCTCCATACGCTTGTCCAAGTCGCTTTCTTAAGGCTGGAAAAGTTTCGAGCTGGATGCTTCAACAAGACCGGAGATATAGTTAAGAAAATATTTTAAAAATTTGTTGAAGTATCAGGAGAACAGAATCGTTTAGCAAGTGATTTATAAGTAATGATTTTGGTCTTAAAGCTAGAACTTGGAAACTAAGGAAGGCTTCTGAAAACTTTTTTCGCAGTGTTAAAGAGTTTGAGATGAGCTATCGAATAGCGACTTAAATTTTGTTCCTGGGCCACTCCCTCTAGGAGATATTCAGCTATTTATTTTTAAAACGCTCATAAAATTGAACTTAATAAGCGATTTCAAAAACTTTTAGCTCCATACGCTTGTCCAAGTCGCTTTCTTAAGGCTGGAAAAGTTTCGAGCTGGATGCTTCAACCAGACCGGAGATATAGTTAAGAAAATATTTTAAAAATTTGTTGAAGTATCAGGAGAACAGAATCGTTTAGCAAGTGATTTATAAGTAATGATTTTGGTCTTAAAGCTAGAACTTGGAAACTAAGGAAGGCTTCTGAAAACTTTTTTCGCAGTGTTAAAGAGTTTGAGATGAGCTATCGAATAGCGACTTAAATTTTGTTCCTGGGCCACTCCCTCTAGGAGATATTCAGCTATTTATTTTTAAAACGCTCATAAAATTGAACTTAATAAGCGATTTCAAAAACTTTTAGCTTCATACGCTTGTCCAAGTCGCTTTCTTAAGGCTGGAAAAGTTTCGAGCTGGATGCTTCAACAAGACCGGAGATATAGTTAAGAAAATATTTTAAAAATTTGTTGAAGTATCAGGAGAACAGAATCGTTTAGCAAGTGATTTATAAGTAATGATTTTGGTCTTAAAGCTAGAACTTGGAAACTAAGGAAGGCTTCTGAAAACTTTTTTCGCAGTGTTAAAGAGTTTGAGATGAGCTATCGAATAGCGACTTAAATTTTGTTCCTGGGCCACTCCCTCTAGGAGATATTCAGCTATTTATTTTTAAAACGCTCATAAAATTGAACTTAATAAGCGATTTCAAAAACTTTTAGCTTCATACGCTTGTCCAAGTCGCTTTCTTAAGGCTGGAAAAGTTTCGAGCTGGATGCTTCAACAAGACCGGAGATATAGTTAAGAAAATATTTTAAAAATTTGTTGAAGTATCAGGAGAACAGAATCGTTTAGCAAGTGATTTATAAGTAATGATTTTGGTCTTAAAGCTAGAACTTGGAAACTAAGGAAGGCTTCTGAAAACTTTTTTCGCAGTGTTAAAGAGTTTGAGATGAGCTATCGAATAGCGACTTAAATTTTGTTCCTGGGCCACTCCCTCTAGGAGATATTCAGCTATTTATTTTTAAAACGCTCATAAAATTGAACTTAATAAGCGATTTCAAAAACTTTTAGCTCCATACGCTTGTCCAAGTCGCTTTCTTAAGGCTGGAAAAGTTTCGAGCTGGATGCTTCAACAAGACCGGAGATATAGTTAAGAAAATATTTTAAAAATTTGTTGAAGTAACAGGAGAACAGAATCGTTTAGCAAGTGATTTATAAGTAATGATTTTGGTCTTAAAGCTAGAACTTGGAAACTAAGGAAGGCTTCTGAAAACTTTTTTCGCAGTGTTAAAGAGTTTGAGATGAGCTATCGAATAGCGACTTAAATTTTGTTCCTGGGCCACTCCCTCTTGGAGATATTTAGCTATTTATTTTTAAAACGCTCATAAAATTAAACTTAATAAGCGATTTCAAAACCTTTTAGCTCCATACGCTTGTCCAAGTCGCTTTCTTAAGGCTGGAAAAGTTTCGAGCTGGATGCTTCAACAAGACCGGAGATATAGTTAAGAAAATATTTTAAAAATTTGTTGAAGTAACAGGAGAACAGAATCGTTTAGCAAGTGATTTATAAGTAATGATTTTGGTCTTAAAGCTAGAACTTGGAAACTAAGGAAGGCTTCTGAAAACTTTTTTCGCAGTGTTAAAGAGTTTGAGATGAGCACTCCCTCTAGGAGATATTCAGCTATTTATTTTTAAAACGCTCATAAAATTTAACTTAATAAGCGATTGCAAAACCTTTTAGCTCCATACGCTTGTCCAAGTCGCTTTCTTAAGGCTGGAAAAGTTTCGAGCTGGATGCTTCAACAAGACCGGAGATATAGTTAAGAAAATATTTTAAAAATTTGTTGAAGTAACAGGAGAACAGAATCGTTTAGCAAGTGATTTATAAGTAATGATTTTGGTCTTAAAGCTAGAACTTGGAAACTAAGGAAGGCTTCTGAAAACTTTTTTCGCAGTGTTAAAGAGTTTGAGATGAGCTATCGAATAGCGACTTAAATTTTGTTCCTGGGCCACTCCCTCTAGGAGATATTCAGCTATTTATTTTTAAAACGCTCATAAAATTGAACTTAATAAGCGATTTCAAAAACTTTTAGCTCCATACGCTTGTCCAAGTCGCTTTCTTAAGGCTGGAAAAGTTTCGAGCTGGATGCTTCAACAAGACCAGGGATATAGTTAAGAAAATATTTTAAAAATTTGTTGAAGTATCAGGAGAACAGGATCGTTTAGCAAGTGATTTATAAGTAATGATTTTGGTCTTAAAGCTAGAACTTGGAAACTAAGGAAGGCTTCTGAAAACTTTTTTCGCAGTGTTAAAGAGTTTGAGATGAGCTATCGAATAGCGACTTAAATTTTGTTCCGGGGCCACTCCCTCTAGGAGATATTCAGCTATTTATTTTTAAAACGCTCATAAAATTGAACTTAATAAGCGATTTCAAAAACTTTTAGCTCCATACGCTTGTCCAAGTCGCTTTCTTAAGGCTGGAAAAGTTTCGAGCTGGATGCTTCAACAAGACCAGGGATATAGTTAAGAAAATATTTTAAAAATTTGTTGAAGTATCAGGAGAACAGAATCGTTTAGCAAGTGATTTATAAGTAATGATTTTGGTCTTAAAGCTAGAACTTGGAAACTAAGGAAGGCTTCTGAAAACTTTTTTCGCAGTGTTAAAGAGTTTGAGATGAGCTATCGAATAGCGACTTAAATTTTGTTCCGGGGCCACTCCCTCTAGGAGATATTCAGCTATTTATTTTTAAAACGCTCATAAAATTGAACTTAATAAGCGATTTCAAAAACTTTTAGCTCCATACGCTTGTCCAAGTCGCTTTCTTAAGGCTGGAAAAGTTTCGAGCTGGATGCTTCAACAAGACCGGAGATATAGTTAAGAAAATATTTTAAAAATTTGTTGAAGTATCAGGAGAACAGAATCGTTTAGCAAGTGATTTATAAGTAATGATTTTGGTCTTAAAGCTAGAACTTGGAAACTAAGGAAGGCTTCTGAAAACTTTTTTCGCAGTGTTAAAGAGTTTGAGATGAGCTATCGAATAGCGACTTAAATTTTGTTCCGGGGCCACTCCCTCTAGGAGATATTCAGCTATTTATTTTTAAAACGCTCATAAAATTGAACTTAATAAGCGATTTCTAAAACTTTTAGCTCCATACGCTTGTCCAAGTCGCTTTCTTAAGGCTGGAAAAGTTTCGAGCTGGATGGCTTCAACAAAACCGGAGATTAGTTAAGAAAATATTTTAAAAATTTGTTGAAGTAACAGGAGAACAGAATCGTTTAGCAAGTGATTTATAAGTAATGATTTTGGTCTTAAAGCTAGAACTTGGAAACTAAGGAAGGCTTCTGAAAACTTTTTTCGCAGTGTTAAAGAGTTTGAGATGAGCTATCAAATAGCGACTTAAATTTTGTTCCTGGGCCACTCCCTCTAGGAGATATTCAGCTATTTATTTTTAAAACGCTCATAAAATTGAACTTAATAAGCGATTTCAAAACCTTTTAGCTCCATACGCTTGTCCAAGTCGCTTTCTTAAGGCTGGAAAAGTTTCGAGCTGGATGCTTCAACAAGACCGGAAATATAGTTAAGAAAATATTTTAAAAATTTGTTGAAGTAACAGGAGAACAGAATCGTTTAGCAAGTGATTTATAAGTAATGATTTTGGTCTTAAAGCTAGAACTTGGAAACTAAGGAAGGCTTCTGAAAACTTTTTTCGCAGTGTTAAAGAGTTTGAGATGAGCACTCCCTCTAGGAGATATTCAGCTATTTATTTTTAAAACGCTCATAAAATTTAACTTAATAAGCAATTTCAGAACCTTTTAGCTCCATACGCTTGTCCAAGTCGCTTTCTTAAGGCTGGAAAAGTTTCGAGCTGGATGCTTCAACAAGACCGGAGATATAGTTAAGAAAATATTTTAAAAAATTGTTGAAGTATCAGGAGAACAGAATCGTTTAGCAAGTGATTTATGAGTAATGATTTTGGTCTTAAAGCTAGAACTTGGAAACTAAGGAAGGCTTCTGAAAACTTTTTTCGCAGTGTTAAAGAGTTTGAGATGAGCTATCGAATAGCGACTTAAATTTTGTTCCTGGGCCACTCCCTCTAGGAGATATTCAGCTATTTATTTTTAAAACGCTCATAAAATTGAACTTAATAAGCGATTTCAAAAACTTTTAGCTCCATACGCTTGTCCAAGTCGCTTTCTTAAGGCTGGAAAAGTTTCGAGCTGGATGCTTCAACCAAACCGGAGATATAGTTAAGAAAATATTTTAAAAATTTGTTGAAGTATCAGGAGAACAGAATCGTTTAGCAAGTGATTTATAAGTAATGATTTTGGTCTTAAAGCTAGAACTTGGAAACTAAGGAAGGCTTCTGAAAACTTTTTTCGCAGTGTTAAAGAGTTTGAGATGAGCTATCGAATAGCGACTTAAATTTTGTTCCTGGGCCACTCCCTCTAGGAGATATTCAGCTATTTATTTTTAAAACGCTCATAAAATTGAACTTAATAAGCGATTTCAAAAACTTTTAGCTTCATACGCTTGTCCAAGTCGCTTTCTTAAGGCTGGAAAAGTTTCGAGCTGGATGCTTCAACAAGACCGGAGATATAGTTAAGAAAATATTTTAAAAATTTGTTGAAGTATCAGGAGAACAGAATCGTTTAGCAAGTGATTTATAAGTAATGATTTTGGTCTTAAAGCTAGAACTTGGAAACTAAGGAAGGCTTCTGAAAACTTTTTTCGCAGTGTTAAAGAGTTTGAGATGAGCTATCGAATAGCGACTTAAATTTTGTTCCTGGGCCACTCCCTCTAGGAGATATTCAGCTATTTATTTTTAAAACGCTCATAAAATTGAACTTAATAAGCGATTTCAAAAACTTTTAGCTCCATACGCTTGTCCAAGTCGCTTTCTTAAGGCTGGAAAAGTTTCGAGCTGGATGCTTCAACAAGACCGGAGATATAGTTAAGAAAATATTTTAAAAATTTGTTGAAGTATCAGGAGAACAGAATCGTTTAGCAAGTGATTTATAAGTAATGATTTTGGTCTTAAAGCTAGAACTTGGAAACTAAGGAAGGCTTCTGAAAACTTTTTTCGCAGTGTTAAAGAGTTTGAGATGAGCTATCGAATAGCGACTTAAATTTTGTTCCTGGGCCACTCCCTCTAGGAGATATTCAGCTATTTATTTTTAAAACGCTCATAAAATTTAACGTAATAAGCGATTTCAGAACCTTTTAGCTCCATACGCTTGTCCAAGTCGCTTTCTTAAGGCTGGAAAAGTTTCGAGCTGGATGCTTCAACAAGACCGGAGATATAGTTAAGAAAATATTTTAAAAATTTGTTGAAGTAACAGGAGAACAGAATCGTTTAGCAAGTGATTTATAAGTAATGATTTTGGTCTTAAAGCTAGAACTTGGAAACTAAGGAAGGCTTCTGAAAACTTTTTTCGCAGTGTTAAAGAGTTTGAGATGAGCTATCGAATAGCGACTTAAATTTTGTTCCTGGGCCACTCCCTCTAGGAAATATTCAGCTATTTATTTTTAAAACGCTCATAAAATTGAACTTAATAAGCGATTTCAAAACCTTTTAGCTCCATACGCTTGCCCAAGTCGCTTTCTTTCTTGAAACTAAGGAAGACTTTTGTAAACTTTTTTGTTAAAGTGTTTGAGACGGGCTATATAATGGCCCTTAATTTTTTTTTGCCTGGGCCACCCTCACTCGGAGGTATTCTGCTATTTATTTTTAAAACACTTATGAAATTGAACTAATTAAGCGATTTCAAGATGTGTATCTGCTTGCTTGCCCAACTCGCTTTCTACAAGCTTCAAAGTTCTTAACTAAAAACTTCAACAAGGCTGAAGATGTATTAGAAAAATAGTTTAAAATTTTTAACTATCAGTAGAAGAGAATCTTGTTGCAGATGATATTTGAGTAAAGATTATGATCTTACCGCTATAATTTAGAAAATAAGGATACTTTTAAAAAACATTTTTTCAAACGTTCTATCGATTTTCAACTTCAATTTTGTGGTTGGGGTCCGCCAACAGCTGTTGTGTATGGTATTAATTGGAATTTACGCCAATGTGTACTTACCAATTTTAAAATAAGGCTTATTCTTTTCAGTTTTTGTTTTTTACATAATTATATTTATTATGTATGCTTTCATTGATTTTTGTGTTGGTTACATAATTACTTATTGTTATCTATATATTTATATATATATATATTTTATTTTGGTTTTTTTTTATATGTATATATAATAAACTCTAAGCAATATCAATAATTATAATTTATTTTTGTTAAATATATAATTTGTTTCTCTTTTTTTTGTTATTAAATATTTAATTAATACATTTTGTAACTAAGTTTTTTATTATAAATAATTTTTTGTTTTGTTTTGTTTTATTTTTTAATTCACGTTTTAACATGAAACATGATCATCAATTTCCAGCAAAAGTGTTTAAAGATAGAAATTTAAAAATTTAAATAATTTGATTTGTTTCAATTGTTAATGCCGAAATTCTAATGGCTTCTGATTTTTATTACGAATAATCGATATTGACGTAACTTTTTAATTTCTACTGAGTCTTTCATTGGAAATTAAAATCAGACTGGTTGCTTTGAGAGATGTGTTTCCGTAGTGGCCAGTTTTTAAATGTTAGAATTTTCAATTCATATCAATTTCAATTTAATTTTGTTTAGATATGAAAACAAAATAGAATGGAAAAGTTTTAATTAACTCGTTTGGTAGTTTAGTTATGTATAGTTTGTGGTAAAAGTTGTAAAAAGTATAGTGTCTAGTAAAAAGCTAGCTGCTGACTTTTTCTATATAATGTCATTATTTTTAAATGCCGTGCATTGTGTACAAAGCATTAAGATATTTTAATATAATACATATTATTAGCAATCATACAAATAGCATTGCTATTTTTATGCTCTTAACTGTCTGCTAATTCGTATAAGTAAGATGATTATAGTTTATTTATAATTATGTATATTCAAATGTTATTTGTTCGATCTTATTTGTTTGTGTCTTTTGTTAATGATTCATTTTCTTTGGTTTTAAATAAAATATAGAAAAAGCTGTTAAAAAATAGTTTCTTATTTATTCAATACAATATGATTTGATAAATCGTAAATATTTTTTAATTGTAATTTTTTATTAATTAATAAGTATGTAACTTTTAATACTTAAACAACATTGAAGTGTCATTATAAAAGATTTTTATTTGTTGGTTTTTAGTAGTTTCTTAACTAATTGTTGTTACATTTTCTTTGAAATGTCTTTTTAAAGTTATTTAAACAATTATAAAACATTTATGTTTCAATATAAATTAACGGCTTAGTTATAAAAAAAAAAATAAAACAGGTTTATAAAAGGTTGATGAAACGGATTTTCTATGAAAATTTGTTTAATAAGCCTTTTATAAGTCGGTTTTATTTTTCATAACTAAGGGGGTAAATATTTAATTAATTACAACATTTAAAACCAAGCTTTGGTTACTATTATTTTTTATAATACTTGTATTGTACAAATGTTTTGAGGCTTAAAAACTTCAATTCGCACGACGCAACAGGAGACTGATTCTGACAGTCGTGATCGAGTACTTTCTCGATTCGAAAGCAATTTAATATCTAATTATTTCAGTCAATACTGAACGAATCGGAATTATTTGTTCAGTGTTGTAAAGCATTAATGTGAGCTTTACAATACTGAAAAAATAATTTCAATTCGTTCAGTATCGACTGAAAGAATACGAAATAAATTTGCTTTCGAATCGAGAAAGTACTCGATCACGACTGCCGGAATTAGGCCCCAGTTCTTCCGACTATGTTATTCTAAAATTATATAGTTCCAAGTCCGACAAATTATATTTCAAATGATACTGGTCCATATAATGAAAAATTTGCTGCAAAAACTTTCTTTAATTCTCTTTTGAAACTGCATTCGTGTCCTTTCAATTGGTATTATGTAAACCTTTTTTCTTCCTTTCAATAACAAGCGCAAAAAAATTGCTTGCACATGAAACAAAGTAAACTTTTGAATACGACTTTTCCTTTTCAGTATCAAACTCAAATCCTTTGCAGCAAATGTTTCATAATATTGACGGGGACTTAACAGTCTCCGAGTTTAAGTATCCGTTGTCCTAAATAACAAATAGTGGAACAGGGATGGAAAAAAAGTGTGTTGTTTTTTTATTAATTCTTTGATTTTAGCGATATCTTTATCTGGAAACTACTGCTGGACACTTTTTTTAACGGCGGATTGTTTCCATATCCTTTATTTATATATATATTAAAGTCGTTCTTATTTGTTAGGCCAAACTTTAAAGTGTTTTGATTCCAGTTCGCCGGACAGGTTTTTGTTTCTTTATATTAAAAAAGTAATAGAAGTAAAATTTGAAGAAAATCCGATAACGTTTAGTGGACATGGAAACGACTTCAAATTATTCATTTTAATCTATTTAGTTGTTTTCACCAAACCTTATCGGATTCGAAGGAAAATAAATCCATCCGTACTTAAATCAAGCCAAAGCGATGTCAATAGAATGGTAAGTAATAATTTTCTTAAACCAATGCTTGATTCAAGTACGGATTATTAAAGTGTCAAATACCAAACTTTAGCCATATTTTATCACTTATCCGTACGTAAAATAACCCGAAAACGTGTTTGACTAAAGTAAAAGTCCGATAAAAACAATCTAAAACCTGCGCTGATTCAAAACTTTTCAGGTTAATTTAATCCCGAGTTCGTACTTGAAATAATATTTATTCATACATTCTACTTTATAAAGGAGCATATACACGGCATGTTTTTCACATCTGACTTGTCATCTTTTCAAGTCACATGTAATTGTGCATGCCTGTCAAAATTGCCGCTTTACATAAGATTTATAACATTCGGTCACAAACGTACATGTAATTTGCTTCTGACATTGTCTCTGTTTTTTTTTCGCATAGTTATTGCAGAAACCAAAGTAGTTCTCGGTTTCAAAATAGCGTGCTGCCGTCACAAAAGTTCTTATTTGCGCCGTCAAAGACTTCAGCCGTCTTAAAATTGTTTCTTTATATTTGAAGACACCAATTTAGGATATTATAATGAAATATTTTTTATAAATAAATGTACGTAATTTCTATTTAAGGGTGAATCGATCATGCACATATCGGTATTGTAAAATATTAACTTCTGCCGGCTAATGATTCCGTCAATAGTTTATCCGGCATAGATTTCTGACACAGCTGATGTCATGATGATGAAATTTTGCATTTGACTTTTACAGAAGCAATGTTATAAAGGCAACACACGACATGTATGTATTTTGCATTGGAAAATTTGACAAGTCAGATTTAAAAAAACATGTCGTGTACATTCAGCTTAAGCAGAGCATCAATGAGAAGAAGCTTCAAACATCGTCATATGTATATTAATTTTATTTTTAGACAACTTCTAATCACTTTCTTTAGGACCCAGATAGAGAGGCATATATTATTCTTTATTTTCCTGTTACACGTGATTCACTTTTGTTGTATTCCCCCTTTGTCTACAGAAGAACTCTAAATTATAAGAAACCAGCAGAATGTTCTGATATGGTATTTTTCAAAATTCTACCGTGAAAATTTCATGTATATAACTAAATAATTTTAAGAACTAGAAATCGGGAGCTCTTTCTTCTTTTTATAGTTTTTGTTTGGTTTTTTAAATATGAAAATAATTTGTTTTTCTTCTTGTAGTGTTGTTGTTGTTCCTACAACAAACAAATCAATCGTTTTTAGGACAAAAAATATTCGTACTTGGTTTAAGCCTTTTTTTTCTTTATTATCCCATTTTGGATTGCTTTAAGTACTTTAAATATTTAAGTACGACTCGTAAGTAAATTAAAGTAAGTAAAACTAAAATTTAAAATTAGTTCGAGTTTTTTCTTTCCGTGTACATATTTATATCGTAAGCAGTTGTCAAGCTGTATTCACGTACATGTACTGTTATGTTTACAGAACTTCTTACCCAGCCCTGTTCCTGTCTGAATCACAACTTATTGTCCAAACTGTAGCAAAGATATTTAGGTGTCAGTAAGATTAATTTAATATTATTATTGATGATTGGTTAAAAATCATGTTGGTTTTATTTGTATTGTTAACAAGGTTTGCAACGAATCCTATGCATATTACACCGCAGTAGCATATTTTTTCCCAAATTAGTAATTAATGGGCAAAAGCATTTCTGAAGAACGAATAGTATGGAAAAGTAAAAAATATAGATAATCATAATTAAAGTAAGAACAAATATTAATTTTGAAAGTAAAATATAGAGTTATTCGTTAAGTATTGATATTTATTCGGACTAGCCACATTACTGATACCATGTTATCTTTCTTTCTGTATTGGCAAATTTGATTGGCTGCCTTTCTAAAGGGTTGTGTTCATTGTCAGAGCAGTGTTTAAATCAAGCAATTATACTTTACGACACTGCAAATCAAATGCATTGTAACTTTAAACTTTGCAAAAGCACTGTAATTTTTAATAATGCACTAGATAGCTGCTTTTGTTTGTATACCAGCTGCGAAACACATGATTTTAAGAATGCCATACTTCGTCAAAACTGTTGCGGAATACTTGACATTGTTTTGAAATGCAGCAATTTTAAAAAAGTTTGTATAAAAAATAATACAACTATCCATTTATTATGAACAAGAAAAATATTTTTGGCTTTTTTATAAATTGTAGCTCTTAACAGGGAGGTTTCCGAAAAAATATATGATCGAAATTGTTTTCGATTTGAGAACAATATAATATTGGGGCTTATTTCTTATTCTGTCAGTCGTTACTGTACGAACCAAATTTTTTTTTCAGTCTTGTGAAAATTTAAATAAATGTTTTACAACACTAAAATAAATTTTAAGAAATCGTAAAAAAGCATTTGTATACTGTTAAAAACTTTAAAATGTGAAAAGTAATTTTTTTTAAGTAAAAAATTATTAAAAATGGTTTCATTTTTTCATCGTCATCTTCGGAATCCGTCGAGAATGAATCCGAAAAAAATATGATGTATCCTAAAGTTTGACAAGCGTTGAGCAAGTTTAATCAAGCCGATGTGGGAATATCCATACAATTGACTTAATATATTTTTTAAGCTTTAAAAAACGTTTTCGTTTGACAAAGGTAGAATTTAACTATGTTCATAGAGAACTGGAGTTCGGCAATATACCAACTCTTTATAGTTTATAAAGCCCACAATCTCTTTAGATTTTAAAAACTCCCTAGCTTTTATTTCTTTTTTCATTCATTACAAAAAGCATAACAAACTCGATGTTATTACGATTTAAAACTCAAAAGGATGCATTCGAACAGCCGCTCCCTATCGACTGCTGTCTATAGAAATTCGATACATATTTTTCAATTACGACTGAGAGAATCATTAAAATTGAAAAATCGAACGTACGAGCAAGTATTTGATCGTATACGACTGACAGAATTAGCCCCCTGGACAGTTTGTCACGAACCAATATTTGTCTTCCAGTAATTTTTTACTTTAATTTATTTACTTTATGTCTATGTGTCTTATTATATTTGCAGCTAAAGCTGATCACTTTATTTACCCGATTTATATATCGCACTTAATCAACAAGAGGGTATTAACTCAAAATTTAAAAATTGTTAGAAGACGCAAAATAATTTTTAGTTGTACAATAAACTCGAAAAAGTATTTTTAAACCAACCGTTTCTTTACCAAGAAGTAGACAAAATAGCATGATATTTTTACAGCGGGTAGATATGAATATATCGTGTTGATTTCTTCTAAAAAGTGAAAAATAAAAAGTTTAAATTAATACCCTCTTGTTGATCAAGTGCGACATATTTTTTTTTAAATATTCAGACTTGGCTTCTACAGCCGTTTAACAAATTTTTAGTTCTAGAGAGATTTTTTTAACTAATACCCATACAAATCTTGAAATTTGTATGCCATTAAAAAAGTTTCATTTTTTTTCGAGAAAATATCTAGTTCTTTAAAGTTAATAATTATAATAAGTCGAGTTATTTAAAATGTATTTAAAAGCTTAGCAGCAACAACTTCTTTAACTACTTCCAAAAATAACATTGGTCCCAACGCTAAACTGCACCAGTTACTTTTTTACTTCTGTTCAAACTTTTTAATTGTATTTAAATTCTTCTTTAAATGTTCCATTTATTGTATACAAATGTTTAAATATATAGAAAATTTGAATTGTTATCAAGAACTGAGATGCCCAGTAAGATGTTGTCTTGAGCTTTGTCGATTACGAGAAAGCTTTAGACATGGTCAAACATGACTAACCAATGGAATTTCTTACTTATATTGGAATACGTTACAATGAACTACGCAAGGTATATTTATAGCAGGTAGTCTCGGAAAGCTAGCTTTTTATTTGCTTGTTTTGTGATACGAACTGTCAAATGTTGTATAGTAAACAAGTAAATAAGTTTTTGTCTTTATCTTTTGTCTTTTTTGTCTCTTATCAACCACTTTGCTGTTTGACAGTTCGTATCACATAACAACAATAAAAAGCCCTGTTGTTTGTTTTATTGTACAATTGTTGTAATCTCGCGGCTACCTGCTATAAATATACCTTGGAACTACGCTACCTTAAAAATCTGTATTGGAATCAGTCTGCAAGAGTTTATTTGGTAGTGGAGAAACTAACGAAATTTCCATCTTAAGAGGAGTCAGACAGGGGTGCATAATATCCCCAATATTATTGCAAGATACACTTGAAGAGGAAAATATAGGGATGCAAGTAAATGGAAAATTCATTAATAATATGAGATATGCAGACGATACAACAATGCTGGCTGGTGGAATGATAAAGGTAGAAGACAACATTACGATTGAAAACATCCAAAACTGGACATGATATAGCGATGAAAATACTATTACACACGCCGATAAAATAAAAGAGATCTGACAATTTTAACATAACATGAAAATTTAAAATTTTTGTGTAAATGTATATTGTAACGGGTGGCGCAGAATGAGCTATATGGTTTGAATTCTTTATAACTTTTTTAATTATTTTTCTCTCTTTGTTTTTTTCAGCATTTTGTGAAGAAGGCTTGGGGAATTTTTAATGAATAACTATACAATCGAACAAAATTAACGACCCGCAAAATTTTGCGAAATGTTATGGAAAATATGCTAAAAAGAGCACGTATGTGCGAAGCAGAAAATGGACATCACTTACAGGATATCATTTTTCAAAGCTAATTGCAAACAATTCCCCAATAATATAAAAGGTATTCACGTACATTTTTTTTACCCTTGCAACTGTGCAAAAAAGCATAGTTGCACTTATTTGACGTGAGCAACCCATTTTGCTTGCACCTTCAATTTTCAGCAATTTTTGCAACCATTTTTTTAAACAACGCACCTTCTATTTGACAAAAGTCGAATTAATAACTTATCTACCTAAAAAAATTTTCAGATAAGTATACTATACTTTTTATATACTTTTTAAGCATTTTTTTAATGCCATAAAAAGTTTACTCTGATAATCTTGCACTTACTTAGACCCTGACAATTTTGCATCGTTTGTGCGAAATAATTGTCTATATGGTTGTTATGTTTTTGCACTTTTGCTTTTTCGCAAGGGTGCAACTTTTGACGTGAATACCTTTACACTGTTTAAAAAAAAAAACATAAATATAATAATCGCATTAATAAAAAAGTTATAACCCATTTAAACCATATAGCTCATTCTGTGCCACCTGTTACAACAACTAATATCCGAATAACGGATGAATAAAAAAAGAAATTAAGAATTTAAAAAATTTTTTAATAACTCTCAATTTGAGTGTTCTTTTCACAGTATCCAAATGGAACTTTGAAGCAATTAGTCAAGCTTAGAATATTTAATAATTAATTTGTTAAACGTTTTCAATAAAAATATTCATGTTGAAGAAAACTTTAAAGCTTCGTTCACAATCAAAAAAACATTTTCACTTGGTGTTCATAATAGAGCAACAATTTCTTTTGCAAAAACACACATTTGTCATTAAGAACCCGTTTGCAAATTTTAGCCACAACAATATTATACATTTATTATTATTTTTTACAACATGTTGTTGAAATTTTCATTCAAAACTAAATAAAATTATTTTAAACGTCGCACAGTGGCGCCCGTAGAGCAAACGAGGTTGCAAAAATCAAAATTTTCATGAGCGCCGACGAAGTTTTGAATAAACCCATGTTATAGGAAACTTTTCAACGATTTCAAATATGCCACTCTTAATAATATCACATTTTTAGTTTAGAAGATATAACCGTTCAAAGTTGACCGACTTTCGGTTTTCAAAAAAACACACAATTTTTAGTCAATTTGTTGCGATTTCGGGTGTAATATCACGAAAAATAGGTAACGAATCGCCTTATTTTTTGTTTGTATTGATTGATGTATTTATTAAATGTATAATGATAAAAAAAATATCTGTTTGCTTTGTGTTTCTCCTGGTAAATCACTATTTAAAAACTATCCGTTTTTTCACTATTTTTCAACTTTGACGGAAAATAAAAAAATCTATATTTTTCTATATTTGCAAAACCTGTTCATTGATTATTTCTTTACATAATTCAAACATTTTATCTGCCCGTACGTGCCCGTTTGGCTTCTAGAGGTAAAAAAGGTTAAAAAGACATGGTTGCAGAAATTGTATGGCGTCCATCCCTTATATGTTTTGACTGACAGTAGTTTGATCTAATAGTTTGAAAAAAACTACTCATTGAAATTAGCAGGTACGTACCTCACTTAAACAATACTTTGGCGTACAAATGGTCAAGAAAAATATTGACTTATGGTCCCTACAGGTAGGCACAAATCTTATTTGGGCACGTGCATAATATCAAAATGCATTATTCAGCCTAAATCCATATGTATGCAGGGAACAGGTAAGTTTTTAGGCATGGTAGCATAAGCCTATATATTGCAAAATAAGCATAATGCCTGGATTAGTCTACGACTGAAAGTTGGCGCAACAATTACTGAAACCATTAAACAATTTAAGTACTGAAAACATGGCGTTGAACAATTTAAAATTATTTGAACTGTTTAGAAAGTCAACCACACCAAAGTTTTTCACGGAAGCTGCTTTAGAAGAACTTGATAGCTTATACGGAAATATTGCAAAAAGAGTCAGAAGAACTTTGTTAATTTAAACGATTCTACAAATGAGAGGAGAATTAGGAATATTGAATGTCACCATTGCACTCAAGGATAAGGTGTATGGAATTCTTGCTAAAACTGGCGTATACCCTACCACAAGAGGAGGAAATATTCGATGAAAATATATCAATAAAGGATAAGGAAAAGATCAGAAAGAAGCAAATACAGGATGCTTTTTTTAAACAAGTTGGACTAAAAGTAGACTGTCCCAAGCACGGATACGGTAACTCAAACGATGGAAACACTTCTAGGAGATTTTTTGAAAATGATGAGGCAGTAACTAGAATCACTGGAATTGACAATCAAATCGTGAAAAGATTGGGAACGATCTTAGATGTTTTAAACTGCAAAGAAAATGTCAATTCTACAAAATATGGAGAATATGCGTCGAAAACTGCATCTCTTTTAGCAGAAATGTATCCACAGAAGAAGTTGACCCCGACCGTCCATAAAATATTGGCGCATGGCAAAGATATAATTGAGTACCAGTCTTTGCCAATTGGATAGCTTTCTGAAGAAGCACAGGAGTCTCTTAACAAATTTTATAAAAAATATAGATTGCAGAACACATTTAAAGCATCAAGGATAAGCCAAAATGAGGACCTCTTCAACATGTTGGCAGCATCTTCCGATCCACTTATTTCTTCCCTGCGGCATGTGAAGTCAAGTTAGAAAATAATTATAATTTCGAAATGGTTAGTCTTTTAGATATACCTTCTCTTCCGAATTGTGATGAATATTTTACAAAAAATTGAAAAAAAAATTATTTTTTTTTTAATTTGTTGGGTAATAATTTAAAACATAAAACTCTAAAGAAAAAAAATAAAAACAATCTAAAAATGTAAAAATAATTTTTTTTAGTTACCATAAAATTGAATTTTCTACTAATTTTAACTTTGATAACCCATAAGTAGGCCCCTATAAAGCGTAGCACCCTTTCCAAACGCTCATTTCATAGTCTGAACAGTTATCTATCATATGCGGTTTAAACTGTTCAATTATCTTATTCGGTTCAAAAGATATGATTTTTGCAACGAAAAAACTCAAATGGCGCCACTGTGCGTCGGAAACAATTTCATACAAATTGTTGCTGAAGTTCTAGTTGACTCAACTTAGGTTACATTTTTTAAAAAAAATTTAGTTACATTTTGGTTTTAAAAATGAAAGGAAAATGTATGAAATATTATAGGAAGAAAAAAGATAGAAGAAAAAACGAAATTGTTTCTCTGATTGTGAACGAAGCTATATTGTCAATTAAATTAAATATCATATTTTTATTATATAGAAGATTTTAAAACGTTTATATCATTAAAAAGGTCAGTTTCAAAAGAAATTTGTTAGTATAGTTGAAATATTATAAGAATATCAGGTTTTATCATAATATTTAATTACATACATATTAGTTAAATAATATTAATTTTAACTTGAATCCTTACAATTGCACACACATACACATGTATGTAAGTTTGCAATAGGTAGTAATAATTTAAAGTTTTTAGTAGACATACATACATACATATTAGTGATGTTACGAATATCAATTTATAATATTTGCGAATACGAATGCGAATATCTGCGCCAATATTCGCCGAATAAGAATATACAATTTAAAATTAAGCTCTGCTCAATATATAAAATTTCTCCCATTGTCATCCGTTACAATAAATTAGAAAAAATGTCACACTTCTAAATGTATTTTTCATGATTATGAGATTGCGATGACTGAATTCAAAATTATTAACTTCGCACCTAAATACCACTGCTGAGCATTTTTAAGCTAACATTATTATAATTATTATATAAATACCATAAGCACCGCGGCCCAAAGAGTCCTTTGTGCAGCCTAAGTGTTCACTGCAGTAGATTAAGGCTGCAAATAAAGCCAATTATTCTACAAGGAGAGAGATCATTAAGTTTACCTGACGTTATTAAGATAGCTCCAAGGAACTTCTTACTGTTTGTATACTTGTCAGTGAGACCAGATCTAAAAATTTTTTACAGCAAAATCTTGCATTAGACAAGGGCAGAAAAAATTTCAATGATTTAAGAAAAAGCTAAAAATGAAATTTTATTAAAAAACTAGATAAATTTTATGCACTTATTTTAAACAAAATTTAAATCAATGGTAGTATTTTAACAAATGTACTGCAAAGTAAAAACGATTTTATATCTACGATTTTCTCTGGTTTAAAAGATTCTATAAAAAGATATTCAAGACCAGTTTATCTCCTAAAGTTTAAGAAAAGTTAAAATTTCAAAATTATTATTTTTTCAGCAGCTTACAGCAAACATTTGTTTCAGATATTTCGTTGGATTTACACGAATGCCCAAGCATTTACACTTTAGAATTTTTATCTTCAGGTCTTTAAATGCAATTTTTATATAACAATGTAAAATTTCCACATATGTTTTACGTAATAAAAAAAATGGAAAATAATTTTTATAATCCACATCTCCCCAAATGCTAAATTTTTTCACAAAACAGTTAAGACGTTTCTTAAGGTAAAAACAGCCCATTTTCTTTAAATGTCTTATGCATTTCAGTTATATTTTCCAATTTATTGCCGATAAATAACGTATATTGTTCAATCCACTTAAAATAAGAACGCATTTCTAATTTTTTAAATGGGGTCGCTAAGATAGTAAGACAATTGCTTCAAATGAAAGAAATGTTTAACATCAAGTTGAGTTATTTTCCACTCGTAAAACTGCTCTGAGTGGAGAAGCAGCTCGCGCTTTGTGTCATTATTTCTTAAGGACAAACAGGTCGTTCTTGTTTGTCTGCTTTTCGTGCGTTTTGCGTTGTCACCCCGCATTGGTTAATGTTTACCGAGTTACAGTTTTTACGGTTGTTTAGCATTAACTATATGCAATCGATTTTAACCTCAAATTTTTAATGTGACTGGTGGAGAACCATATATAACTCAGACGATTTACTGGTGGAGTACCAAGGAAATAACTCAGACGTTTACTGGTGGAGACCAAAATACTCTGGAGCGGATTCTGGAAGCTCTCGCCTTCCTATACAAAGGTTTAGGTCGAACGAGTACTTGTGGCTGAAGCACCAAAAATTGTGTGACACCCTAGCAATATAACTTAAGAGAGTTAGCCAAAAAAAATTTTAAAATAAAAAAAAGAGTTATTTTCAAAAATTGTTTTTGCGGCGGCACAGTACTTTTAATCTTTATTTACCTTTACTTTACTAAAAGAAGATTTTATTTAGCTTGTTTTAAATAAAAGTTATTAAAAAATTATATTTTTTGTTTCCTTTTTGGTATTTTTTTGTTGTTTTGAAACGTTTTCGAGAATAAGTATTCGTGAACTATTCGCTGGAATTTGGCGAACACGAATGTCGTAAAATAGGCGAATATTCGGGATTTAGAATACGAATATTCGTTACATCACTAATTCATACATATAGTATGTAATAAGCATTTAAATAATTTCATGTAAGTTCTTCTTTAAAGGATACATATGTAGTATGTACATATTAATGTTTGTTAGTACTCGTATCTTTTTGTCTCAAATAAATAACTTTAAATACAAAAAAAATTTCAGTATAAATTAAACTTTTTAGGGTATTAGTTTGGATTAGGAGCAGGAGTGTTTTTTAATAAATATATTTTGCTTTTAAACTATAAAATAATAACTAAGCTACACATTTAATATGTATTTTTTTTTGTAATTATGTATCTTTATTTTAAAGGACGCTAAAATTTTCCATTCAAAAAGGTCATCATTGTTTTTAAATTTCTTTGTGTTTTCTTTTCTTTTTATTTAAATTTAAGTTTTTTTTTATTTTGTTTAAATTTATTTTCTTATAAAAAATAAGAACAGAAATAAAGCGAGTGTTTGTTTATCAATTATAGTAAATTTTTAGTTTTAAATGGAGTTTTATTTTTATACTTTTTTTCATAATTTTTTTTTTAGTGGAACTAGTGGTTTTATATAATTTTCTTTTTGAAATACTTCTGAAGCATTTTTTTTTCTTGAAAATTTTTAGCTCTATGTATGGACGTCTATATTAAAAAAAAAGAGTTTTGTTAACATAATTTGTTAATTTTTTTTAGAAAGTTTTAATACTAATCAATTTTCGAACTAATTTCATAATTCAATTATTTAGTTAACAATTTATACATATAGTTTGTTAGTATATATGCATGTAAATGTTAGTGTTTTTTTATATGTGTTAGTATATGACCAAGATTTACAATTAAATATTATGTATGTAAATATGTTATTAGTTTACGAGTATATGTCTATTTATACGAGAGAATATGTTTTAATATGTACCTTAAATATTTTAAAGACTGCAGTATTTTCTTTCTCATAAACTTCTGTTGACTTCTTTGTGGACTTCACACTTTTCTTAATATAAATTTTGTTTATATATAGATCGGATTTTCCTGGCCGGTTAAAAGGCGGAACATAGATGTAGGCATCGTTTTCATTAATATCTGAAAATTCAAAATATAAATATGTATTTAAAAAAAGGTAAACAAATTTTATTTATTAAAGAATATCAAAAATAAAGTAATCGAAAATACAAATCCAAATTTTATCTTTTAAATTATACAGTATTGTTCGAAACCTAAGAAACTTGTGTTGATAAAGTAATAAAGCCTTATAATATTATTATAATTATTTTGAAGATATTACAGATTGGATATTAAAAAAGCTTACTCGAATTGGACTGTGGCTAAATTGAAAATTGTTTTATTTAGCGACAAGACTAAATTTAACTTGTTATACCAATCGAAAACTAAAGGAAATGGTAAACATGTAATGGTAACATCCACCTCATTGTAAAGGCACAATAAGCCATGGAAGCGGAAATGTAATAGCGTGGACTCGTTTTTCTTAGAGTGGAGTTAGCACTTTTCTTGAAATACATACAAAAATGGACCGTTTTCTTTCTAGGGACTTGTTAGCCTACTACGTTCCTCAATGGGCCAAATGGAAAATGCCACTTCTATTAGTGTTTCAATATGACAATGGCCAAAAACACTCGCCAAAACTAATCAAATATTAATTGTCTGCTAATAGGATCCGAGTCTTGGATTTGCCAGGTTATTCACCAAACTTAAACCGCATAGAGAACATTTTCGGCACTCTGAAGAGCCGGTGGGAGCTGGTCGTTTCAAATATAAGCAGGAGCTGTTCGATTACTTAAAATTAGTATGGAAATCAATGTCATTTACTGTTACTGTTAGAAAGTAGTTGCATAATTTAATAAAAAATTTACTGTGTTATTCTATTCTAATCTATTCGTTTCCCTTACTTTGTCCAATATAAACATATCACTATTAGTTATTAAGCATTTTATTTCAGAATCGTTCATATATATTTAAAAAATTGGAATTTGTATTTTATTGTTGTTTCCTATACAAACTTTCCCAAGAAATTTTCTTTAAAATTTTAAACCAAAAAGTTAATTTTTTATTTAATTAGTTTAAAAAATAAAAAGAAGTTACCACACTTCAATCTTTCAAAGTCTAATTTAACACATATTGCTTAGGCCGGGTTTTTGAGATGTGGATTACGTTTGACCTAAGTTTAACGTAGTCCGAATCTCGGATTTTTCCGGCGAAAAGTGATTTTTTTATTATTATTTCATTTAAGACTGACAGCCGTATTCATAACAAAAAGTTAGCCACAGTTTGTACACTACGTACAACGAGCTGCTAACTAGAATGCCGATTAAGCTTAGCAGCTTGTTGGCACAGAGTTAACTCATAACGAACTTTTCTCCGTCTGCCAACTTTTAATAAATCCACTCTGAATTTTTGTGATGCTACATTAGGTGCGTTTGAGTACTTTTACAGTAAAATGCAGTAAATGAGAAAATTGTAAAATTTGCTCTCACAAAAGGCAACAGCTGATGACAAATAATTGAAGTGTTGAAAAATGTTAGCACTTTTGACTACTTAACTCGTTTTCTCATCGGTACTCGATTAAATACTTTTTATAACACAAACATTTTTGGAAAATACAAACAAATTATTTTATGTAATCTTTCATATTTGTTTGTTTTTTATTTTATTTGATGTTACTAATTTGTGGCGGGTTAATTAATAAAAAGAACATGAATAGTTTTTTGCTATTGATTACTTAAGTACCCAAGTACTTAGCACTTTTACAACTCTAACAAATTAACATAACAAAAAAAGTTTCAAATGTTGGTATTTAGCCAAGTAAATGATTCACAAATAAGTTTAATTAATTAAAATGTTATTATCTTTGTTCGGCCTTTAAATTTCCAATTCTATGTTAATAAAACAAGCTCGAGGCCACAATTTTAAAGAATAAAATTTATTAAAATTGTGGCCTCGAGCTTGTTTTATTAACATATGATTTAATTAATTAATATTTATTGACATTTTGTTTTTGTTTAATTTTTATTTCAACTTTTCGTTTATTTAACAATTTTTTCACAATTTGTAAGCATTTTGTTTGTTACTTTAGTTTGTTTTACTAAATTTTACTGTAAAAATTTCTGCAGTAAAAATTTGTAAATACTCAGACAAGAACTGTCACTTTTAGCTCTCAATTAGTGTTCTCATTTACTGCATTTTGTGTACTCGAACGCAATTTCGTAAAATGCAGTAAAGTTCAGTAAAAAATAGTAAACACTTTTGTGTTCTCGAACGCAGCTATTGTATTAGTCAAATTGCAACACGTTTAAAATTAATCACCGCTGGTTTTGCCATTTTTTTTTATTTTTTTTTTATTTTTTGTTTTTCCTCCACATATAAAAATTTTAAATAAAAAATTAAATAGAAAAAAACAGTAAATTAAAAAAAAAACAAACAAAATTGTTTAACATTAAACAGCTGTTTTTCAAAAGTTGGCAAACGTTTGGCAGCTCGTTAACAAGAGTTTAGCAAATCATTAGCCAGAGTTTGGTAAGCGTATTATGAATAAACTTTGTGCTAACTTCATGCCAAATTTTCATTATGAATACGGCTGTAACATTTTAACTAGAACTAAGCTGTTCCGTCAAAAATTTTTGTACAAACTTGGTAATCTCCGCACAAATCTGTTTTCAGTTTAACGAAACCTAGTTAAACAGAGATCTCAAAAACACAGCCCTACTGTTGGAAAAGTTTTTGTTGCATTCTAGAAAGATTTAAATATTCTTCAGAATTTCTTTCTTATGGGCGGGGAATATTACGAAACATTTTCGCAAAACATTTGAGTTTGATAGTGAAAAGGGAAAGACGTATGGAAAAGCGCACTTTGTTCGTGTACAAACAGTTTTTATGAGTTAGTTATTAAAAGGAAGAAGAAGCAAGAGAAAAGGTATACAAAATACCTAAACAGTTTCATTAACCCCTATCGTGAATAAAAATTCCTTGGGAGTTTTTTCCCTTTTCCCATTTTTACAATTGAATTAACATAAGAAAAATTGGAAAAAGGGAAAAAACTCCCAAGGAATTTTTATTCACAATAGGGGTGATTGTTTCGAAACGAAAGCAGTTTTTAAAGAGGATTGAAGAAAGTTTTTGCAGCAAATGTTTCAAGATATGGACGAGGACTTATCATTTAAAAGTCTCTAGTTAGAGTTTAAGCATTTTTTATTTAAATTTTTGTAGTTTTAAAAAAATGTTTAAAATTTCCAATCAAATTTACAGAATTTTCTATTAATATTTAAAAGAAAATTGGTTTATCCTTTTAAAATTCCTATACATACATTATTTTAAAGATTTGGTGTCTACTCCTTAAAATACGGCTTTTATTAAAAAATATTTACTTAAGCGGGGTACACACTATCGAACATGAATGACAGGTTTGCTCAAATTTTCGCTTGCTCGATAACGTGGTTGGCAGATTCACACAGTGGTACAACGTTATTTTATTCACCACAATAGTTTTATTTTATCCAATTTTTTATATTTTTCCAATTTAAGGATTTTAAAAAAAAAATTAAATTTTTAACAAAAGAATTATTCCAAATCGAATAATAAAAACTTAATTATTCATTAAATCAGAATTCTGATCCTTAAAAAATTTTGATTACCCGAAATATTGATTGATCAAAATTTTGATTAGCAGATTAATTACACAAGGAAATAAAATTGAACTTTTTTTGTGCGGCCTGGAACTTTGATACAATTTTTTACTAATTTGAGTTCGATGATTTAAAATTCGGTAGTAATATTATCTACAAGCCGCGCTTACATTGGTTTTAAATTTTCCCAGTAGTTGCAGAGATATCGTTAAAGTTTTGAAAAACATAACAATTTAAAAAAAAAAACATTTTTTTTTTGTTCTTTAAAAATTAATAAGAAAATAAAAATGCGACAAAACACAGTTTTGGTCTAAAAACTCTTAGTTAAACATATTTCGAATGAAATGAGCTTTATTTCATTGCAATCGCTGCACAACTTTTGATTTTGTTCACAACTTACTGAGAAAACTGAATTGATAAAAATCCAATTTCCATAAAAAAAAAATAATTTTTTAATGTGTATGTTCGAACAAAATTGAATTGAATATTTTTTTTTTAACTGAACTGGTGAATCGTTTTCAAGTGATTGCAATATGTGTAGTGAAAGTGCCTTAATTTTGGTCATAACGGTATATCTCTAAAGGTCAAGCTGATAGAGATAAATGGAAATTTAATTTGAAATCAGGAACCTCAAATTAGTAAAAATTTGCAATAAAGTTCCAGGCCGCAAAATGACTCTTACCTCGCCAACTGAAGTTGCTAAAAGATTAACAATTTTTTCGTGAGGTACAGCCACTACACTTTGATTATTAATTTCTATAATTCGATGGCCTACACGTACACCGCCACGTTCGGCAATACCACCACGAAGTAAACTACAAATCTGAAAATAGAAATCAATATTAATTTGCAATTTACGAAAAATCTTATCTAAGACACTTACCACTCCATTTTGTACACTAAAACCTAGTTGATATTTAGTTTCGGGTCTTTTTATTTTCACCTCTACCACCGGCGGACAAGGTACAACTGTGAATTTAACAACAGTTTGATTTTTAGTATTCTTTATGTAGTTCTGACACGTTGAGAGTGGTAGGCCGACTAAACTCAAACCATTAATGGCAATTAATTGATCTCCTATATTAAGTTGTCCACATCTAGCTGCCGCACCAGTAGACATTAGATTTGCTATGACCACCGTAGGCAACATAGAACCCCAACCAGATTCTACAATTACTACACCCAATATTTCGCCTTTAGCCTTGGGAACGACCACCTCTTTCTGGAGTTCTTTCTTAGCAAAAATTTCCAATTCATCGCCGAAAATTTCCTGACTATTTAACACCTCTTGATAGTCCATTTCTTTAACGAAACGATGATCTTCAATACCATTTGCTTTAAGGAATTCCATATAGGCCACTTGAAAAGCTTGACCAATAGATTGGGCTATAAATTGTGCTTCATCACTTTCGAAAACATGGCAAATCATCTTCGGTGTTCGGTTCGGTTTTGGGGCATCATCAATATCTTGAGGCACAAAACGACGACGAGCCATTAACACTACTAAATCACCAATATCGGCTATATAAGAAATAGTACGTAGTGCATGATCCATCATGATTTCTTTTAAATCGGTATTTAAAACCATAATTTTTTCAGTTGATATAAATAAATCCACTTCGGTACTGGGTTGTACATCACCATCGGGAGCCTAAAAAAAATGTTAAGTATTTTGAATTGAATAATCTCAAAGAATATAAATATTCTAATACAAAAATCATTTGTTTAAATGTTAAAAAATAATAAAAAAAAAAGTGTTTAAATACAACAAAATAATTTCAAAGCATATGCTGAGTGATTTAAAACAAAAAACGATTAATGCTGATTTTATGCAGGTTTTTTTTACTTACCAGTGCCTATTTGGAAGATGTTTTATTAAAGAAGACCAAAGTTTTAGATCCATGATATCAATTAACATATACATAAAAGATACAAAATAATTATTAAGTTGGTTATTATTAATTAAATTACTTCTTTGTTTTTTTAATGCAATTAATCAAATTTAATTTATTTTAAATTTAAGACTATTTACAATTTACTTTAAGTGAATTCTTTAATTTACTTTAAAATTTCAACATTTTTAAATATTTTCTTTAACTAAGAAAAACATAATCCACAGAAATTTTGTTTCTAAATGCAATTTTATTAATTTTTCATATACGGGAAATTTTAATTTTTTGTTAAAAATGTTATTTATTTTTTAACGTTGTAAAATTTTGGATTTTTTTTACGACAGGGCTGATTAGAAACTGATTGTATCGAAACATAAAACCGTTATTTTGTTACTATTGCATTTAAGTTAAATGACGTGATTTATTTGTGTAAAATGTATTGGAATCACTACAAAACTCAATTTCGAATAAAATCAAGTTAGGCCCTTTCTACATGGGACCAACGAAACGTCAATATAGATCGATTACATTCGTTCTATAGGTAATAAATATTATACCAATACAAACAGTTTTAAAACTGCTATTCAACTTAATTAATTTTTACGAAGATTCCCTAAACAATAACAATAAAAAAAAATATACAACACCAGAAAAAAACCTGAACTAAGAATGGAGGGGCGCTATCCGGTCACGTTAAAAAATTGTGTTTGCCATATGTGGTCATACTAGATGTAGAATTAGATTCCATATTACTCGATGAAGCTCAATGTCAAACGCAAGAAGAACTTGTAGAATAATTAAGATTAACACAACCTACAATTTCGTTCAAATGCCTTAATACATGCACGTCTACTTAAAGCAGTAGACCGATGCTTCTAGAGTTTCTGGTTTGTCGGATTCGTCAACGGCATGAGGATTGTCTTCGGTCAAAATACGGCAATTTTGCTTATTGACGTAGCCAATTAACCAGAAATGAGATTCGTAAAACGGATAAAGTGCTCTCTCTATGAACTTAGCAAACAGATTAATTCATTTTTTTTTTCAATGTAAATTTCCACAATTTGAACGCGTTGTTCTAGCGTTAAACGATTCATGGCAAACCTTACTGAAAGAAATGTCAACACAGTTTGCCATTCACAGCTGTCAAACCATAGTTACACCCTGTCAAAACATAGTTACACCCTATATTTTGACTATTGTTCTTTGCAAACTACTTCTTTTAGTAAAATAACTTGAATTGTTATGTGTTTAATGTAAGTTCTGTATTTGTACTGTCCCAGTAAACCGAAAAATATTGTAACGATATCGAAACAATCAGCCTTATTCCCATTGTCGTTATCGTCATCGACAGTGTCGTTTTTTGAAGAAGATTAACCAACACAGGCTGTGTGTAACTTTAATCTATTACAAAAATCGACACAGTCGATGACGACAACGACAACCGGAATAAGGCTGAATGTTATATAAATAGGTGATAGAAAGTATCGCAAGTAATAATCGTTTTAGAATCGAAAACGGTAGTTTTAGTGGCGATTCTACAACAAAAACACAACATTGTATTTTTTTTGACATTCCTCTTTTTAAAAAAGAAAAAAACTAGCTCAGCTGTGTTTTCAACGCCATCTGGAAAATGAATTCGCCTTCGTCGTTACGATATCGTTTTAAATAACAGTAAATTATATCATTATCATTGTAAAATATCATATCGTTTCGCTATCGTATCGTTCTATGGTTAATTGAGGGTATAAAATAAAATAGCGTAAACAAATACATGTCCAATTTATCTGACTAAAAATACCTAAAAATACTGTCCAATTTTTCTTGATTTTTCGAAAATATCCAAAAATAATAACGTGAAATAGTGTAAATGCTCTTTTTTTATTACCAAGTTTAATTTTTGACTTTCAATCGTATCAATAAAAGATTTACAATTATAATAATAACATTTACTTCCAAAAACAAAAAAAAAAATGTTCAGGCCTTAAAAAAATATGTGCACTACACCGAATTTAATACGCTTAAATCGAATCCGTTTTCAGTTTTTTTATATCGGGCATAATTTTTTATGAGCATGACTAATATGCTGCCCGAAATAAAGCAATTAGGCCACTACGTTTCATTTGTACTGAAGAATGACTTTAAGTTTTTATACAAAATAAATGCTATTTTTTGATTTCAAAAACTCATAAAAAAATTATAAGGGAAAAATTTTACATTTTAATAATTAATCGTAAAGCCAAGTATAATATTGTAATAAGCCATAAACAATGACAATCGCTTGACAGGTGTTGATTTTATTCCTAACCATTTGTTAGTATTTTGATCCTAATCGGACAAATCGTTCTCCAGTTATGATGAAAAAAATCTTCGAACGATAGAAAAAAACTGAAAACGGATTTAAATTAACCGCTTTCAAATCTTTATATTCCACATATTTTTATTTGAAGGCGATTTTTCTGCTGACCAGTGTAATTAAAAAACTAACTGAACGTTTCACGATGTCGAAGGAACGCTTTCTTTAGCAAATACATTTGAAACAAAAACAAAGTTTTTAGAATTTGTTTTTGTTGTCAACGTAGTTGTGTAAAAGAAAGAGTTTTTTGCATTTAGTGGAAAAGGCAGTTAGGTCCCTTGGGCAGCCATCGACAGACATATCACTTGTGTCCTTCAGTGATCGCTTTGTAATACAATGTCCATTATAAAGAGCAGTCACTCAATAGGCGTCACTGCAGAATTCAAACAATTTGTCTTCCTAATTAAGAGTAACCTTTCCAACCTTCTTTCTTAGAAAGATTAGCCAAATAGGCAAGCACCGGGTTTTCCACGTTTCTCTCCCTAATGTCCAGAATTCCAGGAAACGGACATAGTAAACGAAAAACAATTTCCTCCTAGTCCTTGTAATTACAACTTCTGCAGCTGTCATTGAATTCCAGACCCATTGGGCCATTGCCCAGTTATCAATGAAACTATCGTTCTAATCTGGTAGAGAGCTAGTTCTCCGTTCATCATAAGACTGGCTATAATAATGCCCTGGATATGTCAGTTAGTAACTATAAAATTTTCTAGTCTTAACTTTTTTAGTAATTTAACAATCACATCAACGTTTACTGTCTGAGAAACATATATTTCCCGACATTTTATAAAAAATTTGTTAAAATAATTTTTTGGATTTTTGCAAACTTGAATATGAAAATGAATGTATAAATTATTTAAATAATGTAATTAAAAATAATTAATTTAAAGAATATAATTAAAATATCTAATTTGAGTAATAATGATAAGCAGGTATCCAGCCAATTTTATTTGGACTACTAACAAAATTAAAAAAAAAGTTGGTACATACATATAAATATATTATTTCCAAAGCAAAAATTAAAAATTTTATAAAATAAAACATTTTATAAAATTATATTTTCACTCACCTTAATTCTTGAAACCGCCTCTTCGGCTTGCATCATTCTAGTCGATTTTGTGGGCTGACCCTCGCACACCAACTGTGTAGAACCCAAATATTTTGCACGAAATAAAACACCTTCAATTAACACTGCACCACCTGTGATTTTTCATAACAAAGATTTGAGAATTAGAATAGAAATTAAAACCAAGTTAGGAAAATTATTTGTGTAATGTTGTGTTTTTTTGTTTTGTTACTAAAGAAAATGTAAAAACAACTACAACTAAAAAATGTTTAAATTATCTACATAAAAAATGAGAACAATTGTTTTGTTGTTAAAAAAATTAAATTATAGCTTACAAAGTATAAACGTTAATCGGTAGACATCAAGATCGAGAGTTTAAGCAGTTACACAAATTGTTAATTATTTATTTATTATTTTTTTTTTTTTAGATATTTTTATGTAAACGGAAATTGGAACGGAAGGCATGCAAAAGTAAACATTTCATAAAAATTATTAATTACAATTTTTCACAAAAGTTATTAAATATTAAGTACAAATTATAAGTTAAAAAACATCTAAAATGTTTTTTGTTTAACAATATTTTCTAAAAGAAATAAAATGTAAATGGTGAGGAAGTTTGTTGGTAATATTTCCAAAATTATTTCGAGAAGGATACGTAGACTATGTAGCAAAAATCTGCATACGATAATAGTAAGTATGTAGACTTTCGTAAAATTGTTATACATATATCGAGCCCTTACCACAAAAAAAAAGCTTAAGCGACATAATTTTCAATTTTCGTTTTTTTTTTTAATAAATAACTTAACTGACAACACTTGCATCATCTCCTAAAAGACCATTGTCACATAAGGAACCGGTACGATCTTATAGCAAAAACAATTTTATCTCTAGCGACAACCTTCATACAAAATTTTTATGAAATAAAATAAAAAAAAAACCTTCTTCTGTAAAATTTTGTTTTTGTCGCTTAAGCTTTTTTTTGCGGTTACGGCTCGATATGTTAAATAAGTATACTTATGAATAATTATATATAAAATTAATTACTAAACTTTAAATAAATGCCTAAAATTGTTATCGTATGTAGATTTTTGTTATATAGTGCAAATGGGCATTTCCATTTTGACGTGACGTGATATTTATACGACAAAATGTAAAAAAAATTAAATGAAGAAGTCAAATTTGTAAAAATTGTTTTTATATATGCAAAGCAATGTAGCAGCAATATATTAAGAATAAAAATTACAACATTCGACACTAAGGATTTGCAGATATAAGCCAAAAGATGCGCTGACGTGACGTTAAAAAAACACAAGTGGATTTTGATTTGCATTAAAAAACTGAATAAGACTGTGAATTAAGCAAGCCGTTTTGTATAAAACCTTTTTCTAGTAATCTTTGGACTTATATAGATTCATTTTTCAAGCCATCAAATTTTAAAATCTTTGCTCGTTTAAAGGTACATATGGACATTTTCAGCGAAAAGTCTACTTTTTTTATTGTAACGCCAGAATGCAAATAAGGTTGTATTTTAGGACCATGTTGTTCAACCGTTATCCCTTTTGTTACTAAATGTAGAGCTAGATGCGCTTTACACCAAAATATAAAAATGAAAACTATGCATATAAAGTTTTTGGAGAAACAATTTAAATTACTTCTGGCGTTACGTTACACTTAACTTAACGACCCTAAGAACATTTGCCGTGATTTTTATTTTTTTTATAGTAAAACAGGACGGCATTTTTTTTAACTGCTTTGTTCTTTTAGTTTATCTATTGCATATAAAAAAATTAAAATGCTTTTGTTTATTTCAGTGTTTGTTTCCTATAGATTCTTACACTACTGAAACTATTTTTCTGAAATTTTCATAGCCAAATTCCTGAAAACACGGCGCTTAACAAAGGCAATAAATATTTGTAAATTTTGACGTGGGCTTGACACCAACCATACAAAAACAATAGCTGCGTTCGAGAACACAAAAGTTTTTACTACTTTTTACTGAACTTTACTGCATTTTACGAAATTGCGTTCGAGTACACAAAATGCAGTAATTGAGAACACAAATTGAGAGCGAAAAGTGATAGTTCTTGTCTGAGTTTTTACAAATTTTTACTGCAGAAATTTTTGCAGTAAAATTTAGTAAAACAAAAAAACATATGTTTCAAAAGGTTAACAAACAAAAGTAACAAACAAAATGCTTACAAATTGTGAAAAAATTGTTGAATAAACGAAAAGTTGAAATAAAAATTAAACAAAAACAAAATGTGAATAAATATTAATTAATTAAACTTGTTTGTTAAACATTTATTTGGCTAAATACCAACATTTGAAACTTTTTTTGTTATGTTAATCTTTTAGAGTTGTAAAAGTGCTAAGTACTTGGGTACTTAAGTTATAAATAGCAAAAAACTATTCATGTTCTTCTTATTAATTAACCCGCCACAAATTAGTAACATCAAATAAAATAAAAAACAAACAAATATGTATAAGAGATTACATAAAATAATTTCATTGTATTTTCCAAAAATGTTTGTGATATAAAAAGTATTTAATCGAGTACCAATAAAAAACGAGTTAAGCAGTCAAAAATGTAAACATTTTTCAACACTTCAATTATTGTGCATCAGCTGTTGCCTTTATTTTACGAATTTTTACAAAATTTGCGTTCGCGTACTTTTTTGGACAACAGCTTTTTGTGAGAGAAAATTTTTCAATTTTCTAATTTACTGCATTTTACTGTAAAAGTACTCAAACGCACTTAATATAAGTTACAGTAATTTTAAAGAGCGGTTAAAGTAAAATTTTCCCTATTTGGAAAAAATAATTTATTTATTAATGCAAAACATCTGCCAAAAAGCGAGCTAAACTGGAAGATTGAGCATAGAACCTCCCATACAGGGACAATATAGATGTCTTAATATCTAAAAAAGGAAAGAACAGTAGAAGTATTTAAATTTGGTAAAAAGTGCTGTACTAATCTTATTTTAGCAAAGCGCACCGAGATAAAATACATATAGAACTATGTCCCTTATTAATAAAATTAAATTCTAAACCAAATCACATAGTTGTATTCGGACTTATAAAGTTGATGTACTATTCAAAAACTAGATCGGAATCCCATTCCTGAGGTATTTTAGGGGAGGAACACATTAAGTGCAAATATATCTAACGTTCGCTTAGAAATTTCTTATTAACAACTGTTTGCCTACTTTTTATGTTGTAGCGACAACTTTCACATAAATAATCTATGTGAATTCTATATGTAACTATATGTAACTTGATTTAACTTAAGGCTCATTTAGTCTTTACTTTCTGCTTCAGTTCTGTTCCGTGCCGTTCTGTTACGAAATTGTAATAGTTACTTTTTCTGTAGCAACTTATCAGCCATCTATGACAAATTTATTAGTTTTGCACCGTCCATTGTTTTATTTTAATAACTTTAATGCACATAAATTTGAAGAAATTAAATTTTATGAATTCTTAAAATCAAAAAATAGTTTATTTCAATATAAAAATGTATTTTTTATTATTTATTTTGCTGTCACTTACAATAACTTAACAAGTTCTCGACTTTAACAAACTGAACGGCAACAGAACAGAAAAATTAATCAATTTCAAAGGTTTTTTAATAACAAAAACAAATCAGCTGATTCGTAACAGAACAGAAAGTAAAGACTAACTGAGCCTTTACTTGATTTAATTTACGGCCAATTCCACCAAGTTCAATTAAATTTAACTATCACTATAACTGTCAAAAAACACATTGTTAACTGGTTAATTAGTTTATATGAAATTCTCCATTTCCATTTCCATCACCATTAACATTTTTTTCTTTGATTATTACTTTACTTTTAGCTACAAATAAAATTTTATCTCATTTTTTTTTCACTAAAATTGGAATTACGACTTTTTCAAACGACAACACTCTACAAATGTTTGTCACGAAGATAAACCCAATAATTTACCTTCTTTGTTCTTACTCTTTTTAACTTTTTTCTCGCCTGTTGTACTACCGGAACCAGAACCGATACTACTGCCATTACCTCCAGTATTGCCAGTTGCACTATTTACACCATTGCCGCTAGCCGTACTGCTATTGCCACTATTTGGTCCTATGCCATTGTCGGCTTCCTTTTTTAAACAACCCGAACCCTCAGAGCCACCGGGTGAACCCAAAGTGAGGCCACAATCTTGTATATCAATCGATTTGATGGGAGACTTATCGCTATGCTCTGAAGAAGAGAGAGAACCACCAATATCGAGCAATTTGTTGGATGAATTCTTCGGCGGTATTGGCGGTGGGATTTCGGGCGTTGATGATAACAAGGCATTGTAACCGTTACGGGTTTTGGTGCATGGCACCTGTTTTGGCGAGATTTTCGATAATAAAGATCTTGCTGGTTTACGATCCCATGATTTATTTTCATCATAATAACCCTGATCATCTAGTCTTTGGTGACCTAAAAGTCGATCGGTTTCTAAGTCTGTATCGACATCATCTTCGTCAGCACTTAAATTTTTTGAATGGTTTTCGGATGACGATTCTAAGAGGCCCTTGTTGCTGGCACTAACATCTAGATGGCGTGACAGCCAAACTGGAGAATTCATTACAGGCGATGGAGAACGCTGAACATTGCGTTCTGGTAATGGTGGTGGTTGTGCTGTACGTTTAACTGTTTGAGCTTGTTTTGGCGAGGTATTCGTTTGCAGGCCACTACTACTGCTATTAGTAGTCGATGTCAAGGTGATTGTAGTATTAACGTTTGGAGGCGAGTTAGAACTATTTGTACCCGCTTGTGCCATATCTCTATAAGGAGTTGGTTGCAGAATATCAGGCTCAGCCGTCAAAACATTGGGTTTACGATGAGGCGCTGGAGCTGGTGGAGGTGGTGTCATTTGCACCATATCATTACGATGAAAAACGCCTGAGTATCAATTAAAATTCATATAAGCAAAAATAATGGACTCAATTGCTTTGTTTAATACTTACTTATCGAATATAAGGAATCTAAATCAGGATCTATATTTTTAAACACCTTATTGTTGCTAATCGCACTCTGAGGACTTTGTCCTATAAGTTCTCTTTCCCTTGAGTCCCTCACTTCTGGTTTCGACCTTACCGAGTCCCTGCCAGAATCTTCTAATAACCCATTAACAGGACTTTCATTTTTACGCATATACGGTGTTGTTTCATGCATTATATTATTCGACATTGTCGATAATTTCTCAACACCTCCCATTTCGGTTGCAGGTATGGGTACGTTATTCATGCTATTTATACTATTATTAGTTGAAACACGTTTTATGTCCATTAACATAGATATGCCACCTCCAATGGGTGTATGATGTATGGATGAATTTTGTTGATTTAATAAATTATTTTGGTTATTATTTTCAGTGTCTGATGTATGACCAGAGGAGAGGCCATCTTCTAGTATAGGCATAGCAGAGGCGGCATAAAACTTAGCAGCATAATTTGAGCATGATGTGGAAACGCCACCATTTATTTCACCAGAGAGACCTAAAAAATTTAAATTTAAAAATTTAATTTAAAAAAAAAAATTTTGCAAAATTTGAAGCGTTAAGAGGGTTTTCTTTTCCACTAGAAAATTTTCATAGTGCATTTCAAAATTTCATTTGAGTTTTATTAAATTTGTTTAGTATTTCAAATGTTTTTTTTTTGGTCTGTTTATATTTTTTTAATTTACTTACTATTTTCAGAAATTTCAGATTGTACTTCTGCAAGAAATTTTAAATAAAATTACTTAAGCTTTTATTGTAATAAAAATTGTTTTTAAATGATTGCAATTATAACGATAATAATTTGAAATGTAATTGGAAAGTAATGAAATATTATAATAAACATCTAAAATACATTTTGGACTTACACAAACGATTAAAAATTTTTTCAAATGTATGAACTTTTTCACCCTATGTGACTTGTCGCACAGAAATATTGAATGAAACAGAAGTTTGGTGATGAAGGGTGTGTAATATGTTTCATAAAAATGTTTAATATGTGCATTTCCTGGGGTCACGAACGTACGTTCGTACGCTTTTGATGTACAAATAATATAAAAAACAAAACTTTTCCTTGCATTTTTTTTGCGATGTTTAGTGTAAAAGATGGATTTCATCGAGTTTAGGTTTTTATAATGATAGTTATAAACATGTGGTCACGAACGTACGCAAAATAGAAGTCAACTTTGGGTGACAGTAGTGAAATGTAAAAATCTGCATAATGGAACGCAATATTCAAGAGATTAATTTATTTTAAAAGTGTATTAATGTAGGTCTCCATCCAGTATTTACAAAATAAAATATTTATATTGGTTTTTGTTTAATTGGCTTATGTACCGGTCGCGAACGTACGATTTTTCTATATGTTTTATTATTATTATCACCATGCATTTCCTTAACAAAAAAACTTAATACTCTTTTTACAATTGATTGTAATGGAGAGATTACGAAGAAAAAGTGTAGACATAACATATTTTTTGCATGTAAAATAAGTATATAAAAATGTCTTCAGAGTAGAAAATATAAGAAAATATAAAATTTTCCAGTTTCCAGCCCAATTTCCTCAAGTAAAACAGCTGAAATATGCTATGAAACCATTCTTTTATAAAAACATAGACTTTTTTTATAATAATAAACAATAAAAAACGATTTATTATATAAAAAACATTTTATTTTTTCATCCTGGTAGACCATTCTGGGGAAATGCCTATATTAAATATATTTAATTTTTTTTTTATAGGTAAACGTCAGAGGACATGCAACTGAAAACGTAACGTATGGAAGTGTACTAACTTTTGAAGGGACACCAAAAGAGAATACGAACATTGTTGAAGGGTTATGTCGCATATTCGAAATTTATGAATAGTCGAAATTTATGAATATAAGTAATTTAATAAGAATTGAAAATTCGAGAATATTGTAGCTGCTATCTTTAAAAGTCTCTGAACTATTATTTTGAAAGTATAATTTTAAAATTTTGAAATCTAGTTGAATTTTAATTATAATTAATTAAAAAAAAATATATATATATATATGTAATACTCACTATCCAAATCTCCACAATTTGAATCATAATCCGTAGTTTCCGGCGAATAACGATAATTTTGCCGGGAATTGGTATTCATTTGATTATGATTAATGCCATCAATTTGCTGATCAATTTGTTCGCAACTACTGCGACTGGCCGAATCCAAAAAGAAATCAAAATCACGCATTAGCGGACTGCCAGTAAAATGACGTCGTGCACTGTGATGACGTGCATTATGGCGATTGTTCATTAAAGAAAAATTATGATGATTGTGTTCATCAATGTCTATAATACTGCCAACTTCGCCATCACCATCATCCTGTTGATGAAGATGTTCATGCTGATGCTTGGATGCATCATGCTGGTTAATTTCCAAAATATCATGATTGATATCAATATCATCAATGTCATCATCACCATCGCCGTTTTCATTGTAAGGACGATATGAAAATTGTGTTGGCGACTGCAAGTGGTTGCGATAGTTAACGTGATGTTGATGATGATTGTTTGGTTGATGACTATGATGTTGATTATGATGATTGTTGGTTTGTAAAGGTTGATGTTGTTGTAAGTGATGATGCTTTTGCTGTTGTTGTGAATGTTGATGATGTTGTGGCGTTTCATCATTGTTAATCTCATCTTCCTCTTCTTCATCCTCTTCGTTTTCCACATCCAAATGAATATCATCCTCATCATCGTCAATTTCCGCATCACCATCTGCTTCATCTTCCTCAATGTCATGTCCTAGATTTGTATGGAACTCATATTGTATATCCTGGATGCAGGAATTAATGTGATGCAACGCAGAAGAGAAATAACAATTGTAAATAAATAAAAATAACAATGATTTTCATTAAAAAGCAAACAAAAGAACAAATATAATAAAAAAGAACAATTAGATAATAATAAACAATCGTTTAAGAACGAACGTATACTTAATACCCTGCAACGCTTTAATTTTGTAATACATTTTTTAAAGAAATTGTAACGAATTCCAGAAAAACTGAATTTTCGAGCTATCAAACAAAATATTTGAAGTTCTTATTGTAATAACTTCATATGCCACAAAAAAAAAATATTTTGAGATAATCGACTTTAAAGTTAAAAAAAAAAAAAATATTAAAATTAGTCTTTCATGGTAATTATACTGTAGACATCGATGGACAACAGTAACATATTTAAAATACCTGTTTACAAAAATTTATGTGGCTATGATGTTACTGCACACAATTTTTGAAAATTTTTTTTATATTTTTATTTCAATATATATCGTCACCTAAAACGCAAGAGGCTCTATCTAAAATATTGAAAATTTTACAGGAGAAGCAAAAAGAATTTAAAATGGTAAATTGTTAAATCGCCCTAAACTGTTTATAATTTATAATTATAAGTGTTGATCGACCTTTTTTGAAAACTCTCAATAGTTTATATATGTAGTTTCCTATATGCAGGCTTTCAAGGTCATTAATTTAATGTAAATAAAAGATTATATTATAATTATAAAAAGAGGAAAACAATCAACTGCACTTGCACAACACTGCATTGAAAACGGACACAAGCCAAACTTTGAAAAAGTAAGAATTTTAGATAAAGAGAAAAGGGAAAATAAAAGATACACGTTGGAGAGCTTAACAATACAACAAAAATCGACAAGTGCAATAAACACAAAAGAAGACAAAGACAATACAAACGCAAACTACACCATTGCAATACTTTAGTAATAATAACAACTGTGATCAAAAAAGGACAAATTTTCTGTGATAATTTTTAAATTTACATACATTTATTTTAATATTTTAAGTTTTGTGTTGTGTTGTGTTGTCCACCTATACAAAATACTGTGATATAATTTACAAATGATTTAAACTGACGAAAAAGATTATTGTAAGTTAATTTGTCAAAAATTAAGATTATAATTATTGTTATTATTGACTACTTTTTAATTTGTGTTTTTACAATGTTGCCAGATTTTAATAAAAACTCAATCCCTGAAGAAGTTGGAAAGAATACCAACGAAACGTCGGATTTTATTGAGAATGAAATAAATAATCTTTTATTTACATTAAATTAATGACCTTGAAAGCCTGCATATAGGAAACATTATAATTTATTTTTCTTGTAAAAGCTACCAGTTGTTTTGACAATTGATACAATGTTGCATATTATGCAAACTGTTTTGTAGATAGGCCCTTTTGTTTTTTGCTAATAAAATAGCAAATTTGGTCGAAAGATTCCAAAGTTTTTTGTGGACATTTGTGTTAATGCAATTCAACAGAATCAGTAAAAAGGCGATTAATAATTTTTGGTTAGTTAGGGCCTTTTGCGTTTTAGGTAACGATTTCATGTATTTCCCATGTGAATTAATTTACAAGTTTTTACTGTGTAATAACGTCATAAGCCTCTTTAATTAAAAAAAAAATATATATATATCGCGCGTTGTTGAAATTTTTTCATCGTTACTTAATAAAACGTCTTTCATACGTGATAAAAAAAGATCATGATTTTTATACATAACTTCATCGAAATTCAAAATTTTGTTCTAAACTGTAAAAATTTGGTGTGTCTTATGATGTTATTGAGAACAGAAAATGCAAAAAAAACATTGAATTGTCTAAACCAGGAACTACTTGAAAAAGACCGGTATTTCTATAACTTTCTGTTCTCATCGCACCATGGTGAATTGTATAAAAGATTTGGGCTAGCCGAACATAGCACTCTAACTTGCTATACCATCCACAACTAGTTGTGAAAAGGGTATACTAAGTTTGTCATTCCGTGTGAAACCTTTTTTATATTCATCTTAGACCCCATAAAGTTCTTGCTTAATTTTAGGTGGATTAATTAAAACCCAGAAATATCGGCTCAGAAGGATAAGAGTAATGAATCCAAATGTGGAACCACCACCCTAAAAAATGTATAGTTTTGTTACAAAAACTAACATAAATAGTGGCGGAATGCACATATTAAAAAAAGATTTTAAACAAATTCGTTCTATATGTCTAGAAACCATACTTCATCATTTCGCGAAAATCGGTCCATAATTTCCCATAGGCACCATATAAAGGCCACTCTCGAAAAACACATATGTACGCCTTAAATTGTAACGAATAATGCTATTGTAATACATTTTTTAGTATGTTTACATGACTAGAGACCACAGTGTCAAATTTCATCCGGATCGGTTCATAATTTACCATAGGCCCGATATAAAGCCCACTCCTGAAATATTCTCACTGTCGATGGAGGGTATCAAAGATTCGGCAGAGCCGAATATGCCACTCTAACTTATTTTGATTCAAAAATAATTGTCTGTAATGTAAATAGAAAAAAAAATATTCTAAATTATTATGGCGAATTTGTGAAATAGACTTAGAAGTTTTTAAAAAGTTATCGAAATAATCTGAGTTTATTAACAGGCCTGTTCTGAGTATTGATTTCAAATCACATGAGCCTTTAAAAATCACACGGGTGAAATTGTAGTGTTCTGTTTTTGTGTTTTCTGTGTGATTTTCAATTGCCGAAAGCACACCAAAAAACACAGAAACGGTGTAATTTTCAGAACACCATAAAAGCACACGTGTAATTTTTAAAGCACGTGATTTAAAATCACGTGGTTTCACAGTATCATCTTATCAGATGTAGGGTACATGTAGCAATTGTCTGTAATATCCCTGCAGTATTGGTAATCGACTCTACGCCGATGAGTTCAACGACTACCACAAACCTTTCGTCGACGACTCGCTAAACTACCAGAAATGCTTTTGAGCGGCGAATTTAACAAGGCGATGTCCGCATTGGTAATGCCTTACTGTTCGTCGATTACTTCATCGGTTACATTTCGGTTACATTTCGTCGAAAAACAATAGAAAATCTCTGGAGACACTACCTTACAGATTACCACTGAGTACCAATGTAATCGGCGATGTAGTCAATGAAAAATCAATGGCGATGTAGTCGGGGAAATGTTGCCAGCCACTACTTGTGAAACTGCAGGGATTGTGTTCAAACACATACTAGTTCTTTTTTTCAATATTCAATGCAAATAGTATTAAACTTACAATGCTATCGACATCACTGCTATTCTCAATAATGGGTTTGTCATCGCTTGAGGGGCACTTAAAGAACTCTTCGAGTACCTTGCGCGTTTCCGAGAACTCGTAAAGGTAATCAAAGGTCGATGACTTTGTTGGAATACTCAAGGGATTACTGCTGTTTATCATTGTGGCGGACGCCATGGATGTATTAGCAATGTTTAAGGGTGCCATTGTTGTAATTGCTGCTGCTGGTGGAGGTGCTGTGGTATTTATTGTTGCTGCGGCTACAACTGCAGCAATAGCTGCCGTAGTTGTTGGTGTCGTACAGCTAGTTGTTAGAGAAGAGGTTGTTGTAGTAGCTCCTCGTTCTACACCTATAATATCAATTTCGTGATCAATCGGTGGTGGTGGTGTAGATGGACGTTCATTAATTCCATCGCTTCTTTCAGTGACAGCAGCGCCACCATTGCTGCCAACTAACAAATTGTTGGCTGTTGAAATGGCCTCTGGTGTTGTCAGGTCTGATATTGTACCAATTTCCGATACGTCATTGCTGGTATCTTCGGCATTATTATCAGTAGTTGGAGACTGTTGTGGCAGCGTTTGAGAGTTCAAATGTTGCATTTGCTGCTGTTGTTGTTTGCTGTTATAATTTAGCAACATAATCGGTGGTGTACTCTCACGTTGAGGCGATATAATACGCTATAAATAAAGTTCAAAAAGAAGATAAACAAATTGTATAGCCATGAATAAAAAAAAAAAGGAAAGAACAGCAAAAGGAAATCGTATTTGTTTTTAATCTCATCGTCAAAATGTCATCACCAAAGAAATATTGATTTTGTTTTCATTATTGTTGCCAATTTTGTTTGTCTGGTTGGTTATCAATTTACCTGTGGAAAACCTGGCCTTGCCGTATAGTGCTGCTGCTTAGGAGAATTTGTTGTAGTAGCATTCGAAGATGTTGTTGTTGCTGCGACTGTTGTTGACATAGCAATAGCATTATGATGATTGCTTTTTGCTGTTACCGCAGCTGTTGGGGCTGCTGTTGTTGTTAGATTTTGTGATAATTTATTGTTTACTCTTGAATTATTCTTCTCATCACTCGTGTTACCCATTTGTCCGATACGTCGAGGTGAACCTTCATATTCTGTGAAAAATAAAGAAGAAAAGTGTAGTTTGTTTTCTGATGTTTTAAATTGATTGCTGTTTCCTTGTCTACAGTTAAAAAAAAAATTTAACTTTGCCTGATTTCTAAAAAGAAGATTGAGGGGTTAATTCTTAAGTTTAGGTGTTTTTTATCATTTTCTGGATTTTAACGAGAGTCGTTGCCGTGGTCGAAGCCATTGACGTTTAAAATTTTTGCCGATATCATTGAAATTTCACGATAACGAAAGTGTAAATCACAATAGTAATATATACCAATTTCTAAAAATTACTAGATTTCGACTACGACGACGACACTCATAAAAACGCCGATTTAAATTCAATGAAATATATTTTGAATAGCTTCCTGTAGCATATTACATAATCTCATCTGCTTTGTAAAAAGATGAAATTCAAAAAACTCTGATAATAATTAGCTTGTGTTTTTTCACTGAACTGTTCATGGTCTTTAATCCAAATTTCTGATATTTTTTTTAAAATCAGGCTTAAGTTCAACGAATAAATTTTCATTAATTCATTAAAAAAACAGAAGTGCAGAAGAAATATGTAAATAAAATGAAAATATATAACACTGTGCTCGAAATTGACACTTTTTTTTAGACAAGCCGGGCACATGGCTTTTTAGCATATTTCGGGTACGCTGAAACCAATGGTGCCCACCGTTTCTTTAGGTTAGCTCTTGTTTTCGAGATATACCGTTATTTCGAAAATGGAGGAGGTTGCACAACACATATTCTCAACTCAAAAACGGTTTAGTTTATTGAAATTACTAAAAAAACCGAAATTCCGCAATGAAATTTCCTTTAAGAATTTTTTTTAATATGAGCAGTCGTTTTAGAAACATTATTATTATTTTTTTTTTTTTTTAAATAATGTCTGCAAAAAATTAGAAGCCTGCATTTTTCAATTTTTTATGAATTTTAAAAAAAACAAAAATTTGAAATTTTGATAAAAAAAATTATGTTTTTAAAACGACTGCTCATATTAATTAATAAATTAAAAATAAATAATACATTTTACTTTTCTTAAAGGAAATTTTATTGCAGAATTTCGATTTTTTAGTAATTTCAATAAACTAAACCGTTTTTGAGTTACGCGAATATATGTTGTACAACCTCCTCCACTTTCGAAATAACGGTATATCTCGAAAACAAGTGCTAACCTTAAAAAAACGGTGGGCACCATTGCATTCAGCGTACCCGAATTATGCTAAAAAGCCATGTGCCCGGCTTGTCTAATTTTGCAACTAGCACAGTGTAATTAATTACAGATAATTTCTAATCACCATTGGTTAAAAGCTTTTTGTTTGACTATAGACCGCCAGCTGCGCAGTTGCGGAAAGGCAAATAATTCTGATGATGAGAATGTTGTTGTTCTCGAAACATTTACATTCGACCAGAGTTCGAGCCCTGGTGTAGTTAAGAATGAAAATTATTAATATTTTCAAATTATCAATAGTTTTATTCCTTCCTTCATTAAAAATAATTTAATGAAAATTAAATTTGATAAACTTAAGCCGGATTTTTAAAAAGGAATATCAAAAACTAAAAATCTAATAATTCTAAATATTTGATCGTAATGTAACTAACGCCACGAACAAATTTCAATCGGACAAAATTCGTTGCGATATTGTTATAAAACAAACCTAAACTGGAATTCGAAAACATCTGGATCTTATCAAAGATGTACTACAGTAATTTTGAGGTACTGCACGATTTTTTGTGCAGGTAAATAAAAAATGCAGCTATCTTAAATGTATTTAGCTGCCTTAATGTGCAGGTTCGCAATTGTGGTTACCTGCATAAAAGTGCAGCTAAAGTAAAGTGTTTGAAAGAGGAGTAACAACGTTTTTATTAATAAATTGATAATATCAATGGCGCATATTCAGAAATCATAACTAAAGTTGTAACTAACAAAACAGAAACTAAAAAATAGTTCATAGATAGTTATAGATCTTATTCACAATTCATAACTAACGTAGTAACAGCTCTCAGCTGATAGTAGAAATGCAACCATGCATATTGGCATTTAGAGAAAATTAAATGTCGATAATATTTTGAACGATATATTCTGTAATTAATTAAAAAGCTTATAAAACTATTAAAATCTCATTTTTTGTTCTTTAAAAAATTAACGCAAATTCTAAAAAAGTTGTTTTTTGGTTATAATAATATAAAAATCAATTAAAATAATAATACACATATTCAAAAGAATTTTATCGACTAAGAACACATCTCTAGTTAATTTTATTATTTTTTTTTGGTGCAGCAGAAATTCATTTCAAACACAAATTATAATTGCAGCGTGTTTTATACGTCTTAACTGTTTTTTGTCATGTTTTTATCTGTTATTATTTTAATATCTCTTATAATTCTTTCCATTTATTTTTTATAACCACTTCAAAAATGTTGTACTTTTGAAATAAATTATAAAATGATATCAATCAGCTGTTCTTTGAATGTATTAGTTAGTTGGCATTTAGTTACAGCTTTACCTATAATTAAGTGTAAACTTTTTATGCTGCAAGTAATCATCTGTGAATAGCTTAAATAGGTACTTAAAAAAGTTTACACTTGGTAATGATTTATGAATATGCGCCAATGACTTTAAAACAACCTGAGTCATTTGTTATGCATTTTTATAAAGAACGAGATAGCCAAATTGGTTACAATAAAGTGTGGAACAGAAAAGTCGCTGTAGTACAACGTTAAGAAAAGCGCTGCAAGCTGTCAAAAGTTAAAAACGGCAGTTTCAAAGTAGTGTCAACAGAATACGTAGTTGTAGTAATCGTTGCCGTTGAAGCGCAAAATTCGAAATTTTGAACTTTGTTGCGCTACAGAGCATTCGTCAGCTTCAAATACCAGTACAACTACTTTATTCTATTCCAGACCTAAGATTTGCTATTCCTTTTATTTAATCGTGGTAAAGTTGCTGTAACCACAACCCATGTGCATAAATGAAGGTAAATGCAAACAAAATAAATGAATTATAATGATACCAACTTGACTTGTTGTTTTTTTGTTTTTATAAACAGCTAAAATTGGATATTTATCCTCTTAAGACCCGAACATTAACCCACTGAATTTTTACATTTCTTATATATTTTTTATTCCTTTTGGGGAGCAAATAAGACAACTGTATATTTTTTTTTTAATTTTTATTTGAATTCTTAGAAATTACTGGTGCACATATGTGTACCTCAGGTTTTAAAATATGAACAATTTCAACGAAAATCCTTAATTTCTTTAAATTTGAACTGAACCGATTGAGTAAAGGGCTTATTAACAATTTTTTTTATCTTATGAGGTGTAATTTCAATTTCGGTTTTTATTTTTTTTTTTTAATTTTTTTCATTTAAAGTGGTAGAAAAAGAGGTGCAAATATCTGTACTTCAGGTCTTAACGATTAGTTATTGAGGAAAAATGTCCAAGCAGTGTGGTTTTTAAACTGTTAAATTCAAATGTAAAAAGAATGGCTAAAACTTCTAAGCCCTGCCATTTTTTGATATTTTTTGAAGCGCAGTAGCTTAAAACAAGTTATAAAACTGTTTCTATTGGTCACACGATGTCGCTAGTCTTTAAAACTTGTAATAAGTTAAGGTACACATATGTGTACCCATGGTCTGAAGAGGTTATGTGAAAAAGTGGCCACCATATTTTTTCATGTGTGCAGCTAACTTTGATGTTTTATATGAAAATATTTTAAAGCTGCTTAAAAATATGAAAAATGTGCAGGTATACAAAATGCACGAAAACAAGGATTTTGAAGAATAATTACAGAAAATATGTATTTTGGGCAGTTAAGTCAAAGTGCAGCTAACTTGAATTTTTTGTATGAAAATAATTTTAAAGTGCCAACAATTTTGGGCACTTATCTTAAATGTGCAGGTAAAGAAAGTGCACTTAAAAAAGAAACTTGTATAGGATTATAAAGAATAATGCTAAAAATTATCAATATTGTGCAGTTAAGTCAAAAGTGCACGTAAATAAAAGGCAGTTAAGTCAAAGCTACTGTACATGATTTTTAATAAATATCGAATTAAAGATATAAAACATATAGAAACTGGGAATTATTTCCTTTCGTAGGTTACTTTATATTATATTTAACATTTTTTATTTTTCGAATTTATTCTATGAGTTAAATTTCAGTTATGTATTTTATAAAGCTTTTTTGTAATAGTCTTATTCCTTCAATTTTTCAGGAATGACTTTGTACACTACCAGACTATTATATTGTATCTTCTTGTTACATTTTACCTACGATATCCTTTGGATAGCAATGAAGTATATTGTATGCACAGAAAAATTTACAATTATTAGACACCAGCAGAATGTAATGCATTTTCTGGCCCGCTACGGCCTTCGTCAGCATTCTTTGTGTCACACTGGATAGTGATACTTTATAAATTGAATGTATTTAACTCAACTATTTTAACAAAGGATAGCGTAGGTAAAATGTAACAAGAAGATACAATATAATAGTCTGGTAGTGTATAAAGTCATTCCTGAAAAATTGAAGGAATAAGACTATTACAAAAAAGCTTTATAAAATACATAACTGAAATTTAACTCATAGAATAAATTCGAAAAATAAAAAATGTTAAATATACAAAACATAATAAAAATTTTTTAAATTCAATTCAAAGCTTTCAACCTAGGTGCTCCCTCCTTCTAGCTTTAAAAGCTTAATTCAATGTTTATTAATGTACCGAATAAAATTCCTTTCAGATAGAATAACCAGTCTATTTTAAAGGGAAAAATTCCGAGAATGTTTTAAAAAATGGAATTTTTTCTGATATCTCTTACAGTTAACGTTTTGATTAAAACATACTAAAATTGTGAATTAAAAAACTCTTATTTAAATTTAAACTATGTATTAAATTTATTTGCATTATTCCTTAGTTTAGTCAATGAAATCTTACCTCTTACTTCTACAACTGCTGCCAATGTTACCACAAATAAATCTATATTATTTTTCTAGCACTTACCAATAATACCATGACGTGTTTCAACATTTATCGTCTGAGTTTTCTCCAAATATTTATTATTATGATGCTCCTTAAATAAAGAAGTATCGACATCACAATTACTACCAACAGTCACAATATGTTTGTCGTCCTTAACATCAGTTAACAAATGTGATTTCTTGGAAACAGAGTTCACAGCCGACGAAGTCGACACTGAATCAATGTGTGATTTTGTATCCGTTGCCAGAGAACGAGTATTATTGATTTGTGAAGATGAATCTGTAGTAACGCGTAAATCTGTAATGAACATGAAATAAAAAACATTAAAAGTAAATGAGAGAAATTCCAAAAGAGAAATGGAAAAATAAACCCATTGATGAGAAATTTAAATGAAGTAGAGTGTAAAAAAAGAGGCCAATGTCAATTGATTATTTTTTTTCCATTGATTTGTTTGCAAACGAAGCATGACCTTACCTTTGCAATACAGCTTAACTCAACGTAGTTCAGTTCAATTCAATTTCAACTGATTAACATTTTGTCAATTTTTTAAAAAATGATGCCATATGTTAGTATGTACACGCAGAGAAAAAACCGTTTTCAATCACCTCCAACCTCCAACAATACTATTTTTAACGAAAAAGTTTCAACATATTATTTTTATTAGTTTTAACATATTATTGTTAATTTGACTTGATTATGGTTGAATTAGTCCTACATCAAGAAGGCACAACCATATTATGGATGCCTCCGAACATGTTATGGTTACAATTAACAATAATTTTTTTACCACTAACAATTGTTTCGTGTTAAATTAACAAAAGTATTTTTCTCTTTTCCAAGAGCAACATGCTAAGGTTAAAAATTTTAACATAATATGATTACCGGCGAAAATAATAGCTAAATTAACTATAGTGTGCTTAAAAATGTTCGTTAAAAATAGTTTTGTTGGAGGTGATTATACTGAAAAATGTTATTTCTCTGGGTGTATGTGAACATGGTTTAATTGTGCTTAGTAGTTAGTATAGACTTTAAAAATAACATACACATACATATGTACATAAACAAATACATTTATATTAGTTCGCTTTCAAACCCATTTGTAGATGCAGATACATTTTGATGAACTTGTTTATAATGTAACAAATTGACAAACAACCATTTTGTTGAGTAAGAGTTTTATGTATGCATTTAACGTGTTAATGGGATGTTTGCCAATATGAGAATTTTTTAATAATAAAATGGAAATGGAAATGGAAAGAGACAGCCCAGCAGGGTCAATTTCAAGGAAAAGTATTTTTTATTATGTCTATTTTATTTGGGTTTAAGTCGATTGACTCTATTACAGCTTTCGAAGGATGAATAAAGCAGCTAATTAACAACGGAAAAATTACTCAGCTTATCCTTTGCATATGTAATGTTTATTAAAACGAATATATTTAATCGATTCAATGAAAAATGTAATAAAAGACAGCCCAATTCACTTGTTTTCAAGTCACATTTTTATAACAATGACTTTTAATGACTCCTTTTATGGTGGTTGGTTTTGCTAAAGTGATTAAAATAGACAATTATCTTGACAACCATAAGCGTATACTATTTACTGGGGTGGTCAAGTGCACCCCCTTCCCAAAAAGAAAAAATAAATACCTTCTTTATTAAAACCATGGTAGTATAAGTACAAGGTATGGTAGTCACTAGAAATATTGTTCTTAGTTTTAAGACCCATTAACGTCAAACAAAAGAAAATTTGGGAAAAAAATAAAACAAGCGTCAAAAATCAAATAAATTAATTTGACATAACATGGGTAAATAATGACAACTCTACCTTATGAACCTAACTTGTACTTAGTCTACCTTGATTAAAACAAAATAAATTTTTATTACAACATAAAAAATATATAAGAAAAATTCAGTTTCTCATGACTGTAATGTGAAAAAACTAAGGGCCTTATTCACCAATTCTATTTACATATAAATTTGTGATTAAAATTCATTGTTCATGACAAATAAACATAAATTATTTGAAAAACTATATTATATATAAAACTATATGGTGAAATAGGCAATAAGTATTAAAAAACTAAAGGTTATATTAAAGTCAATTTATTATTTAAAAAGTTATTTTTTCTATTTTTATACAAAATATGCCTAATAGCTCTTCTGAAACTATTTGGTATGCGAATTTTTCATTTCCAATATTCAAAACTGCTAAATTTGAAAATCGTTCCTGAAGCATTGCACTACGTAACCATGTTTTTATTCTACGCATAGCGCAAGACTTCTTTCGCTACTAGCAAAACTAAAAGGAAATCCTATTGCTACTTGTAAAAGTTTGTAAACGTTTGGATAGATATTTTTGTCAGTTTTGGATTTTATCTTATGTTAAAGGAATGTCTTAAAGGGTACCTTACACTATCACACAAGTCTTACGTATTTTGAGAAAATACAACCCTGTCATGATGAGTTGTTATTGTTTTGATATTTTAATCAGGCTAAAGTTCATTGAATTTAATTTTCATTAATTAATTTTATTAATTAATTTTCAATATTAATAATTTTTCATTCTTGACCGAATTGGGAATCAAACTCAGGTTTTCCCGGGCAGGTTTCGATTGTAACCACACAATCTCTTTAGAGGGGTTTGCCGTTTAACACTTACCGCCATTGACGACGGCTGCCAGTCAATAGTCAAACATCAATCTTTAAACCAAATGGTTTTTAACTTTGGTAGATCGAAATTTTTTTTGTGTGATTATCTATTTTTTTTTTCAATTGATTAAGTAGTTCTTCCTTACTTCTGTTTTTCGTTCTTTTTGTCAAGAATTCTTCTTGAAGTCCAAAGTACATTTTTCTGTTTTTCATGTTTTTGTCGTTCTTTTTCTTGTTGACCTTTTTCAGCACAACTTGAAGGACAAATATAAATAGAGCTTGTTCCTTAGCTGTTAACAATAATTAGTGTTGTGATTAATTTATTGAACTGTTTATTTATTATTTAATTATTTTGTTATTTAATTCAGGTAAAATTAATTCCTTTCTTCATAAAAATAGTTTCATGAAAATTAAATTCAGTGAACTTAAGCCTGATTGAAATATTAAAATTTGATTAAAAACCATAAACAGTTCAATAAATTACCCACAATACTTATTGTTGTTATTGTTTTTTGAAAAGTTAAAAGCAAGAATTAGATCAGGGAAGCATTGTCGTCAAAATACTTAAGACTTGTGTGATAGTGTAAAACGGCCTTATACCGTGTTCAAAAAGAGACAAATTCAGAGGTGGCAAAAGCTGGGTGGGTTTTGCCCACCCCAGTCCTTCTCTATCTACGCCAATGTTGGCAACAGTTATTAGGTTACTTTAAAAGAGCCATGCAAATTTAGAAGTAGCATAAAATAGATTAAACGTCGCGACGGCTTCACAACTTATTAATCAAATATTTGATTAGCTGCTAAAGGCTAGTTTTCACTATCTCACAAGTCTTACGTATTCTATAATACATTGTGATATAAAAATCTAATCAGTTTTGTTGCGACTGTCAAAAAATTCAATTCAACATGACAGTTTGTGTTCACACCATCACACAAAGTATAAACACTCACACATGAAATAAAATGCAGCCCTGATTTAATGAAAAGTATTATTGTTTAGAAATATTTCAAAAAACGATGAAGTCGTATGGGATGTCAAACTTTTTTTCATAATACTTGTCATTTTTGTGACACATTGCATTCACACTATCACACTTTGTCATATTACTTGAATATTTGACATGTATTAATACAAAGTATAATAGTGCAAATTAGCCTTAAGTACACCCGTTTATGTGTTTCTTACGTGATGTAGAAGATAGCATGGTGGATGTAACTGAAAAAGTAAAAGGTATCAAAGTGCAAAGTCTTAAAGAATGCAGCATCTTTACGATATGAATAAATAAGATATAAATTTTGGTTTAAGGTTTAATTAATATATTTAAAAAGGTATTATGTGTGTTACAACGAGCTATAAAATTCATACAAATAGTTATTAAAAGGATTTCATTAATCCCAAACTACAAAACTGTTTAATAAAATTCACTAAATCCTAACAATCCTCCTAACAATCATTAAAATGTGTCCGATTGGGCGTACATCCCCCGTTGTGAAACGGTAAAAAGTATTTATTTTAAAAACGAGTACATATTTTACTAAAATATTCCAAGAGTATGAATGTATTTTTTAATCTCTGTCAATCAAACTCTAATACTACTACATACGAACATACAAGTACACACACATATATGTATGTGAATATTCAGTATGTACAGTGATTTTCAATTAATTTCATTCAATTAAGTTCTTCTATAGTTGCTACATCATATTGTTGTCGTCTGCCTGTTGTTTGCTCTGTTCTGAACTCTTTTCTTCCGTAAGCCCTTTTATTTATTCCATATTAACCATTTATATTGATTTTACTGTTTTAAATGTTTAACAATAGTGATTGTCTTGTTCTTGTTGTTTTTATATCAAATATTGTTGTAAACAAATAAAATATCGTACATTGTTTAAACAACACAACATCAATGTTATTGTACATTAGGGTAATAATTTTTTGCAATTTTTGCGAATACCAAATTCTTCATCGCATTGCCGTATAGACCATGAAAAAATATTAAGAAATGATGTTTTACTTTTTCGCGATCGTTAAAAAAGTTTCCGCGCCAAACGCGATGAAGTTTTGAATTTAAATTTTTCGCCTAAGTATACAAAATTAACATTTTATAACAAAATTTCAAGTATTTTCTAATAATTTGATGAATATAACAGGATCTTACCATTTGTACGGAAGAAGGGCGCAAAAATCGCGTTTTTTGCGGTTTTGTTTAATAAACTAAATTTTAATGCCAAATGATAGATGTTGTGATAGATGAGTTGTTTGCGGATATTATATGAAACAGTGATAATTTTCAGAAAAAATAACTTTGCAGGTAAAAGTTGCACAAGATTTTTTCCATTATGTAAATCAACTTGCTTAAATTTATTTCATTAAACCAAAAAAAATAGCTTTACATTTTGTTATACAGTTACTTATTTATAATGTGTATGGAAATTAAAAAAAAAAAAAACGTTTTTTTTTTTGAGGAGCTTTAGAAATTGCATTTGGTGCGGAAACTTTTTTGGCCAAAATGGCCTATACAAATTATTTTTATTATCAATACTAAATTGCCCATCGCGTGGTGGGATGAAGAAATTTTGTCCAAAAAAAGTTATTACCCTATTGTACATATTTGTAGATGTGTATATTTTAAATTAAGTTGGCTCTATTTTACAATCCAGAAATAAAAACTCAACCGGTGAAGATGTCCGAAAAATAATTAAACTGATACATTTGTACACTCAAAATATTATGTAGTTAAATTCATTTTAAACAACTTAAAATTCATTTAAAAAATGGATCGTTTACATTTTATTTAAAACAAATGATTTTTACATTAATTTTTAAATTTTTTTATTTATTAAACTGCATATTCCTTAAAATGGAAAAGTTTTCAGTTACTGTAATAATTTTATAAGTGTATAAGAAAACCGTTACATCACGAAAAAAATCATTGTTTATAGCCAGTGAAACCATTGACCTTTACTTTTTAAATAATGAAGCCTTAAATAATTTTATTCTAAACGGAAGGAGATATAGAACCAATATTAGTATGTATTTTTGGCCCCAATGTGAAAGATGTATACTGAACAATTCTTTCCAAGGGCTGAATGAAAATCCACACCCGTTTATTCTGAAACTTGGCATGTAATGTGAACGGCTTTGATTAACTTAATCAACATTTTGCTTAAACGCGTATAAAAACCCAAGTGTGAACATATTAAAACACATGTTTCACTTTTTTGTTTTTCCCTTTGTTTACAGAATCACTCACAATGAAAAGACACCAGCAGAATGGCCCGATATGGTTTTCGTTATCATTCTACTTTGAAAATTTAATGTACTATCTAACTAAATAATTTGAACAAAAAGAATACGGGAATTTTTTTTCTTTTTATAAATAATATTAAACATGAAATTCCCATTTAAATTGTATTGTAATTTCGATCGACATCGATTGCCGTGATTTGGCCCTTGCATTCGATTATTCAGACACAAACATCATATCGAATAATGAGCGATGAGGCCCATTTTCACCTCTCTGGGCCACGTGGAAAAACAAAATTGCAGGATATGTGGCACCCAAAATTTAAGAATAATTGTTGAACATTGAATATATTTTTCAATCTTCATAATTGAGATTTTTTTAAAGCCCGAGGTAGAGAACAATCCATAATAGTGGTTCCATCAATGTGGAACGTCCACCTATGGCTCTCATGTGCGAAATTTTTCCCGATAGAATAAAATCGCGTATTTCTGATTTAAATTTTTGTTCTTTGGTTTGCTAAGGGTAAAGTGTATGCCAATAAGCCAAGAACAATCTAACCAAAAGATATGGAAAATGCTCTGGAATGAGCACGCCAGGTCGAAGCAAACAATGGGCAACATTTGAAAGATATTATCTTTAAAACATAATGTGAAAATATTTTCAAATTATAATCTTAATTTTAACAAATGCCAACGTTAAAAAAAATCAGAAAGAAAAAAGTTTTTCATAAAATAAATCATATCGTTACTTATGCGCTACCCTAATCAATATTATTTTGGATGTGTTAAGACATTAGATTTTAACACAAGTTGCTTAGCCGATTGTCATCGCCTAGCATAAAATTTAAGGAATAAACCATAAAAGATGTGTAGGGAACAGAGAGAGTCGTTTTTAAATTTTTTTTAATTACAGAAAGCTGCAATTGATCAAAAAAAATATTGTTCATAACTTCGAATGACTATTTTATTTGTGCTCGATCGTTTCCGGCTTTCGGCATAGACTCGGGTCTTTAAGTATCCCCAAGAAATTCTATTCTAATCACATAAATGAGGTGTTTAGTTAAAAGGTCAATTTCGTGAAATTATCGTTTGCAAAATATTTCTCTCAGTAAATTGATTTTATCAAGCGCTGTGTGACATGTGGCACCATTATGCTGAAATTATTCGTGTGCAATACTAATACCTTTCAATTGAGGCACATAAAAGTTATTTACAATGTCTCTGCATTGCTCACCGATGATGGATACGTTCTAACCGTTGTTATTTGTGCAGACATATGGACCAATCGTTCCAACTGCCCATAAATCGCCACAAACAGTAAGTTTTTGCAATGGGGTTTCTACAATTGCTTAAAAATTATCATCAATCGAAATAATCTGAACAAATTTTTTAAATAAAATTGATGTATTGAATCACGAATTTTCAAATAAATTTTAACAATTTGCGAACGCTGCTCTGGCGTAAGTCTATTCATGACGAATTGCCAAACAAAACTAACCACAAATCAATCACGAACTATAAAATCACAGTAGAAAGTGCTGTCAGTTTTAAATTCTGCGCTTCTAAGGAATCGATTTACATAATTTTTTAAAACAAAGTTTAACACTAACATCAGCATCAGGGCTATAACTTTTTCACAATTTTTGCGAATATCAAAAACGGCTTAGTATAGTCGTGTAGAACATTAAAAGTTATTAATAAAAAACATGATAATTTTTTCGGGTTGTTAAAAAAGTTCACGCAGGGATCGGGTTGAAGTTTGAAAACAACCATTTTTATCTGACGAAAATTTTAAAAAATACACACCTGATATTTGTATATATTCTTATACGTACCACTTAAATGCTATTTTGGAGTTTATCCACTGCTTTAGATTAAAAAATTTTCTTACGGTTTGCAATTTATCGCGGTTCAAAATTTCTTGGAAGGTTTAAGAAATTGGCTTCCCTGCGTGAGACAGGTGTTTTCATTACTAAAGCATTCTTGGCCACTCCTTGGTACTATGCCAAGAATTTGGTTATAGCCCTAATCAGCATATTTTATGATTTTCTATAAAAAAATATTTCTTTCGGTCCACAATATAAGAATATGAGCAAAAGATTTTTGAAAGTTAAGTGCACCGATAACAAGTGATAACCATACAAAAAGAAAAATCCATAATTTCTTAAAAATTACTTAAGTGAAAATTTTCTTTAATACAATTGGAGCTCTCTTAAGATAAATACTTATATTTAAATACATACAGGTTGTCTGGTGGCAAATTTCCTTTTTTAAATAGTATTTTTTCAAAAAGTAATAAACGGTGGATCGCTGTGGAGATATTTTTTAAGAGTAATGATTCTTACGTAATTGCTTGTCGACAAATTTTTTCAATGTTCGGTATTCGGCGAATACGTGATGGACCGAGTGTAAATTTAATTCGTTCGTGGGTGAAGAGATTCCACGCAACTGCTTCGGCTATGAATGTCTCACGGCCAGGGCCCAGTCGACCTTCAAGGACTTCCGAAAACATTGAACTGGTTGAAAGCCGTTTACGTGAAAGTCCGCGACTTTCAATAAGGAAAAGAGCAGCCTCACTGGGACTTCCAATAGCGATTAAAAAAAAAAAAAAATGATTTTAAAAAAGGATCTGAAGTTCCATCCTTTTAAAATTCAAATCGTTCAAGAGCTGAAAAAGTGACTTTGATTTACGCAAACATTTCGTGAAACGATGTTGGAGCGTTTTCGCACTGTAAATCCCATTTTTTGGAGCGACGAGGCTCATTTTCACTTAAACGGCCACGTCAACAAGCAAAACTGCCGCTACTAGTATCTAGGAACCTGCAACCCTCGATTGAAACTTCAAAAACTATTGACTGCCCCAGGGTAACTTTTTGGTATGCCTTATCCACGCATGAGATAGTTTGACCTTTTTTTCGAAACTTCTCGACAAGGCTCCGTTTAGAACAGTGTGTTCAACTCGACGGAAGACATCTGGATGAAATACTCTTTAAAATAAAAAAATCCGCATTTCCATTCCATCGTTCAATGCTCTTAATAAAACATTGTGTCAATTATTACGTTTTTTTATTTAAGTTTGAAAATTTAAATCTGCTACCAGACACCCTGTATAAGTACAATGTAAAACTTTTCAGTTAAATATCATTTAAAGTTCCACTTCATTACAAAAACATTGCAATTCAATTACTGATCATACACATGACCACGTCGTTAGTATTGCTTTATTGATTGTGTTACCTACGGGATACCAAATATATGAAGAAATGTTAAAATATTTAGATTTACAAAATGAGGGCAAGTTACTACGTAGCAATACGGAGTAAAGTGACCTTATTGAATTAGTAAGACAAAATTTCTTAAAAAGGATATTCAAATAATTCGTATCGATGATATTTATAACAATATGATGATTGCCCACATCATTAAGAAAAGAAATTTAAATTACGATATATATTTTTAGATTCCTGTTTATTTTTAATAATTTGAAGTTTGGTCACTCTATTACATAGTTTTTGCAATATCTGTTTAATTCTGCCGGCAATCAATCTATGTCCTCATCTGTTGCATACATATGCTTGTTATCTTATTTGTCTTTGGAAAACAAACTATTTAATATCGACTACATAAGTAGAAAAAAATATTGTATAGACTTAAATAAGCTTAAAGAGAAAAGTGTTGTAGTAAACATCGATAGTTGATAATAGTTGCTTAGCAAAAAATTAAAACATTTTTAATTCCACAAATGTCATTTCTGATTGATTCATTGAAAAGTGCTTCGATTTTATTTAATAGTATAAAATCAATACTAGAGGTCATCATCTTGCCAAACGAAGCAATTAAAAACATTTGTAATTTTAACAAAACAGAATAATTATCATAGTAATTTTTGGGAATAAAAAATTTTTAATTAATAAGATTTTTTTAATTCCCAATTTTTATTCTTGATAAAAACACTGTAATTTATTGTCGGGGGATAAGCTGTTTTCTATGCGTATTTCACTGGTTGCTTAGCTTGCTTAGATCATCAATAAACATTCTCCCAAAAAATTTTGAAAAAGGTATTAGCAAACAAAACTGCAGAGTGCACGAGAATGGCAAACACTCAAAAAAGTCTTATTTGCAACGATATCAAAGCTTTAACGAAAGACCAACAATCATAAAAGAATTAATAAGAAGATTTTTGATAATATTTAAATTTTAGTTAAACAAGTAAGAAAGTATAGTCAGTCAGCCGTTTAAGCCGGGCCATATGATAGCCTTCAACCAGGGTTAAACAAAATATGTACATGCATTGAGATACAAACACATTTAAGTCGTGTATTAAGAACACCATATATTTAAAATAAATTAGACCGGCCAAAAGAACATTATATCTGTTCCTGCTAAGCACAAACTGGCGTTAAATTGTAAGCACTTTTATGTTATCATTTAGGAGGCTGAAAAATTCTCACTTTGAATTTTAAATCCTAATGGCCATTTTCTCATTAGGCGATTATCTCTTTTCCCAACGAAAAACTGCACATTAAAGAAATTTGGTTTTCTCAGTGTCTCATTTGCTTCTATTTCGTCGCAAAGTTAACCGGCCCTCATCTGGCAATTATTTATTTTAAGTTTATTTGTCATACAGATAAATTCAATCAGCTGACACCCTACTTTTACATGCATTTTGAGAGGAGTTGCCAACTAAAAACAAAGTTTTTTGTCGGTATATGGAGAAAACCAAAATCGTTACCGGACAGTTTATCGGTCTAATAAATTTATGTCGACATTAAGTAACAGGCTGTTTGTCGGTACATTGAGAAAATGGTCATAAGTAGATCAGTGTCCCTGTTAACAAGAACGATAAAATAAATTAAGCAAGTTTTTTTTATTACAAACAGATACCAATAATAACTGCATAAATCGGCCTGTTCATCAATAGCTAAAACCTATAGGGGGGCAACCCAAGGTTCCATTTTGGGGCCTTTATTATTTATGACTTATAAGAATGAAAAGCCATGGAAGTGACAAAATCTCACCAGAACTCCTTAAGGAAAATCCCCTTACCAGTTCTGAACTTATTTTGCCAATTATTTAAGAAATATGGGAATCAGAAATAATTCCAGAAGAGCTCAAGGAGGACTTTATAATAAAACTATCAAAAAGGTGATTTAACGAATCGAAGCAATTGGCGAGGAGTCGCCTTATGGTCAATAAAGTATTAGCGCTTATTTTGAATAAGAAACAATCAGACAATCGAATGCCAACATTAAGAAAACAACAGGCTGACTTTCGTCCTAATATGTCATGTATTGATTACATAAATCCGCTAAGGACAATCGTGGAATACTCGGTAGAGTACAGATCCCCTCTACACCTTTTATTCATCGACTTTGAGAAGGCTTTCGACACACTTGCCCATAACGTTAGTTGGGAGGCACTTGAATGTAAAGGTATACTTCAGAAACTTATTAACTTATTTTCCGAAAGATTAAGATCAACACAGGATTCCGCCAAGGATGTGTAATATCAACATTACTGTTCAATATTGTGCTAGATGTTGTTATGAGTGGATGATTAATACTGAAAAAACGAGGAATTCTATGGGGGATTCATAAAAGATTAAAGGATCTCGTGTGTGCAGATGATATATGCCTTTTTTCCCACAATTATTCCGATATGCCCACTGAGCTTCAAAAGTTATCGCAAATATAAGCCAAAGCCGGACTAAAAATTAAAATAAGTAAAACAAATGTTATGAGAATTCGTCCCTTTCCGATAAATAGTGCAATCCTGGAGAAGGTTGACTCATTCTGTTACCTTGGCGCCTATATAACTAATACTGGTGTGGCTCCAGTGCAGACATCGCCTAGAAAAGTTTGGAAATCCTCAACAATTTCCCGACGTGTTAAGATAAATATATTTAATAACAACGTGAAATCAACACTGCTGCACGGATGCGAGTCATTGAATGCAAGTCTTAGGAACATCCATGTACTTCAAGTGTTTGTGAATAGGTGCTTTCGTAGAAAAATAAAGGTTTTCTTTGGCCAAATATTAGTTCAAATGGAGGAAACACACCAAACACCAATTTCCACAGAAATTCAAAAGCGTAAGTGGAATTGGATTGGGATGGTGTGCCCACGTAGAGAATCATAAAATATGGCTAGAATTGCGATCGAATGGAATCCGCAAGAAAGTCGCAGACAAGGCCGAGCAGCTCACACTTGGCGAAGGCAAATCCAAACCGAAACCAGGAAAATGCAAAGATCATGGCCTGAAATTAAAAGCATTGCAATGTATAGATCCGAATGGAGAATATATGTCGAGGTCCTATGCTCATTTTAGGAACTATGGGAATATATATGGGGGATTTCATGTCAAGTGACCCAATTTTTAAATCGATGTCTTCCGATTTTGATGAAATTTGCATCAAGGATAGTAGTTAAGACACAAATTTTCAACAAGATCGGTCAAAAAGTTTCTGAGTTAGAGCGGGTCAAAGTTCGACATTTTGGCCATACAGGTGTTCGTTCTTATTCATGTATAAACAAACGTAAGGAACTTGTTTACAAAGTAAGTAAAATAAATGCTTAAATACAAAAATCAATTGAAAATTGAAAGCGGAACTTGAGTAATTATTACCTTACGCTTTAATATGTTAATTCCTTATTATTATGCTCTAGATACAAGATAAACATAACAATTTTATTCACAAAAACAATAACAATGAGGTATCAAGATATGAGATCAAAAAGCTAATTCATAAAATATTTTAATAAATATATTAACATTTTTTAACGGCTTAGGAAATAACTTTATGTCACACTTAAAGCGTTTAGTGAGTCGTCAAAAATTATATTTCTGATTTTATTTACTGTTTTATTACCATGTTTCCGAAAAAATTCATTCACTTTTTTACCGAGGTTGGACACATAGTTAAAAGTGCACCGCTGTTGCATGCTTCTGATGTCAAGGTTGATGCCAAAAATAGCATCATCCGGACTACTTCTTACAAACCTTTTCTTTTCATAAGGCCCATCTGATATCTTTAGGACAATGTGTTTTTGTAGATACATATGACTATGTTGCAATGAAGGAGTGATATGTTTAGGTATCTCCTATTTTTAAGACTTGTCCATGGACAATGAGAATTTACAGTCTGCATCTTATTTTGAATTTATGTTCTTTATCAACTCTTCACTTCACTTAATTTATTAATTATCAACTGTTGCACTGCCCATTCTGCTTTTATATAGATTTATTGGAGAAATTGATTTACGTATGTACTCACTTCTTGTAATTGATTTAATCGACAACCCATCCACAGATGATTAAAGAAAATAAAACTAAATTTTAGAGTAAAAATAGCAGTTTTCTGAATCTATGAGCAATTTGTTATTTCCCAAGATCCCGCAAAAAAAAATCCCGGGATAGCGGGAAATAAAATATTTGAAATTTCCCCGTCCCGGGAATTCCAGGGAAAAAACCCTACTTCTTATGCTATAAATCTATAATGTGATATTGAAAGTTTTATAAATCTGAGTATACTATTACCATTTTATAAGGATTTAAATTCGGGAATCCCCCATATCTTAAGGGCCAATTATTCATGTCCGTTGGGGCCACAGCACTTAACGTTTGAGACAACTTATTTTTTATGTATTAATAGTAAATTTATTTTTATGGTCACAGTCTCTATTGCGAAAAGAAGTTTGTATGAAGGTTATGTGAACTTATTAATCGACATGAACGAAACTATTCAACATTTTCTCCAAAATTGCGAACTGTACTTGCGCACAAGAAAACCAGCCAGCTAGACAACCGTCTAGCAGTGCTTAATTTCAAAGACATTTTACATTTTTTTATGAATTATTACATTAATTTCTATTTACTAGGGAGTGTATGTTTAATTATCTGCACTTACTTTGCCAACTTTCTGTCATATCATCAAATATCACAGCATTGTTGCTATTTAAACGTTCATCGTTAAATTGACGTTGAGACTGATTTTGTTGTTGCTGCTGTTGATGTTGCTGGTGCGATTTTTGTTGATGATGCTGATAATGCCCTGATTTTGAGTGCTGTTGTTGTTGTTGTTGATGTTTTTGTGATAAATAGTGAAGTTGCTGTTGCGTTGGGTATGAATGACGGTCTCGATCGCGTCTATCACGTACTTCTATAGAATTATTTGATGTTTGCTCACCCACAGATTCTCTAACCAAGGCAGCATTAATATAACGCTCTTTCTCAGCATTTATTGTCTTACTACGTTGTTCTCTTAATTCACGTTCGCGATCCCGTTCTCGGGCCAAACAACGTTCGGAACGATCGTGATGTATATCTCTCCTTTCAGGCCAATCATTTTGATGATTTAAAGATGACTCCTGTAGAGAAGTTTTACTGCCATACAGATATTGGGCTGCCAGGGGAGTTAAGCCGTCAGAGCATGGGTTTGATTTTTGAAGAGAGTGTTGCTGTTGGGAGTTGTAGCTGTTACGTTTTTGGGTTGTTGTGTTCAAAGTGTTGCTTGTTTCTTGATATGCAGCATCACTATTTGGACTACGTCCAAGTCTAATCTGATGTGATGATACCGGAGGCTGTTGTCTTCCTATATAGGCCGTTTGTTGTTGTGACTGCTGCTGCTGTGCGCTTTGTTGTAAGTGTGATTCGGATTGCAGTTGTTGTTGTGGATATACCGAACGCCTATTGTGAGAACGTGTTTCGATTTCAATTGCACCATTATTGCCACTGTAATCAGGGGAATTGAGAACTGTTGAAGTTGGTGTCGTGTTTTTCCTCGCTTCCCAGTAATTTTCCTTGACAAAAGGATTTTGATTTGATGACTGATGGCCATTTTGCTGCAAATGTTGATGTTGCTGTTGATGTTCAACATTACGTTGATGTTGCTGGACAGCATTCAATATTTCAGCATGATTTAGATGATTGTAGGGCTTCTCTTCCCGGGCATAGTTTTGACCATTTATAGCCTGTATATGATGATAACGTTCATATTGGGAACGTTTACGTGGCATTTCGTTTACTGTTCTATCGCGTAGTTCCTCGTAATGTTTACGTTGTAGATTTTTAATTGCAGGGCTGGTTGAAGAACGCTCCCTTAAATCTTCGTTATGTTTACGCAAGTCTTGGCTTGGCGGACTAGTGGTAGAGGTGTGATAGTAAAAGGGTGCGTAATTAGGCACTGGTAATTCCTCCTCTGCTACCTGGTCCAAGACCTTGGGATTGTCGTCAAATGCGTGCTGCTGATGGTTAACGTCGTGAAAATCTTCGCGTTTTGTTGACTCTGTTTCCTCTGTTGTTAACAGAGTGGAACAGAGAAATGGATTTGTGGAAATTCTAGGTGTTACCGATGACAAAGACTCTGAAGATATTGAAGACACCGAGTGGGGAGGTGGAGATTGTGTTATTATATTCACACTTCTATAATAATGACTGTTTGTATTTATTAACTGCTGTTGTGTATCTGGATTTTCAATGTCACAATTGTGAAGTATATGATTAAATTTTAAATTACTATCTGTGCTAATTGAGTGATCTTCTCTCGCCACCTTAGAACTTTCATCTGTGGGTGACGATTCTAAGCTGGAATTATTATTGGCGGCTTTTGGTCTACACTTTGGAAATAACAATGATATTTGATCTTTAATGGGTGGTGAGGGTGATAGTAGAGCCTGTGACAAATTAACTGCTGTAGTTGTTGTTCTCGTTGGTGTTGTAGTGGTCTCTAGTTTTGTGGTTTCGCCATTTGTCGTGTTGCCGTTAAAATATTTTTGTTGCTGCTGCTGCTCTCTTTGTAGCAGTTGTTGTTGCTGCTGATTCTGTTGAATTTGTTCTTTTTGGTAGTATTTAGCGTTGCGGTTACATTCAGACGAATCGTTAAGATTATCGTTACAGTTCACAGTTATTTTACGTTCATTGGGATGTGTTCGAGTGTAGTAAAAACTATTACGCGTGGTTGTTGTAGACGTAGGCGATGCTAATGATGAAACATGTTGTTGTTGTTGCACCGCCGATGATGAGGAGTTTGACCTTGGTTGGTAATGTGCACGATTTGTGGTTTCAATTGTATTATAATTCTCAGGTGATGTAGATGAGTTTGTTATCGATGAATGTAAATTGTTAATGCCACTAGTTGTTTTTCCAGTAGCAATTGTCGTCAATGTTGTGCTGACCATTATTGAAGTCAATTACCTAAAAATAGAACAAATAAGTAAACAATAATTAATATAATTTTATATATTTCAGGAAGAAGCTAAACGTTGTTAAATCAATTCTCAAATTTTGTTCATTGTAATTAAATTAAATCTTAAGCGGCCCATACACTTGCAATATTATTGAATATGATATTCACCATATTATTCTAATTTTGTCCTAAATTATGACATAAGTCGCACAATGGTTTCATTCATTCAATAAAAAGGTGAACATAACCTATAGGAATAACATAAATAGCATTGTACAATGTTGCCAGCACATTTCACTTTCTTTTCGTTGTGCAATAAAAATCAAAAGTCTTTTGATTGTAGCCAATATATTGTGCCACCTTCGAATATCACATACACATTGGCGATATAATTGTACAATACGTTAAATTGAACAATTTTATGGCAAGTGTATAAGCCGCTTTAGTTTACATTAAGCAAGTTTTCTTTCGGAAATTTTTTTTCTTAATCATATTTTACAAGTAAATTCTTTTTTTATATTTAAATAATTACGGGGTACTAGTTAGCTTATACTTCTTTTCATTTCCAGTTCTTTTCTTTTGCTTAATATAAACACAGATAAATGCTTAAATTTAGAATCCTGGTCATTTTAAATGTTTGTATTTGCCTTAATTTTGGGCAATTAGTTTGTTTCATAAATTATTTTTTATACGTTAAAGAAATATTAAAAAAAAAAAAACATAACGCACAATGTCATTTTATTTAATTTATTATCCCAGATGATACAGATCTTTTCATTTCCTTTCTAAATAAATAATTTTATAATATATATTTAATGGGTAAACATTTTAGTTGCTTTTAGCTGTTCTAGCGTTTATTTTATATACATATGTATGTGTGTATGAGTTGGGACAACAAAACGAAACAATTTTTTGACATTTGTAATAAATTATGTCATTACAACAAAAATAAAACACATTAAGAATCCTCAATTTAAAATACAGGTAGTTAAATGACAAACGTTTATAATAAAAAAAAATCGCTTAAAATGCTGCAATTTATAAAATACACGAACTTCAACCCACATATACATTTTCACTCCCTTCACCATTTTACACACAGTCACTGTTGACTTTAGTCTTTTAGATGTAAAACATTTGATACCAGAAAAAAAACTTTACAATTTACATGAAAAAGACAATTTTCTGAATAAAATTAAAACATGAGAGAAAGGAGTTGAATACACAAATTTAAAATGGATAAAAATTTTTTAAATTTTTTTATGAAAATAATGTTTGTACGCTGATGAAAATTATTCTTTATGCTAATTTTAAATAGCTCTTCTTTTAAAAGTAAATACATATTTGAATTAAATACAAGTAATTTTAAATAAAATATATATAAACTAGGAATTAAGTATACTTGAAGGCTATTGGAAACGGTGAGAATCGGTGTACAAGTGTGGCTCTGAAATAGAGCGACAAACCGGCTGACTGTCTGTATGTTCGGCTGAGTGCCAAAATGTCGGTTCCAAAGCAACTCGCTTTATTAAATAGATTCTACTATGCAACCGTGTAGAATGTCCCAAAGTGCACCAAAAAAGTTATCAATGTGTACACAATAAGCAAACTGTGCATCATTAAGCTTGATGGTACATTTTTATACCCTTCACCGCAGCTAAAAGGGTTATATGAGTTTGTCATTCCGATTGTGACTTCCACGATATTGATCTTAGAAATTTCAAAATTTATTTATTATGAATCCTTTTGAGAAGAGAAATTCAAATCCGATGGACCATCTGTACGTTCGTCTGTTGAAATGGGTTTTCTGAAGACCCCAGATATGATTGGGACTTGGTTGGCATATATTTATTTCGGATATGCTAATTTGAATTTTGCTACTGATATTCAGCCAGATCGGTCCATTAATGATTATTATTTTAACAATTTATTCATTGTTTTTGGTTATGTTTTTCTGTATATCTGGAGAACAGCAAGACCCAAAGTTTTTAAATTAGGTACAAGCACGTTGGTTATCCCCAACATCATACAAAATGTGGGAGAGATTGCAGAAGTGGGTGCGGCACAAAATAATTTTTATATATCTAAACAACGGTAAGAGAAATATAGTCCAAATTCAGTACACATAACTGAGTTAAAAATACACAACCTCTTAAAAAACATGGGCGGGATTGGAAAAGTGGACGTGGCATCTTCCGTACAAATACATTAGCCCAATTCACAATCTTGAGAAAATGGTATTCCATCGTTGCATTTGCAAAATGGTATAGTATTTAGTAGAGTTGTCAACCGATTAAGAATAATTGGATTAATCGATCAAACAAAACCAAACTCGAATAATTTTAAATAGGCCATTTTCGAATAACGAATAAATCGAGTAATTAATGTCGATTCATCGAACCATTTTTTTATTTAAAAATAAATGAAATAAAAGCTTAGAATTTAATTTATTCTCATACGTTTGTAGTGATTTTATACAAAATGTAGGAAAATTAAAAAATATTGTGGCCATAGCCCTGATTGTAATTAATCTCAATGTTTATTAAGCAAAAACCCTGTTGAGTACTTCTTTTTAAAAAAAATTTCAAGAAAGGGAATTTTTCAATTTCGGGTGCAAAACTTAGAACTAAACAAAAAGGTTAAAAAAATAAAAAATTGATTTACATATCGATGGCTTTATATAAAAAAGGCGTAACTCGATTTTTTTTTAAATAGCTTTTTTGTTTATTCTGATAGCTAATGCCACATTAATCTTGCAATTTCTAAGGGGCTGTAGTACAACATTTGTTGGATATTTTTATTAAAAATTGGATTATAACTTGTAAATAAACATAAAAATCGAGTTAGGACTTTTTTATATTAAGCCATCGATAGATAAATCATATCATGAAAGTAGAAAATGTTGTTATTGCATTATCCTTTTTTTAAATTATATATATTTTTACCATTTGCGTATGTGTCACATTATTACCATTGAAAACGATGTAGTGGAAGATAATCCAACGACATCAAAAAATGCCAAACATGGTCCAATGGAAAAATAAATAAAGAGAGATAGCAGTTGTTCTACAGAAGAAATTGAATGCAGAAGTTTAGCTGAAGATGGCAGGTCTGCCAACGCTAAATTAATATCGGATTAATATGGATTTAATTGTTTTACAATGCCTTTAAGTAATAAAACGATATCAAGTTAAAATTTGAAGTTTTACGTATCATAAAAAGAAGAACTCATAGCGGACTTGAGAAAAAAATGGAAGAATTTCCTTAGTTGTAGATGAATGGACGGATGTAACTTATTTAAAATAGTTAATTTTTTTGTAAAAATAATTTTTTTTTTCGTAATTCTCATCGATTAATCGAATAATTTTATAAAGTCTGATCAAACGAACAAAAACAATTATCTATATTTAAATCGGCTAAGGCAAAACAGTTAAGAACACTTTCCTCCTCTGTATGTCGGCCGATTTGAAAAAAAAACACACACCATTTGAAAGATATTTACTTACAGAAGTGCAAAATATATATTTTTTTAAAATCTGTTCAATATTTTCGGAGCAATAAGCGTTCAAATTAGATACTAACACATATGAACAAAATACAAAATTTGTTTTTTTCAATTATCAAATAATAAAAAAATAGTGTGCTCGATTATTCGAAATTTTTAAGAATACGGGAAATTAAATTCCTTTATTTAACTTTCCGTGTTGCATGTGGTGATTTATTTAACTTAGAAACATAATATTATATGTGCAGGGTCCCGAGTGAATTAAACTATAAGATGAAAAATGTATAAGAACACGTAAGGGGAGCTTTTTGGTACTTTTTCGTTCAACATATGGTTTTTTGATTAATTTTCATTAATATTAGACATAAAAAAAAAATAAATAATTGATATTTTTTGATATTTTTTATATTAAAAGAAAGAATATGAAACAGAGGTTGGTCCTTTGCCAAATCGGTCCACTATGATGGAAAAAATGAATGCTCAAGCATGTAAAGTCATATATACTTAGTTGTAGTATCTTCATATGAACCTTAAAATTCATGGTCGAATTTTGACCATTAGGCGAATACTCGTTTGAATTATTCGAACAATGTTGAAATGCGAATAATTGACAACTCTAGTATTTACTAAAGTATTATCTATACCATTTTGCAATTGCTACGATGTAAGACCATTTGCAAAAGATAGTGAACTGGGCTATTATAGATATGAGTATATCTAGAGAACGGCAATAGTCAAAGCTTTCAAATTAGGTACAAGCATTTTGGTTATCAATACACAAAATTGATTTATTTATATCTAAAGAGCGATATTTATATAACTTTCTGCTCTTATCGCACTATAGTGAGGGATATATAAGATTCGGCAAGTGCACAAAAAATATAACATAAGATGAATAAATATTAACTGCCTTTTTTATTAAATACTAGCTTAACCCGGTGTGCTTCGCCACCCCCATCGTTATAAATTAAAACTGAAAGTATTTACAATATATATTAACAAAAATTTATTTATTAAATCAAAATTAACTTTTGGGAATACAAAATTTTAATTTAAATGATTTTGTTATTCGTGCTTAATTCCCAGTTTTTTTTCTTGATACAAATACATGAAATTTATTGTTGATGGGACAAGCTATTCCTATGCGCATTTCACTGGTTGCTTAGGCCAGATCATCAGGAAACTTCATCCATAAAGATTTTAGAAAAACTTAAGATATAAAACCAAATAAAACTGTAAGGCGTATAAGAATCATAAGCAACAGTTTAATTTGTTTCAATATCAAAAACATCAACAATAAATAGTGAGTTTAGCTCTTATTACATTCCCCACTTCAAGTCTTTTTATCAAGAATAAAAACTGGGAATTAAGCACGAATAACAAAATCTTTTAAATTATTTATGGAATAGTTATCCAATGCTTTAGAATATACAATGTTTTTAGTTATTCAATCTGGAGCATAAACATAAAAATCAGTGGGTTTTCCAACACGCGAGCATGCAACATAAAGTTGTCCATGCGAGAAACATGGATTTGCTAAATTCAAGCCGCAAACTTGCAGAGATTGACCTTGGGCTTTGTTATAGTCATCACAAACGCTAACCGAACAGGAAACTGCAATCGTTTGAAGTCGAATGGCAAATCAGTTTGTATCATCGGAATGCGTGGCAACAGTACATCTGTTCCTTTATACTTTCCTGTTATAATGGTTGCTTCGAAGAAGAAATTATCTAAATTGAAAATGTGGATGTGAATCAGGACTTTATATAGTCAGGACTGGTGTCAAATTTTAATGAAGATAGGTTTAGAAGGTTTTGAGTTGTAGTGCCTGAGATTTGGTGATTTCAAATTTTCGGTTGTATGGGCGTGGCACCGCCCCTTTATCCAATCACACCTTTTTGAACCCAAGGACTCATTAATTCAGAACAATAGCCTTCTGTGAAAATTTGATGACGATCGGTTTAATAGTTTATTAGATATAAAGTTTTTAATTTTTCTATAAAGGGGCGGGGCCACGCCCACTTTTTTAATAAAACGTATTTCTATTCAAGCCAACAACATATATACCAAATATTATCGCCGTAGGTCAAAAAATGTAATAGAAAACACTATTTAAAATTTTGGGTTGTATGGTCGAGGCATCGCCCCTTTGCCCAGTCACAATTTTATATAGCCTAATGTATCTTCCAGGGTCACAGTTACATGCTGTGAAAATTTCAAGGCCATTGGTCAAGTGGTTTGGCCTCCTCAAGGCACACATATATATATATTTTTTTACAATAACAGTTAAATTAATTTAGAGGTTATGACGCTCAATCATAACCATATTGTTTATGATTAATTTTTTATAAGCTTAATTAATTTAAATAGGATGATTAAATGGGTTTGTTTCTGTGCATCTGTCAAACAATGAGTCTGCCTCCAACTGAAGAAATACAATTCCTTTTGGTGGTATTAAGTCAAATTTGCATACAAAACGTACATTTTATATGTTTTGATTTTTTTACTTTTATTTTTGGCTTTTCTTCTTCTTCCTTTTTTCGCAACCATCGCCGTGATAAGACGAAAAAAACAAAAACAAAAAAAGAATCATTGAAATCGGTCAACCAATTATCGAGTTTAAGCAGACTAATCCACAGCAATTATTGGTAAAATGTAAAATTTTCATACAAAACACAATTTTCGCTTTTTCGCATTTCTAACCTTTTTTTTTTGGGCTTTTCTGAACCTTCTTTTTTTCTAAACCTTCCTCGCGATTAGACGAACAAAAAAAAAAAAAAAAAAAAAAAAAAAAAAACCATACAAATCGGTCAATTAGTTCTCGAGTTTAAGCGAGACTAAGACACAGCGTTTGATTTTTATATATATATAGATAGATTTATCAACTTAAAATCAGTATGATCCTGTAGTCCATTGTGTTCCTTTGTTTTAATTTGCCTTTGAAAGAAAAAAAATATGTTCGACGTTGGCCGACGAATGTGGAATAGATAGAAATTCTGAGAATTTCATTTAACTCATTTTTAAACTGTCTTAGTTTAGAGCACCAGTTATTAACATTTTTATTTTTCCTCCGTTTTCTAAACATGAAAATTGTTTTATCCGCTCAAAGAAGCTACTTTGTGCTTTTAAGAATTTATTAAAATCCAATATTCGGACGTTTAAATTATTAAATGATAACATTAACATTAAAAGCCATTTTAAATACACCCAATTTAATCTGAAAATACTTTTAGAAATTCATCGAATGATGTGCAACAATTTAGCAAGAGAATAGAGTATAAAAAGAACATTTAACAAAAATAAAATCAAATAAAATGATTAAAGTCTAATAAAAATCCCCGGCAAAATCGATAAGTTTGATGGCTATCAATTTTAATCAGTTTAAACTGTTTAATACTCTCTGGTTAAAAAGCTATACAGTATTAAATTGACATTTGAATGTAACAAACACAAACGTATGCGTTCTTGAATGCACAGTAAACAAACAAACAATGTACATACATGTGTATTTGTGTAAATGTGAACTTTTGGGACAAATGTGAAAATAGGCGGAGGATGGTTACCCCAATTACATACACATAAAAAGTGTTATAACCCAGCGGGAAAAAGAAGGAGTAGGAAGGCCTTCTAGAAGGCCTCTGTACCCCTTCTTTTGGATGTACAAGGCCTTCTTGCTCCATTCCATACTCATATCTTTTTTACACACGTTGTCATTGCGGAGAAGGCCTTCCGCTCTCGCTTCTTCAGCAGGTACATAAGAAGGGTAACGGGACCAAAAAAAAAATTGATTTTGCTTTTGCTTGTGCAAAAAAACAATACAAAAAATGTTACTCCTTCTCTACTCCCTTCTCATAGAAGCGAGTGTGGAAGGTGTATCTTATCTTTTATATGAAAGAGCCGAGGCCTTCTATGAGGCCTACTTTAGCAGTTAGATAAGAATAGTAATTGAATCAAAAAATCTTTTAAGCAGGCCTTTAAAAAGGCCTGAAGTAAGAAGGTCTTCTGAGTTTTACCGCTGGGAACGGGTATCAGACCATTATGAATGTTACTAACGCATATGTAAATGTATACGAACATTCATATATTTGCGTGTGTGCATACATACCGGTGATGGGAGTTGAAAGTTTTAATTTTGTGCCAAAGTTGTAGCGTAAACGGGACAAATTGACTACAAAGGGGCCAAATCGCTTTATTTTAGAAATCAAACGTTAAAAGTTTATTTAAAATTTTGCATTTTTAATGGATATTTATTATATTTTATAATTAATAGATCCTTTTAAGGTAAAAAGAGCTTTAACACTAAAAATCAGAAAAAGATCAGGCTTAAGTTTTGATTGTGCATTTATTTTTAATTTTAAAATTTTGCAAAAGGTTTTTACATTTCATTAAATCACATAAATACATACTTGCCGATAACGAGTTGCGAACTATTATTACATACTAGCTGGACCCGGTCCGCTTTGCTGGCCCTTAGTAAAGATTTAAAATTTTATAAAATATGAACGTATTTAATTGATTTTCAAAACATTAAAAAAAATAATAATAAATGTTTTACTTACCAGCAAATGCTATTAGATTCTTCATGTTTGTTTAAAATTATTGGATACCCTAACCGCGTATTTGGAAAATATTTATGGAAGTGGAAATAGGCTTTGGTAAACTAAAATTAACATAAATGTTTGGAATAAAACTGGCTATTAAACCATATTAATTTTGTTTTTTCATTTTGGTGATTTTAGCGTATTTTAGTGAATTACCGCTGAATTGATAAATGTATATTGATAAAGATTTAGTGACATACCATGCATCTAAATTTTAAAACATTATGTTTAGCGATTTTAGTCAAAGTCGGTGCAGTAGTTTTTGAGTTTAGCGATTACAAACAAACACGTCTCTTTTATATATATAGATAGATAGATAGAAGATAGATAAATTTTGTTTTTTCATTTTGGTGATTTTTAAAAACATTATGTTTAGCGATTACGACGAAAATGACAAAAATATAAAAACGTGGTGCAATCTATCGGATAAATACGAAACTCCACAGAAACACTCCTCATACCTTATACATCAAACACACAAATTTTGGTCAAAGTCGGTGCAGAAGTTTTTGAGTTTAGCGATTACAAACAAACACGTCTCTTTTATATATATAGATATTTATATCGCACTTGTTCAAAAATACTGTAATAACTCAAAATTTTAATATTTTCAGTTGAAGCAAAACAATTTTTAATTTAATATGAAAGTATTTTTAAACCAACTGTTTCTTTACCAAAAAGTAGAAAAAATAGCTCGATATTTTTACAGCGGGTAGATATGAATAATACCAATAGATTTTTTTCTAACTAAAAATGTTGAGTTAATACAGTATTGTTGAACAATAGCGATAGATATTATTTGTATATTTTTAATTTAATTAATGTATTTGATTTAAATTCGGAATTTATGAAGTTTACGATAAATTAAATGTTTTCAATTAATCATGTTAACAATAATCAAACTTACGTTGAACTTTTTTATTATTAAATTCTATTTCTTCTTTGTATATGAAAGTTGCCAATTTTGTAAAAATAGTTCAATAAGGATACAATTTTATTCAAGAACAAAAATTTCAAAAAAGAAATGTGTTATATAACATAATTGACTTGTCTTTTAATATATAGTACATACATATATAAATGTTATTAAAAGTAATTTGATTTAACATTTAAATGCTATTAAATACTAAAATTTCATTTAGAAAACAAAGTAAGACATTGTTGCTTTAAAAAGTAGTTTTTCACAATGTTATATTTTAACAAGAATATAAAGTAGTGTTAAGGCCAAGCAATTCAATAGTGCCATAAGTCCCATCACTGATGTATACACAAATACATACGTACATACATCCTTACATATATAAATACAGCTAGACGTCGATTTACGCGGCTTATTGGGACCAAACAAAGTACGTGCAAATCAAATTCGCGTAAAATAAAGTAAAGGATCTCAACAAAGTCATTTTTTGGACCAATAATAAAAATCAACCGTAAATCGAAGCATGAGAAAGATACAAAATTTAAGTTTGGGACTTAACAATCGCGATGAATCAAAAACAAAAACAACTATTAATATTTTACATTAAAAGTTAAAAAGTTACAGTATGTATATTTGTACCAGTGTTCGAAACTAAACAGAAAATGGTTTAGCGTACGGCTCACAGGCCCGGAAACGATATATATTTTTAGTGTTTGTGTATTAATACTTTTCCATCCTTATTCATTTTAATCGGTATTGTTTTCTGCTTTTTTAAACTGTTATGCTTTGTGCGATTGCAAAAAAATCGAATTTAATGAATACCAACAAATACACTCGCTTTCGGTCATACAATCAAACTTGCGCAACTGCACACATTCGCTGATGGTTTGCAGTCATTCAAATAATGCACATCGTGCTTTGTTATTTATACCATCGGTGCGTTCGGTGCGACAATGATTGTTTTGGTAAAGAAAAAAAAAATACAAACAAAAAAGCCAGAAATCAAGCAATCATTACTCATGTAGGCATTCAGCAGTTTCTATGTAGTACAAGAAAAAAAAAGATGAAATGAAACGCAAACGCACTAGGTACAAACAATTTCCATAGAAATAGAAGGCTGTTTTTATTTTTTATCATTTCTTAAAAAGTACAGTAGTTCTGTATATACAATGTATTGTTGTTATTGCTGTTAATGTTAATATGTGCGTTCGTTTACTTTTCCAGTAAATTCCAGTAGGTGAGTAATATGAAAATTTCACAAATGTATGTGTACGCGAACGCATTTCAGTAAAATCCAGTACAAATTTGTACAAATTTTGGGGTAAACGAACGCAGCTAATGTAACAAAGCGACTCGTACTCATACCAATTTAGTTCGTCGTTGCCTCATCGTGTGGACAATGACTACGTGAATGCAAAAGCATAAGAATGTTTGCCTTTTGACTTAGAGGAATTGTGTTATTGCGTGCGCAACAATAAATGCAAACAAAGCACTTTTCTACAAATAATAGGACTAGTCCAACCACGCGTGTAAAGTGTAGCCCATAAGGGACTAGGACTAGTCCAAAAGTAACCCAAACGTATGGAAAAAACATGGGCTATTTAACATTACGATGTCCTAGGGCAGGACCATACAACCCTGCTTTGGATTACAAAGGAGTAGTCTTAAAACTAATCCATTGTATACACAAGAGGATTAGTTTTAACTTCGTTTAAGAACGAAAACATGTCGTTAAAAAACGAAGACATGTCGTCTCACTACAAACACTTTTTAACAATAACATATTCCATGCTTGCATTACATCGGACCAGTCCAAAGAGTAGTCCATTTAATCAAAATGGATCAGGTGGTGCAATATTATTTGCAGGGTTTCAATAAAAAACTCACACATGCACAAATCAAATGTGCACAAAACGATGTCAAAATTACCAAAGTTGAACTTTGTTTTGCAGGCATAGAGTTAATGTAAATTTAAGCGTATGAATAAATCAACAAAAATATCGTATTTTGCAGTTCTCTGATACGTACCGTATGTATTCTTAAGGCTCAGTAACGTTGCAAATCAGCTGATTCATTTTGTTGTGGGTAAAGCAATTAGAACGATTATAGTTAGCAGTAAGATGTTACGTCTCAATCTGTAAGAAATAGATTGGTCTTACTTTTTTACGGTAAGGTTACTGTTACTGTTACTCCCGGCTAACTGAGCCTTTAGCTTTAATAAGCAATAATTGACAGTTTTATTAATAATATATTTTTTAAGCCATACATGGTTTTTCTTCACCACATATTTCGTTCAGCCAATTATTGAATACATTTTCCAAAAATGTAAATTGTAACTAGGTATGCAGTTTTTACAGCAAAGAATGAAAATAGTAAAATCAAAACAAAAAACTACCAAAAAAAAAAAAATACAACAAAGTTGTTTCAGACAGAGGTAAATATTAGTGTTCGCAAGCGCGAACGTTGGCTGCTATTCAACATATTAAATTTACTTTTGGCTGCGTGTTGAAAGATATTTATTGGATTGACGAAGAGCTGTGTCTTTAGATTTTCGTCTCCTAGTTGTGAATTTAGTTGTGTTTTTAGTGTCTTAAAAGTTGGGAATCGTATTTTGAATAAAATATAACGCGTAAAATTTTTACCATTGAAAAAATAATTGGTATAATTGTGGAAAAAGATGATGGCGTGCACAGTTTGTGTGCTTTCACCAGATAGTATCGATGAGTCAACAGGTTAGGAATACAAAGACGAAAATGAAATTCCCCTAAATTATATCGTATGTTTATCTCAATTTTATTATTTCCAATACAAACTTACATGCATGCTTGTATGTCTTACCTCATTTTTAAATTATCAAACTGTTTTATGCAAGAAGTTGTTGGAACGTTTAAAATATATGTATATTTGAAATTAAGAGGAGCCTTTTCAGGATATATACATTACTGATCAACCATCAACATCTGCAGAAGCCATGAGAAAAACAAAACGTGTCAAAATAACGAACAGTGCCATACGGACATAAAATATCCTAAGTGGACACAGCAGACTGAAAGATAAGGAAAAATTTTAATTATTTTTCAACAAATTCAGATGAGCTCGATCAAAGTAATTTTTTGAAACTAAAGGATTGTGATCACTGCGGTATTTTTTGCCAGAAAATGTTGGATGTTATCATAAAAGGATCAAATAACTATGCACAAAAACTGATAGACATTACCTTGAAAGATTGAGTGATTCTGACTTCCGATTCGATCATACAAACAATATATTAGTTTGCCGTTAGGCTGATAATAAGAAGTCACAACGGTTACTAATTTTGACCAAATTCAACCAATGCACGCTGTCAAAAGATGGCAAAAAAGGAGAAAAAATTCAGCAGCCGCAAATATTTTATTTGCATGGCAAGGCCATTCAAAATAATAGTATAAATATCTGATCTTAAAAGTGGTATTGTGCATTTTTTATACTAGTTCTAAGCTCTTCTGTTGTCAACGCTTAGAGGCTAAACTTCTTTGTTTCTTTCTTTCGTGATACAGCAAAATAACTTTTGCTATGATCTATACGATAGGAGAATTCTCCAAAATTTTTACCTCTCAACTGACGGATAGCCGAGATTGCAAATGCATTCCTAATGAACAGGAAGATGGAAAAACTAGACGTTGCAGATTAAAACCTTTAGAAAGCCAAAAACTTACATCCAAAACGTTTTGAAGCGTGCCATAACAAGTAATTTTTTTTTTTAAATACAAAAACTATAATTTCTTATTTTTTCAATAAACATATTTTATGAAGTTGAAAGAAACTTGTGTTAAAAATGTTTTATGCAATTAAAACAAAATTTTTTTTTAATTTACAAAGCAAAAACAAATTAATGTTGAATAGCGGCCAACATTCGCGCTTACGAATACCGGGGTTTGACGGCCCCAGTAGGGCTAGCTGAAATTTGCGAACGGATTTGAATTCAAGAACCCAAAACTAAATAAGAACTTAAATTTTATTGAAATCGGACTACTTTTATGTATCGCGGCCGGAAATGGGTTAATACCTTTAATTCCGTTCATAACTGTTTTCAATAAAGTAATGACCATTATAAAGTGAATTGGTCTTCGTTATAAAACAAAACAATCGTAGTGGTTCTGTTGATAAACGTTATTATATTTTAATGGTTAATAGTGCGTTTTATTTTACATTGGTAAAGAAATGATTAAACAAAAAATTTTAGCAATGATTCTCACTAGTATTGTTTTTGTTGTTTGGCAATTCGCACGACCACAGTCCGAATAGCTTGTGCGTATATTGTGTACATGTTTTGTTTGTGTAAACATTTTTTGCAGGCTTTTTTTTTTGTTTTTTTTTTGTATCTGTATTTTGTTATAGAAAAAATTTATTTGTTTTTTTTACCAGCCAACCAGCGCTTAGCGCAACTGAAACAAACGAACATTAATGTGTTGAGCCGAATACAACAAAATTTGTGGTTAAAAAACAGAACGAAATAAATTGTTGTCATCTTTTAGTTTAGATTACAAACAGAGAAACGTTTTTTTAATGATATACTACAAAAACACTATAACCACTCATATCTACCGGACAGAACACTAAAGAACAGTATATAATGTTTATTTTCGAATACTGATGTGTACACATGTATATATGTAATTGCCCAATTCATATTGTAAAAATTATTATTTTATGTTATATTTTTATTAAACATTAAAATTAAAACAAATTCGAATAGTTCTAACATTTTAGAAATTTCCGATGACAATGGGTTTTCAATATTGTTATTACCAAAGACTTCCGGCTAAAGGTTTTTTCAGCAACCATTTAGTGTAAAAATTTTTAACTTTTTTAAGGATAATAATCTTATTTTGAAAATCTGAAATTGAAAATACTTTCATTACTTCAAAAGACATATTTGTATTCTCTTTCAATAAGCTCAAGATTCTAACGCTGAAATAATGCCCTGGCTTTAAGTGCTCTTAATTTTTAGGGTGTAGGGAGTACTTCATCAGCATCAACATTTTTTAAACTTGTGAAGATTTCTGCTTTTTAAACAAAAATTTAAACTTGTTTTTGAAAATGTTAATATTCACCAACTTTTGATGCGTGTTTTATAAAATCGCGTAATTAGAAATATGGTTACTATATTTAGCTGGTGTTTTATATGCCTTCAAGGCAACAAAATTATAAAAACAAATGCCGCGTAAATCGAGGCTTACCTGTAGATACATACATATATTCTCATTCATGATATTGTCATTTATATTTCATCACAATCTAAAGAATGGTTATACATATATAATTGTGCTCTACATTTTCAAATTTCCATGTGACTGTGCGAGTGAGTTCTAGAATGTGGGCGCCTTTTTGTAAAAGTTGAAATTAAATTTGAATTTTTAACAGAAAACATTTATGTTCTAGCAGTACGTACATAGAAACTTTGCTCGTAAAATGTTTGAAATGAATCCCAAAGGATCTAAATTTTAATTGCTCTTAATCGTATTGAATGAAAAATGTTACTTCTTTCATGATACTTATGAAAGAGTGTACACATACGATTAAGACTATGATGAAGATGGATGGAATGACTGAAATAATAAGAAATTGTTTAAAGTTTTAAGACTACAAAACTTTTGTATGTGTAAGATGCCTGGGAAGAAAGTGATTTTAGTTTTTATTTATTAAGTATTATTTAATTATTCTTAAAATGCAAATGTATTATTTGACTTTAGGATAAGAATGGCAGAGAAAGCAAAAGAAAAAAGAAAACTTAGTTGCAGCGAGTTGTATTCAATTTGAAATTGTGAATATTATAATTGAGTTATTTCCAAAGAAGTAGTAATGTGTAAGTAATTGAGATTTTTTGCAAATATAAACAATTTAAAACATTTCGTCATATACTTTAATCGGAATACTTAAACGCATATCATGAAAGTCTATTAAACTCTCCGATGAGAGTAAACAACGGATTTAAAAAGTTACAAAGGTAATCGGCTAATTTTACAAACACAAATGAATAAAGCTTTCGTTTTGCAGTACAAATATACATACTTATATATAATTGAATACAGAACTTTCTTTTAGCAACATGTTTCCTAGCGTGACGGCCTTGGTTGTTTGTGGGAACTACGGCTGGTATTCTGCAAGTCCATTTTTTAATTACTTTCCACGCAGTTGTGGCCGACCACAATGTATTTTTGCTTTGTTTTCAGAAATCTATGACTTTAAAAGGTTCAAAGATAATAAATAAACCGCGTAAAATCGTATGCACTTGGATTCCAATTGACTAGGTAAGGTTAGGTTTCTTGGGCAGCCATCGAGAAGACAGCTCACTTGGGCCCTTCAGTACAGAGCAGTGTTTATGTATTTTAAGAGCAGAGATGTGAAAGTTGGGAGTCAGCTGATTGAGTTTATCTGTACGTCAAATAGCCGGCAAATAAATAATTGGCAGATGAAGGCTGGTTAGCTTTGCGACAGAATCAAAGAAGCAAATGAGATATTGAGACAACCATTTTTTTTTTAATCTGCAGTTTTTGGTTGGAAAAAAATATAGTCGCCTAATGAGAAAATGGTCATACGTCTGTTAAATATCTTTTTCGTACAAATTACACTTCAAATAAACAATATAATATGAAAAAATGTTTCGTTTTTTCCCATGTATTTCAGAAACCAACAAAGTCCAAAAAGTTACAAAAATACATTGTAATATGACGGACACTACATTTTACTTAAGAGAGTTTTTGGTCTCTCCTGAAAAGGTTTGCAATTTTGACTTAGAGTTTGCTAAAAGCCGTAAAAATGTGAAACCGCGGTTTCGGTTTTAAAATGCTTAAAACCGGTCGGTTTCGGTTCGGTTTTCGGTTTTGAAAATATCCAAATAAAACTACATACATATATATATATATATATTGTTTTTTTTTTTATGTAATACAATTTTTTTTATTTGTTTCAATTCAGGTACTTTTATTAAAAAGAAACATTTCTTCTTTTTAGTACTTACATATTTTAAATTTAAAGAATTTTGAAATAGCTTGTCATTGTTCCAGGCTGTTGTGTAAAAAGTTTTTTAAATGAAGTACGAGTATTATGTATAGTTTGCAATTTCTTTTAGCATAAATATATATTTTAAGTAAAAGCTAAAAGCGCGATTTTTTGTTGGTTTTCGGTTTCGGTTTCGGTTTTAAGGCATTAAAACCGCGGTTTCGATTTCGGTTAAAACCGAACAGCAATCGCTATTTTGACTTATAGGGTTTCTGAAATACACAATTCAAATGCATGTTTTATTTGTTTTTGTTTGATCTGCAACAATATTTAAAAATATTCCCCAACACCCTGGACAAGACAAAAAAAAAAAAAAAAAAATTGCTTAACACAAACTTACCCCCTTATTTTGTACAACACATCACCTTACTTTAAAATTATTTTCATGGAAATTTAAAAAAAAATTTATATAAAAAATTTCTAAACGCTCTAAATCACTCTTATTACAAGAGTCCTGGTCTCGATCGAAGTCATAGTCGTTTGCAATTATTGTCGATATCATTTTTATTTTACAACAACGACATGTTGCAATGTAAAACACATAGTAAGTTTGTCGTTTTTATGTCGTTTGCGACAATTATAATATATTTAATTTCAAAAAACGACTCAATTTCGACTACGACAACGACACTCACGATAAGGCCGAATAATAATGTCAAACATAATTAAGTGCTCTACATATTGATAAACATTTATGATTTTAAATACCATGTATTTTTCGTCCTCCCTTTTTGCTAGAGAGCCGGAGAGTTTATCCTGCCGACAAAACATCATACAACTGAATGTCTTCTTTGCCAACTGCATGTCAACTTCTTTCTGCTGCTTTTAAGTTTTCTATCCACCACTGTTCAGTAAAAAAAAGAAATAAAACAAATTGAAAAGAAGGAAGACTCAAGGAAATTTGCTGTCTTGTTTTTTTTTTTTTTTTTTTTGTTTAATTCGAATGACATTTTGCAGGAAAATGGATAAAGCACGAAAAAGATTTTAAATTGTGTGGCATTTAATAGAAGTCAAGTGTTGGAAATAAGTGTTTTTATTAAAGTGTTTTTTGGTTTTCTAAAGACAAAAATTAAACAATCTTTATACAATTTTCTTTATTTATTTATAAATTAATATTCTTGTTATGCAGCCTCTTTTAGCTGGCAGTCTCTAAAGAAAATATTTAATTTTGAGAATCATGAAGATGCACAAAAAGCAATTAATTAAGACTGAATTTGACATATTGCTAAGAGATAAAGTTTTTTTTTTCTTTCGAAGACAGGCGAAAAATGTGAGGCAATTACAAATTATAACACATATTCATAGACAACACACAAACATTCTTATTTAAATTAACATTTGTTTTTTATACTAAATTGATTTTTGTTTATAAAAGTTGTTGCTTAAAAAAGTAAGAGTAGTATTTAATTAAAAACAAAAAAAGCCCAAAGCTTCAAAGACTTTTACAAGAACAAACAAAATAACAAGTCCTTTTTTATACACAACAAGTTTTGTTTTGAAAAATTGTTCAAAGAAATTTAAGCAAATAGAAATGAATATAGAGTAAATAGATATTTAAGGTGTTCACTTTATGTTACAAATGTGCAAAGTTATGAAAAAATTTTGTTTTTGAAAAATTCAGCTTAAAAAACAAGTAAAAGTGTTATATTCTTCTATAACGAAACTTATACCTATATATCCTTCACTATGGTGCAATAAGAACAGAAAATTATATAAATACCGTTTTTTAGATATAAATAAATAAATTTTCTTCCGCGCCCACTTCTCCAATACAGATCATATTTTGTCGAATGTTGTGTATTGATAAACATAAGCATCTTGTTTACCACCTACTTTGGAAACTTTGGCTCTTGCCATCGCTAAGTCAACTACGTTATACATGTATGTATTTGTTATGTGTAAAAAAAGAAAAAAAGTCTAGACATTAAAAAAAAAAACAATTTATACACGGTATGTAACTTGTCACTTTTGGTAATGGGTATAAAAAAGCAACAACATGGGATTTATGAAAAAAATTAAATTAAAAATTAAAAAATTAAACGATCAGTCTGAATTTCAATAGCAAAATTTAACGGAGCTGATGTGACAGAAATATATGTATAACAACCAAGTTCCCATCATTTCTGGGGTCTTTAAAAAACTAATTTCAACAGAGACACTGACATCGTTAGAAAACTTTTCTACTCTTAAGAACCCAGAATATATACCCCTTTATGCAAAACAAGTTTAAGTTCACATAAGTTAACCAACACTTAAAGCCCATACATTTTTTTTTGTTTGATAAGTAAATTTTTTCTTACAATTTTGTTGAACAATTTTATTTTCTTCCAATTTTGATGAATAAAAATTCTACAACTACGAATCAATTTTTTTTTTTTAATGAATAAAATTGATTTCAGCTGAAAGCTGAATATGATGTAGCTTGGGTTTATAAATATAAGAAAAATTAAAGAAAATTTCTAAAAAACCAACTCATTTAATATTTATTGAATGTGTTAAAATTATTTTTTGCATAATAAATTTTATTTAAGCATATCTATATATTACTGTGACTCAAAAAAAAAAGTTTTTTTGGGGCTCAAGAATAATTTAAAATCTTATAGGGTAAAGTATTTTTGAGATTTTTTTCCGATTTTTCGGAAAAGGTTTAGAGGTCGCTCAAGTCGAATTTTTGCCAAAAAGTAATAATATTATAAACTGGGCACAAAGCTGGAAACCGGTATAACTCAAGAATGGTAAGAGCAAATTCGAAAATATTTGTTTCTAAATTATTTAGAATTAATTGATCTTTCAAACTGCATTGTTGGGTTATTTCATTTTCATAAAGATTTTAAAAGTTATAAAGCGTAATTTACAAAATTTATGGAAAAATTACGAAAAATTTAATGTAGGGTGCATAAATGAGCAAATGCATTGCAAAAACTTATAGTCTTGTACATTGGACATTTTTCTTTTAAATTATTTTCTTAAAAGTGAAGAATATCGTGGTTTTTGACAAAGTTATAAAGAAAACTTAAAAAAGGCCAGCAGACCCGATTTCTGGCAAAAATTCTCTAAACCTCTAAACATCTTTCGAAAAATTTGAAAAAAATCTCAAAAATATTTTACCCTGTAAGCTCTTAAATTATCTAATCTAAACTAATCTATATATATCAGAATTACATTTGATTTTATAAAACTTGAAGCTACACATATACCAGCTGAATTGAGCCTCCTTTTATTAAAAATTGGTGCATAACTTTTGATTTTATTTACAACTTCGTTAGATAATAGCTGCGTTTGAGAACACAAAAGTTTTTACTATTTTTTACTGAACTTTACTGCACTTTACGAAATTGCGTTCGAGTACACAAAATGCAGTAAATGAGAACACAAATTGAGGGCGAAAAGTGACAGTTCTTGTCTGAGTATTTACAAATTTTTACTGCAGAAATTTTTGCAGTAAAATTTAGTAAAACAAAAAAACATATGTTTCAAAAGGTAAACAAACAAAAGTAACAAACAAAATGCTTACAAATTGTGAAAAAATTGATAAATAAAAGAAAAGTTGAAATAAAAATTTAACATAAGCAAAATATGAATAAATATTAATTAATTAAACTTGTTTGTGAAGCATTTATTTGGCTAAATACCAACATTTGAAACTTTTTTGTTATGTTAATTTTTTAGAGTTGTAAAAGTGTTAAGTACGGGTACTTAAGTAATCAATAGCAAAAATATTATTCATGTTATTTGAATAAATTAACCCGCCACAAATTTTTAAAATCAAATACATAAAATTAAAAACAAGCAATTATGAAAGATTATATAAAATAATTTGTTTGTATTTTCCAAAAATGTTCGTGTTATACAAAGTTTTTAATCGAGTACCGATAAGAAAACGAGTTAAGTAGTCAAAAGTGTAAACATTTTTCAACACTTCAATTATTTGTCATCAGCTGTTGCCTTTAGTTTACGAATTTTTACAAAATTTGCGTTCGCGTACTTGTTTGGACAACAGCTTTTTGTGAGAGAAAATTTTTCAATTTTCTAATTTACTGCATTTTACTGTAAAAGTACTCAAACGCACCTAATATTAGAAGATAAACTGTAAAACTTTTCAATTTGGTTTGTGTGTGGTACTGTTGTATCATCGAAATTTCAAATTTGTTCTGTTTCGATATCGTTACAAAATCTCTTGGTTTGTTTGGTTAAAGCGAATTATAACTTTTTTTTTAAATTATTTAAAATTGATTTAGTTTAGTAAAGTATTTTCTTGAAAAAATTTTGCATAACATTTCCACAAACGATAATTGTGAACATCTTTTTCACATTTAAAACTGTATTTTATTTTTGTTAAATATTGTGAATACCCCCAGTATATTTTTAGTGTTCTCTTCTCTTACAAGCGTTTACGTTTTACAAAAAGCTTATTAAGTATTTAATTTGTTTAAATATTAAAAGTTTTCAATTGGTTTTTGTTTTGTTAAAAGCACTTAAATTTTTTTTAAAGAAATATGTACATTTGCATAAATAAAAAAATTTCAAAGGCAAAATAAAAAAAATGAATTATATATGTAATAAACAAACTTATTTTGTTCTTTTATATTAAAAAAGGAAAGAAGTAAAATTTGGAGCGAAATAATACTGTTCTTATCCAACTCAACAAAAGATGAGAACGTTTAATTCCGTACGGTTTTTTTTTTTTAAACCACAAGTTTCATTGTGTTCGGTTCAGATCATTAATGATCGTCGTTGTGTACATTATCTCTACAATTGTTCTGCTTTTTAACGAAGAACAGAACACTACGAACTACGAATGGTTCTTCTACACAATCACTAAAAAAATAGATATCGTGCTTGGGTGTGTGAGCCGAACGCTAAATAATTTTCTTTTTATTTTCGAACACTGGTGCAAACTAGTCCGCTCAATACCTTTCTGTATTATATTTTAACCATATTAACCCTGAAACCACCTTTTAAGTTTTTGCTTAATTCTGGTATTAGAGTCGAATTTTCGACTTTAGTGTGTTCGGAGATCTAGTAGAGTTTAATGACAAATATTTTCGCAGAATATTTCAACTACATACATCCCTGGTTTGAAGGTTATTTGTGCTTTTTTGAAAAAAATTGCAAAAAGAACTATTTCCAGAAGAATTAAAGCGTTAATGAATACCAACAAAATGTTGCTTGTAATGTTCTGAATAAATCTTCTGAAGACACTATGTATTTTTTTTTTTTTTTTAATTCCACTTTATAAGAGTCAGTTGGCAGAACATCAAATTGTTTGCTTGATTCTATGAATTTGGTAAGAATTTGGTGATTAGAGACACAGTTCTAATTTTTTCTGTGTAGAATACTAAGCACGACAAGTCGATCGACAATGCAAGCGACCGATAACGTAACAGTTTAAATAAAAATTTGCGGCCCACTAAGAAATATTATGCTACCACAAATGTCGTAATCTGTCACTTGGGTTGTAGTTGTCGACAGAGGCATTTTGTTAAAATATTTAACAAAACACTGAATATTTTAGTATTTTTATATATATAAAAAAACCACCACTTATAAAATTATATAGGTTTTTAAAATATTTTTCATAAAATTCTATTTTTTGTTTACTGCTTTGTTTGTTTTTTTGTTTACTCCAAGGCGAATTCAACTACAGGTGGTGTTGGAACTACAACAATCCAAAAACAACATAAACAACATAGGGTTTTTTGCATTGCATTGTTATTGCTTATAGCTCGAAATGTCAACCATTCTTAGCAAAACACTAACAAATCAAAACAAATAAGCTTGAACTGTCAAAATCAGATGCCGTTTCGACACCACCTGCAGTTAATTTTCCTTGGTTTACTGCTTTGTTTTCCATTCTGATTTGTGTGTAGCCAGAGTTCTATTTTTATGTCTAAATTTATATGTTTTGTCGATTTTTTATTTCCAAACTAGCGTTTGATTTGTGGAATTGCTGATGTGGCAATACAGTCATTTGACAATAAATAAATAAATTACGTTAGAAACGTGAAACCTGTCGACCAAAAAGTAGACAGTTAGGTGGGGCGCTTAAGTCGCTCGCTTAAGTTGTCGATCGGTTTCGGGAGCACTCCAGCGAGAGTGCGAATATTTCAGCAGTGCTGGATTTCAATCGCAAACTGCTCAGGAGGATGGAACAAATTGTACACCAATTTTGTCCATTTCTGTTAAGTCTTTCGAAATTAAGAGTGCTTTCAACAGACGAACAGACAGACGGACATGGCTTAAGCTACTAAGAAATTCTTAGTAAGAATGACTTAAGAACCCAAACTAATTACATATGTATGTATACTTTACGAGGTCTTATATGCATATTTATATTGTTAAACCACTAGATATAAAACAAATGTAATGTAAGAGGTAGGTAGGGTTACCAAGTAGTTCATAAAGCAGACATATTGTGTGTTTTCATGCGAAACTATCATGCGAATACATGTGCTGGATCACACACGTCAAGTTTGTCTCGTCAAGTCTTGAGCTTTTAGGAGAGAAGGGAAAATAGAATGCAATTTCTTTTCCCCTCAATCCTAAAAACTCAAGACTTGACGAGTCAAACTTGACGTGTGTGAACTGGCACCATCATGCACTCTCAATCAAGTGGTGTTGCCAGTAGTTTGGTCGTGCATGGGCATTTTGTGTGATTGTACGCTTTGCTGTAGCGATGTCAAACAGAGTTTGATTTATTTCTGATAGTACCCGTTTGTGGTATTGTGTAGGGTGCATTATTTAAAAAACTAATATCTTTAATATTTTGTATGAATAATAAAAATTACATATGTATGTTTATTTCAGTACTGCTATTTTTAATGAGACGGCAACTACTTAAGAAATAGTTTCTTATGCGCCCCATACACGGTTCAATTCAGTTGTCAACTGAGTCTTTCAACTGAATTGATGCTTGGCCAAACACTTCATCAACTGAATTGAAAGATTTTAAATTAATTTTAAAATTTAATGAAATAAAATACAATTTTTAAAATATTTAACTTTTTTTTACAAAAGAAAACTTCAAACATAATTTTGACAGCTAACCAAGAGGCTAGAGCACACACACACAGTACAATCGAATTGAAAGACTTATGTCCAATTTTTAGGGTTGATATTAAAACACATTTATGTTTAAAATCGTTTTAAACACAAAATTCTTTTCTTCACTAAACACTTAAATGTTACTTAATTCACCGATGTGGTACATTTAAATTCATTTTAAGTTTCCATTGGAAAAACTTAGCAAGGTGGTATCATTATTTAACAAATACAACAACAACAGGCAAAGCAATAGCAGACAACTGTTTTTTGAGGCCACCTTGTAAATAAATACAATTTGTTATGATATTTCTTTGTATTTAGTAGTGTTACCATACTTTTATCCTAATTAAATAAGACATTTTAAACAAAACTCAAAAAATCAATCTGTATTAAATACGATTTAAGTTTATATGAAAATTAACTTAATATAGATTTTAATATTATCCTGAAAATTGGGCATTAGTAGTCAACTTGAAAAAAACAAAATCTTTTGATTTTTCTTCAACCAACTCGACAACCGTCAAATTAATCAATTGACAGGGCCATACACGCTTTGATTTGGAGAACAACCGACTCAGTTGACCATTGAATTGAATCGTGTGTTATCTGCTTTAATAATTCTTTTACATATTACCAGCTATATTGGAATATTTTATTAATACTACATTAGCTCAGTCCCCTTGCTTATTTATTTAAAAATTCAATTTCAAACTCATTCAGTGTTCTATCCCATACAAAAACATAAAATAATCTAAAATCGCTTTGGTTTTATTATTACTCAATAACTCTTTTACTTCACTTATTCAACTGGTTTCCCAACTGGGCGTTTTACTTAAAAAAAATGTTTTTAGTTTTCAATATAAACCATAATAACGATTACGCATCTTTCCTTATACCATATATTTACTTACACTGATAGGACAGACAGACTGACAGGCAGCCAGTATGACAATGTGATGTGATTTTATTGAAAAATACAAAAAACTATTGAAAAGACTTTGTGCTGGAAGGTGGAAAGTTGAGTGAACCCATTTAAAGGCCTCCCAATCTCAAAAACAATTTATTACTCATCTTGGTGGTGACGTTAAAACAATTTCAATAAAAGGAGTAGAAGGTGGTAGAAGACAATAACGATTCTTCAATATTGTTTAAAAGGAGGGAAAAAACAAAAGAAAAGTTTTGTGAAAAACATGTAAGGAAAGGAATTTCTGGCTTGCTCGTCTTTAAATATTATACAAGTTTGAATGTCTGTCTATAATGGAGATAATAAATATAAATAAGGTATGTATGTAAAGCTTTTCTTTTAAATGGAACGCTACCAGTCATTTTAAGAGACCACAGCGAGGGTTGTTTCTTTAGTAATAAGAAAATTCTTTATATACGTAATTTTTAATTAAATTTCAATATACTTATGTGCATAAATGTAATAAAAAGAAGGTACAAGGATGAAGCTTTTTTGAGGATATACGTAAAAAATCCGTAATCCATATACGTAAAAAATCAATTTTCTAGCTTCAAGGTATACTTTTTATACTACCCTCGAGCTTTTAACAGTTAAAAGAGAAAAAAAAAATTTTTTTTTCTATTAATCTGTACATAGATTTTTTTTAACAGGCATTATTCTTTTAACAGCTGAGATATTGAGTGGATGAGTAATTTACACTAAGAATATTGAAAAGCGGATTCACCCCAGTGTTGCCAGGAGAGCAATAAAAAAGTTACTCTTTTTTCTCAAAAAGTAAGGTTACCTTTTGAAATATTCAATGAATAAATAGTAATGCTCATATTCATAAATAAATATTTTTGATTTATAATAGGTTCAATAAACAAATTTTCATAGAAAATTCCTTTCATAAACCTGTTATAAAATTTAAACATTATTTTTATGAATATGGGGTAAATTTATGTGATTTATATTAGACAAAAATAATTATTCCATATTTCAATAATATGTAATAACAAGACAACAAATTTTTTTTTGAACTAAGTTAAAAAAAAAAAAAAAAAATATAAGCTACTCTTACACTAGGCAATATTTGACGAAAAAAAACGTGACCAACAGGTAATCTAAAATAAAATTCCAATATTTATTTTAATAATGATACCACATCATGCAAAACAAAAATATTCAAATGGTTTTTTGCTACGTCTTGCAGTATAATTAGTTTTATTTTGTGATATAAGGACCATGTTAAATCACACTTACTTTTTACAAAAGTAGTGATTACGCTTATTTGGTGAAATATTTAATAAGTGTGACCATAGCTTTAGAATTAAACTAGATAAACTGGAAAACATAAATTTAACAAGTTAGAGTGCTACATTCGGCCAAATCTTCGATACCCTTCACCGACAATTAGAATATTTCAGTGTGAATTTTGACAGTGTGATTTCAAGTCATATGAAATTGTGACATACCAATTTTATTACAATAGCTTTATGCGTTACGGTTTTAGGCGTACTAAACTGTTTTCCGCCTATAGTAAATTGTGGTCCGATCTTCACGGCACAAAATTATGATTTCTAGTCTTATAGCACGAATTTGTGGAAAATCTTTAATCAATTAGTTCATTTACAAAACAAAGAATGTTTATAATTTATTTTCTTTGTTCTGTGCACTGAAAGAAAAATGCTTCATATATTTAATGAATCGTTTTCATAAAAAAATTTTCATTGGTTAAATGAAAATTTTCACTGTCTTAATGAAATTTCATAGGTTTAATGAAGTATTTTCGTTAAAATCGCTTCATGGATTTCGTAATTACGTTAAAAATTTTCATTGGATATATGAAAACTTTAGTTTGTTCAAATTAAACACACAATTTTAATTGGGAACATAAAAAAACAATATACAAACATAACTATATTCATCAATTATTATAAAATTATAGTTTCCTTAAAAAAATGTTTAATTTTTAATTAAAATATGTAAGATTTAATTATTTCATACATCTAATGTAATATGCCATTAAATTTATGAAATCAAAATTTTTATTATAAAAGCAACATATTTTAATAATTGAAAAAAAATTATTTTTAACATTCTAGAGTTATTTGAATGTTAAAAATAATAAGTCTCAATAATTAAAAGTATAAAAATATTTCGAAAAAGCATGCCTTCATAAATTTAAATTTTCATTATGACAGTGAAAAAGGTCATTATAGTTAAGAAACAAAAACTTTTAATCCATAAATATGTATGTTTTTAGTTTTCTTTAACATGTAGTATGTAATAAGTAATGAACAAACAAATGTTCTCCTTTAAAAAAACACACTCTTATTTTAAACTATTGTCAACCAAATCATGTATACAAAAAAGCTTGTTCTCTCTTTATGTGGTCTTTTTTTATTATGCGTTAGCAAAAAAATCAACGTTGTTATTGTTGTTATGGACATTTTAATCTCATATTTACGCTATTAATTGAGTAATTGCAAAAAATAAGTTTTTTTATTCAAAAACTACACTGCCCCGGTAGGCTAGCTGGTAGTGAGCTAGTCTATCAGCGCCGAGGTTGCGGGATCGATTCCCGCCAGAGACTCTGGTTCCTGCAGACAAGCGTGAAGCTTCGCGGGCTTAGTTTAGCGAATTATTAAAAAAAAAATAAAAAAAAATAAAAAAAAAAAAAAATTGTTTACTGTTTTGAAAGTATTCGTCCAATTTATTCATCCATTGAATAATATATTTATAGATCAATGTAATGTTTCATTAAAAACATTTTAATGAAATAGGTTTCATTGATCCAACGAAGCGCTGCATTGGTTCCTTTTTAATGCAATTTTTCATGGGATTAATGTCAAAATTGTCAAATTGTAAAGAAAATTCTTTCAGTGTGCCATGTACAAAAAGTTACGAAAATATAGCAAAACAATACATTTTACACCGATCCTACAAAAGTTACGAAAAATGTAAAAAAATTAACCAAACGATATCACTGGTTCACCCATTTGATTTAAACAAATTTATTCTATGGAAAATTTCTTTCATATTTATGTAGTTCGATGTCTCTCTAACAGAGAAAAACGTAAAAATTCATATAACAAGTAGACTTGAGAATAAAAGGAAGTAAGCTTGTACTGGAGTTGCCGTTGTCTAAAAAAAATTTGACATTTGAAAAATAAAATTATATTCAGAAGACATAGTTTGGTTTAAAATAATTTTTAAAATAAAATTGCTTCTCTGGGATTGTGCGTATGGAGGATGAACGTACCTTTTGACTTTGCGCTCTCAGCTAATTAAAGGAATCCTGTATAGAAAGCTCTGTTTAGCCGTGAACTAATAAATATGGTCGAAAGTGGGTACACGGATTCTATTGTTCCCTAAGACTTTGTTGTTCTTGGAGACATTATAGATAAGCAACGTCTTAAGTACTCTTTATTTTTGATCTTTTTTTGTAAAAGGTGTTTTTTTGTGCTGGGTCAGACAGGGCGATTTTAGTTGCGCACTCATAAGTTAATAGAAGAATACGGAATTAAAAGGAAAACATCCCTGCAAATAATAGGACCAGTCCAAACACGCGTGTAAAGAGTAGCCGACAAGGGACCAGGACTAGTCCAAAAGTAACCCAAACGTATGGAAAAAACATGGTCTATTTAACATTGTGATGTCCTAGGGGAGGACCATATAACCCACCTTTGGACTACTATGGAGTAGTTTTAAAACTACTCCATGGTATACTCAAGAGGATTAGTTTTGAAGTCGTTTAAAAACGAAAGCATTTCGTTAAAAAACGAAGACATGTCGTCTCACTACAAACACTTTTTAACAATAACATGGTCCATGCTTGCATTACATCGGACCAGTCCATGGAGTAGTCCATTTTATCAAAATGGATCAGGTGGTCCAATTTTATTTGCAGGGATATTGCCGGTTCTCGGTTATTTAATTTTGTTTTGCCATCGCTTTTTAGCTAAAAATTAAAATTGGGAATTTCTTTTCACTCATTGTATCTCTTTTTGGTGTATTGGGGTTTAAGAAAAATTTAAAATCGATACAAAAACGAAAACAATTACTGAAAATAATAAAAATAAAAATAGTGTTAACAATTTCAATTTTAAATATGGTATGTATTTATATTTAATCAATGTTTTGTTAACAGAAATGTATATTTGACCAGCGATGTCAACTTCTTAATTTCAAAACACACTTAAATAGAAAAAAGCGCATATTTTCGGAAAAGAAGCACTAAAGTTAAAATTTTAAGGTTTATTTAAAATAATACAAATTTATTTTACAAATTAGTGGTCCATCAGTAGCCGCAACCATATTATGGTTATTTCTTAACATGTTTTGTGTAAATATGACAACAATTTGTTTATGACTAGTAGTTGTTTGGTTTTAAATTTCCATGAGCAACAGGCTATGGTTAAAAACAACCATGCTATTAAAGGTGTTATGAATATTTTTGTTTTTATTTACCCCAACTTGTTCGGAGGCAACCATAATATGATTGTGGCTTCTTGACGGAGGACTAACTTAACCACAATATGGTTGCCGGTGACAATAATATGGTTGGATTTAACCACATTATTTATACATTTTTTCGTTGAAAATAGGCTGGTTTTTCTATCTACTGGCCATAATAATTTGATAACAAATTCTGATGTTTTATAACCCAGCAAAAAATGTTAAAGGTTTGTAAATACGTATGCTGCATCCCAATAGCTTCTTTCTTTTTTTGCATCTAAAAATTGCTTGCATAAAAAAGTACTTAACGCAGATGTAAAAAAGGGTATTATCTCACTCTCAATTATAACTGGGGTTAAGATATGGAACAAATTTGCCATTTTTTTTGCAACATGGGTGCATTGGATTCCCGCAGAGACCCTGGACTGTTTCACTACAACGCGCTAAAGGTCTACGTTACTATTGCTCGGTTAATAAAGTTAGAATATAATTTGTAATTGTATTTGTAACTCTTTTTAAATAAATTAATAACTTTTGCAACATATTTAGAAAGGAAAACGACAACTTCTCACATTTTTGCATATATTTTTAGAATAGAACAAAAGTACGCGCAAATGATAGCATACATGGAACATTATTGTGAGAAAAGAAAACACCATTATTTTCTTGTAAATTGGAAGCAGTTTTTTGATTACTCTCTTTTTGTTTCACCGCCAATGTTCTCATAAGTTTCTTAAGATCTGTAGCAAAGATACAGGTGAGTTATTAATTTCACCAACTCAAATCGAACTCACTTGCAGGTTTAGCTATTTTTGCAACTAAAATTTTTAGTTATTTTGACCGGCATAATAAAGTGTCAGTTCAATATGGGATAAATATTAAGCTGGTTTGATACACCGAAAAAAATATCTCAAGAAAATTTTTAACAACACAGTTTGTTAAAAATAAAATTTTAGGTCAACAAATTATTTATTTAATTCGATGAAAAAATTTATCAAAATTACACTTTGAAAAATAGCACTCAATAAAACTTATTTAATAATTAAATATTTGTTCATATTTAATAAAAAAAATATTTGAATCAAAGTAAAGATAGTATTTTTACAACTTTTGTCCATTTTTTAGCTAATAATTCTCATTCGCTTTACAGTTTTAGTTGAATCATATCTTTAGTTTTCCAAAGTCTTTGAAAAAAGGTTTGCTGATGATCTGACTTAAGCAGCCAGCGAAATGCGAACTGGCTTCTTTTCCCACAATACATTTTAGTGTATTTATCAAAGAATAAAAGTTAGGAATTTAGAACATCATAATTAATAAATAAATAAAGGTTCGAACAACATTTTGTTTGATTTATTCAACATTTCCAACAATTTATTTTAACAAATCACGTAAACATTTTGTTGAAAAAAATTATTATGGGCAACAACTTTTTTTATTGACTCAATAAACTTGGTTGTTGACTAAAAATTCAACAATTATACCTACAAATTTTTTTATCAATACTGCAAAAAAACGTCATCGCAGAAAATTCAAAAATTTTTGTAATCAAATATGCGATTTTCGTATTCAAATATGAAAATTATTTTTTTCTGTGTAAAAAGTATTTTGGAGATAGTGGAAAAGAACTTAATAACGATTTTAATTCAAGCCAATTCGTTTATCGTTAATTTTAAAAAGCACACAAACTGAATTGACAACGTTGCACATAACACACAAATGTAAAATTGTAATAAAATTTAAGCTAAAGAAAACACGAAAATTGAAATAAAGTTGGGCAACTTAAAGCGCCGTGTCTGATTCTACAATAAAGGCTTCAGTTTGAGACAAGAATCAAACTATTATACCGTTATCAGATTTGACAATTCTATCATTTGTGCTCAGTAATGTTTGGCACTTTAATTAACTAATACACGGAAATTTTCACAATCACTGATTAAATGTTAATCGAAACATTAACCGAAAATTAGCAAAATTTGCTTTTTACAATTAAGACGTAACAGAAACTATTTACCGTAGAAGTTGTTTCTAAATGTAACCGATGAAAAAAAATCCTGGATAAGTTTTTAATAAAAAAACAATTTTAAGAAAATCTAAAAAATAGCAATATAAATTTGTATTTTAAATATTTTTTTTTAATTGTAAAAACGAGGAACAAAACACCTCTTCAACAACCGAACTATTTTCATTTTTCGCTATATCGTCAGCTCAGAACTGGTTTGACCTACCGACCATTTTTAAAAAAATTGAGTTAGGTATGGGGTATATATATTTTGAATACCCCCTTTTTGAATCCAAAATCTGTTTCGCGAAATTTTTTGTGGTTTCTGAGATATAAAGCATTTATTTTGCTGCATATCAACTTTTTCAAAATTTTTTAAGTTTTGTTTTGCTCTACAAGCCACTGTTTGGCGATTGCAGCAAATTCTTCATACAAAAACGTACAAAATAAATTTTACTGTTGCTTTGCTGCATTGCCGTAAGAAAAAAAGTAGTTAAAGCAAAATAAAATGACAACAAGAAAATAAATTTGTGAAAAATAGTTTTTTTTAAATAATGGACCCAACCAAGTGTACGGTTTGCTATTATTTGCAAAGTGTTTTTAGCCTACCTATGGCAAATGATTCAACATTTTACTACAAACGAAAATTAAATATGTTGCTGTACCATGCCAAATATAACAACTTTCACTTATTGTGCCTTGGTCGGAGTGGTAACAATATTGCTAGTGCTTTAATTAAAATTTTAAATTAATTAATAAAAGATTATCCACTAATTAAAACTTTGGCACTATGGAGCGATTTTTGCGTACCTCAAAATAAAAATCGAATTAACTCAACCGCAATCAAAATGTTCTTTAAACAAAATAATATTGATGCCGTTATACAAAAGTCTTCAGAATTCAAGAAGTGGACTGTGTCCATGGTGTTATTGACCGGTTCTTAAAGAATATTGAAATTCATAGTTCTCTTCATTTGCTAAATTTGCTTAAAACAATGCCAAATAATAAAACAAAATTAAAAGTTATGGAAATGCTTCCGGAGGATTTTCGCACATACTCGGAAGCAAATAAAATGGACTTTCGAAAAGTCCCTTTTGCTAAAATTAAAGTAATTCTATACAGCAAAAATAATGATTTATGTATATATTATAAAACTTCTACGAGAGAGGAAAAATATAAAAATGCAATTTTGGTTAAGTCTGCATCAAAAAATTGTTTGAAAACTCCTGAGAATTTGTTGACGAATGTTTTGAAAATATCGAAACCATCATTTATTTCCAGCGGCAAAAATAGAGACATAAAAGACTTGCTTATATTTCTTCCACGTGTTGATAGCACTTATTATTTTGGTAAAATAAAATCAAATAAAAAGAAAATATAATATAATAAAAACAAAAAAATTTATCTCAACAACAAGTTACTCAATACACAGCAATAAGTATACGTATGAAGCACAAAAAGCCACTTATTTAATTTTTTTTAGAAAAGTGGCGCATGCGGCACAAAACAATATTTTTCATTTTCCAAAAAATACGATTAAATTCTACCTTTATTCATGAAAGTGCGCAAAAATTTACATTTTCTTCAAAACATATACCGGAAGTAGTGGTAAAAATATAAAAAAAATAAATCAGATACATTTTGAGAAATCTTCATGTAAATCTTCTTTGTCGTTTTTCTCCACTCCGACTTTTTGGCATATGCGCCAAACCAATGCTGAGCTGACGATATGTGTCTTCACCACCGTAACAGGTTAACAAAGTTCAATAAAATTTTTCGTTTGCTAAAAACAAAAGTTGGTTCTTGAGTTATTTGGAATGCTGAAAGCGAATCTGCACTCTGTTTTTTCATCAGCTCTACTTTTCGCATATAGAGTTATGTAAAAATAAAGGAGCTTGAGAAGGCTTTGCTCCACTTAGCAAAATAAAAAAATTAAAATTTCGACAACAAAATTTCCTTTAGGCCGTGCAAACGTTGTATCTAAATTTGCTCAGTAGTTTCAGGGATAAGTCGGCAACACTGATTTTACAATTTTTTTGTGTGTTCATTTTTTTGTTACATATTTAAGTGAATGAGCGTTACTAAGTGGTTCAATTTTTATGTTGTCTACTTTTAGGCTCTACCCCAAAAATCAAGCTTCCACCCATGCAAGCATTTAATTCATCTATTCAGCTATTTCCTCAAACTCAGGCATTTAATATACATCCTTGTTTTAAAGGCATGTTAAGATGCAAGTGTGAGTGTTTACTGTTGTTAAAATGTGTATTTTTTACTTTGTACTTTAATAACAAATCAATAAATAAAATACAAAAAAGTGAAAAAAAAATAAATTGTTGTAGTAGTAAACAAAAGCGTAGCAAAAGCATTTTAACTCCACCATAAATGACGACAAAGTTAAAAACAACAATAACAAAAAGAGAAAAAAAATCACAAGGCCTTTGTTCTCTATATTCCTTCATACAAGTTGGAAATAAAACGGACAGACACCAAAAAAAAAAAAAAAAGAAAAAAAAAATAATCGTGTCTGTTACAAAACATCCCCCATGTGTACAATGATATAAAATCATATTGTGTTGAATGCTTTATACACTTTTTTCCAACTCTGTCGAATCCTTTGTTGTAGTTGTTGCTTAGCCTCAAAACTACAAAATAAACACCATGATGCGTGGGGTGCTCGTTTGTCAAGTTAGTTCGTTATCGTAGGAGGCATGAACATTTTAGTTTTACGTGGTGGGTTTCCCATTGTAACTTTTTTCAATCTATGAACTCTAAAGTATTTGATATGGAATAAACAAAGTTTTGCTTACATTTTTGTTTTTTTTTTCATTTTCAGAAAATAAACTAACAGAAAATAAAAGACAGGATAAAATTGTTTACTTTGAAAGTTTTTATGTTAGACGAGGATCAAATTGTCGATAATTAACTTTTGCATTGTAACGCTTGACTCGTTGGAAGGCTGTATACGATAAAAATGTATATTATCTTATTCACAATAAATGAGTGCAAAAATATTGTGACATTTGCATTTAATCACTCCGAGATACATTTGCAATGTAGTGCATTTAGAAAAATGATTTTTTAAATTGCACAAACATTTTTTATTTGGAAAATTAATACAGCAGATAAGAAGTGTTCATGTGACAAAACTCAATACGCTTTTTTTGCAATTCTCTTTGATAGATGTAAAAGTGAAAAATATACCGTTGGGATCATGCAAAAGCCTTTACAAATTACCCAATTCTGATTAACAGTAAGTAAGTTATCCCATACAGACAATTTGTTATTTGCAGACCATAGAAGCACCACTTAACAGCATTGCGGTTTTCATACATCAAAAAATAAAAAAACCACAATTACTTTATTCGTTTAAACTATTATCTATTAGTCATCCTCCAGCCTTGCAATTTTTAAAAATTCTGATTATGAAATCATCCCTGCAGATAACGAGACTTGTCCATACATTCATGTAAAGAGTAGTCCATAAAGGAGTAGGAGTACTCCAAAACTACTCCAAATATATGGGAAAAAGGTGGTCCATTCAACATTACGATGTCCTAGGAGGGAACCATATAACCCACCGATGTAGTCCCTAGACTACTCCCTGGAGTACTGAAGTGGGTTAATTTTAAAAGTACTCCATGTCACTACAGTATGGAGTACACTAAAGGAGTAGTTTAAGCATTTTTCATTTTTTAATAATCGCCTTTTATGGCGTGCACTGTAGTCTATTATTTCTATTATTAAATATTAAAATTATTAAAAATTTTGGATTAAAAACCATAAATAGTTCAACAAAATAACCACAATACTAATTATTGTTAAAGCTAAGGCACGAGCTCTATGTATTAATTTGTCCTTCAAGTTGTGCTGAAAAAAGGTCAACAAGAAAAAGAAAGACAAAAAAATGAAAAAACAAAAAATGTACTTTGGACTTCACGAAAAATTCTTGACAAAAAGTACGAAAAAACAGAGGTAAGGAAGAACATGTAAAATCAATTAAAGTGGATAATCATTCAAAAAAGCAAACTTCGATCTACCAAAGGTTAAAATGCAATTTGGTTTAAGGATTGATGTTTGACTATTGACGTCAGCAGTCGTCGATGGCTGCGAGTGTAAAACGGCAAATCCATCTGAGGAGATCGAGTGGTTGCGATCGAAACATGTCATGGTAACCTGCCGGCCCGGGTTCGAGCCCCGGCCACGGTCAAGAATGAAAGATTATCAATAACAATTTTAATTGATTTTCATGTTGTAAAGTTCCTTTCTTCATAAAAATAATTTAATGAAAATTAAAATTATTAAAAAATTTGGATTAAAAACCATAAATAGTTCAACAAAATAACCACAATACTAATTATTATTAAATATATTTACTTGGTATTTTTAATTTTTTCACAAATTTTACAAACTTTCACTTTTAATAAAGACCTGCAAATGTTGAACTATAAATCATGTTAACATGGCCACATAATGTTATTGTCAATTCATGTTATGCCACTCATACATGTTTGACAATAACATAATAAGACACTGTAGAATTAAAACAAAACAAAACTATGCATAGTTTTAACAGTGAGTTTACAGACATCAACATGGAAAATTAACATGTCAACATTAACTTAAACTTGCGACACATGCGACATATGCAGCATATGTTGTTAATGATTACAATGCATCATTTGAATGGCTTTTTATAAAGAATGTAACTAAAAATAAAATAGGAAAACTTATTAGTTATGATTGTTTTTAATTTCAAGGATTTTTTTTAACATTTTAGAAAAAAAAAATATTCAGGTGTGTGACGAAAAACGATCATTTTAAAAATTATCGTTTTTAGCAGGTGTGATGAATTTCGACCGATTTTAAAATCCATTTCTACAGTAGAGTCTTAACTTTTTGTTCAAAATACAGTTCACTTTACATATATAATAAGAAAAAGAATATATAGGAACAGGAAGACGGAGAAATGATTAGAAATCAATTTTAGAAGATACTGAAAACGATATTATCGTTTTCAAATCGTATTGTTTTAAAAATTGTTTTCCATCACATACCTGATTAAAATAAACCTTTTTAAAAAGATATTATCTAATTTGTAAATTTGAAATATTTGTCAGTTGTGGAATAAATTTTTATTAGAATAACGGCGCATTAACATTTATATTTATTTGATCTCAGCGGTACCAACTCCTATTCGCAAAATCGTTGGTATTTACATTTGCAAGGTCTTAATAAGAGTCTCTTAACAAACAATTGTCGTTATTAGTTTTAAAGTTTTACAATCAAAAATGAGCAGTGCAAGTGAAATAAAACTAAAAATTGAAAGCGGTATATATTCTACCGCGAAAAAGAATTCAAAAAGCGAAATATTTAATATATTTCATGAAATAAAAAATAACGGCGAAGACATAAAAAACTTTATTTTTTGCTCACGGTGTAAAAATGTGTACAAATTTAATGTTAAGTGTACCTCAAATCTTTTGCGTCATAATTGCTTCATTAAATATAAATCATCGAAAGAGAATTCATTACCAAAAGTAGAACCAAACACCGAGTTGAAAAAAAAGTGTACCGACTTAGTTGTTCAGTGGGTGGTTGGTAATTGTAGACCTTTTAATGTTGTTAATGACGAAGGACTTTTAAATCTTGCTCAGTTTTGTGTTAACACTGGCCATGTTTTTGGAAAGAATTTGGATGTGGGAGGTCTTCTGCCACACTCTACAACTGTGTCCAGAAATATTGGAAGCCTTTACAACAATCAGCACAAAATTCTTAAAGAAGAATTGCGTTCTATAAAAGAAATTGGATTCAGTATCACCTGTGACTTATGGAGCGACAATTATTTAAAAACATCATATATTGGAGCCACTGTCCACTACATAAAATCTGGAAACATAGAGAGTAAAGTTCTCGGGATGATTGGAATGGGAAGTGACAGAAATACCGGTAGGTTTTTAAGCGCGATAATAAATATCATTAAATTATTTGTTTTTTATTTATTTCCGAAAACAAATCCTTACAGACTTTTAACATATGAAATATAAATGTCTCAATAAATCTTTATAGGTATTTCTATTAGAAATAAAATTGAATGTATGCTGAACGAATTTGACTGTGAATTAAACGAAAGGGTCACAATAGTAACTGACAGAGGATCAAATATGAAAGCAGCGTTTAATTTTAATGAAAATATCTTCTGTATTAACCACCTTATAAATAATGTCATTGAAAAAGCAATATTTGATACAGCTGAAGTGAACACAACTGTAGGATTTTGCACCAAGCTTGTAAAATATTTCAAGAAGTCAGGTGTCAATAGTTATTTAAACACAACATTAAAAAGTTATACTCCAACACGATGGAACACTGTTTTCTATTTATTAAAATCAATACAGTTAAACTGGGTCCATATAACCCAGATAATTCAAGAAAAGCAGGAGACTGCTAGATTGACAAATCTTAATATAGCTAATATAAACGATATAATTGAGATTCTTAAACCCTTTGAGGAAGTATCCAAGCTTTTGGAAGGAGAAAAATATCCTACAATTCATTCAATTCAATGATTCACAACTATTAGAACATTTAAGGAGAAAATTTCGCTTTATATAGAATCTGTGATTGATGCTAACATAAAGGATTTTCATAAAATTGCACTCTTTTTATTTCCACCGGCGAACAAGCTGCAACATTTTTCGGAGAGTGAGAAGAGAAGCATTCATGAACAATGCATAAAAATGTTAGAAACATACAAAAACACATCGAATGTCGCAGACACTACAATGGAATCAGTAGATTCTGAAGATGATCCTTTTAATGATTTTGTGCAGGCTGTTTTTCCACCCGAATACGATGACCAAGTGCACAATGAAATCTTGAGGTATGAGAGCCAGACAATTTTATACCACAAAGAATTTGATCCTCTGGAGTGGTGGGAAGTCCGCAAAAGAGAATATCCTTTGCTTTTCAATTTAAGTTGCTTTGTATTAGCAACACCAGCCAGCTCAGCTTCTTCGGAAAGGCTCTTTTCAAAAGCTCGACATTTGTTATCCGAAAAAAGGTCGGTACTCGGAAAAAAACCCCGAAAGCGTTAATCAAATTATGTTTTTACATACCAATTTAGATTTGAATGCATTGAATACTACAAATTCAAATGATTAGTAAAGTATCGAGAAAAAATTTTAATTTTGCAACTACCCAATATATATGGATTTAAAGTTTAACTTTAAATATTCAAATATAAATGTACATCAAAACCCGTTTTTTACTTATTTAATTGTTTTTGAGCTTATTTGAAATAAAAAATGTATTCTAAAAACAAAATTTAATATAAAATTTAAAATAAAAGTTTTTTTTATTTCAACAATTGTTATTTAATTTAGAATCTTTATTTAAGAAATAATGAATATTTTTAATACAAGGCAGGCAGGTTCAAACAGTATTAAAAACATGCTGCAGGTTAAACATTTAAAAATACATGTTACTGAAATAACAGCCTACAACAGTTTAACTTAATTGCAAAGTCATGCAAGGACAGTATGTTAATGTAGACATAACATGGCATAACACCTTGTCTGAGTTAACATAACATGTCAATGCATGAAAATATGGAGAACGACATTTTTACATAAAATGTTGAATTGTGCAGTACTTTAACTTTTAAATAAAAAATTAATAATGCACACCATCAGGGCTACCAATGTGTAATACTGTTAACTATAGAAAAGTATACATCACGCAGTTGTTGGCAGCACTGCATGTTAATTTCTTATAACATTTAAGCCACAATGGACCGCGTAGTCCAATATTATCTGTAGGGATAGTTTTGCAATTTTTGTATTTTTATATTGCTTTCCTCTTCTTCTTGTATTTTATATATAAAATTTATAAATACAAATACACCTACAGCCTACTTTAAGTTAAAAAGTGTAAAAGCAACAAAACAGAAATACAGAGTACGTGAAACTAAGTACTCTTCCTCGATCTTCTTATCCCTCTCACCAATAAACTCCATAAAAAATGCAACAAAAATTCCAAGTCGGGACGATGACTTACATGCCGTCTTGACTAGCCATCGCTTTGTTAAAACAACAAACGATTTCATGTAAACACAAGAATTAAGATGGTGAAGACTGCCTTTGTCGATGTTTTTTTCTTGTTAAAACAATTGTTTACACAACGATGTCTAACATAACAGCAGTATTGTCATGTAAAAAATGCCATCTTGATTGCTGCTTTTTATATGGGCTTTTTTGCCATATTTTTTCCCCATATCGAACATAAAACATAAACTATTGTGCGTCGCTAATTCTGCCAACGTTTTGCTCTTGAGCAAACATATCAACAGAAGGTATAGACGGTGTCTTACAAGTGATGGACATCGCATACACAGACAGAAAAAACTCGTACTATATTTAAGTTTTTTTCAATAACTTTTAGTACGGGTAGTAAGTACTAAAAAATTTAAGTAGGAAAGTATTTATAACAATCCAAAATAGGTTTACTTATGAAAACAACAGAGTGTTGTGCGTTTGTACTTAAGTTCTTAAAGAATTAACATTGTGTTGCTAGCTTCATCTTTTAGTATACTTTTAAAATCGGAAACACGTTGGATAACTGTGTGTAACCTGTGCAGCATTAATATTGTGTTAAAAAATAAAAATAAAAATTTTTATCTATTAGAGAGAGAGAGAGTTAATTTTACAAAGAAACGAATTAGCTCCGCTTATTTATTGCCAAAGCTAAAATTTTTTTTAAAACTTTGTTCGTGCTTGAAAGCTAAACAAAACAAATACATACATACATTAAAATTGGCCATTAAGCATGCCAAAAACCAATAAATATATTTAATGAATAAAGAGAAGCAATTTAAGTTCCAAAAATTTAATTTACGGCTAGTTTGAATTAATTATTTTTCATCTCATATTACATTTAAAATTTGGAGAACTTTTAAGCAATAAAGAAAGCTTTTTTATCAATTTTATATTATTTTCTTAATCCAAATCCAGTTTTCTGAAAATGCTCAAGAAGTATTTAATTGTTGAAATTTTAATATAGTTATGAAAATCTCGCTTTTCCATCTCTGCCATACATAGGACACTCTTACAGTACACATACATAGTTCAATTTTGTATTTTGTCGTTCATGTTCGGTTTTCATATTTTAGGACATTGTACTTTTGTGGTCAATAGACATGTACAACATAAAATTGGCTTTTTATTAAAAAAAGAATCAAGTAAAATGAGAAGGGAAACACGAAAAGCAAAAAAAAAAAACATGTACATATATAGAAATACAAACGTGAAACTAAATTAAGTTCATTTATAGTACAAATTCCTTAGAGGTTTACTAAAACTTTTGTTTTGTTTTTGTTTTATCTTTTATTCTGTGCTGTTTGGATTAAAAAATTATTTACAACTGACTCATTGGCATGTCGCTAAATACTATGGGGCGGTTAATAATTCAACACAAAAAAAAAAAACAAAAATGTCAACCACAATTTAAGGGCACACAAATCACAATTCGAGCACATTCTTCCATATTTGGACATATACACTTGCATGAAAAATAATTTAAACTACAAAGGTACTAGCTATATAGAGTTATTACCAAGAACATATGCTATACATGTGCACATACATTATTTTTTATATACTTGCATATGTAGGTATATAAAAAATAATGTATGTTTGTTTGTACCTTATAGATGCCTTGAGTATAGACGTGGACACTTCAATACAAAGTTAATACTTTAAATCGTCTATTTTAGAAAATGTATAAGCTAGAGTTTTTAAACAATCTAGTGATCAATAGAATGTTAATCTATTTAAAAGTGCCTTGGTGGGAGCAGGGAAAAAGTAATCCCTATACAAAAATACTCGTAAATACTTAATATCGCAATTTAGAAAACTTTAAAAGCTTTCGAGCCTTTTGAATATTAATAATATCTTCATTATTTAGTTTTAAATTAGATTAAGCTAAAGTTTGAAATGTGATTTCTTCATTATTGCATAAGCGGTATTGGGAGATAAGGGGAGGCAAAACCTATACAAAGAAAATATTACTTATATATTCGTTGCAAAACAATTAAAGGAGAAGAAGATTAGAAACTTACTAAGGAGTATCAATTAACATAGCCAGGATTTAAGGTTTTGCGTCGTAAGTTATATTATAAATTCTTCAGACATCCTTTAAATCCAGTTATAATATCTTGGCAAACTAAAAATTTCAGATATATTTAAATAGAAAGGACACATTACCTAAAATATTTTATGTCTTTTTTATAAAAAGAGAACTTTTTAATACACAAATAAAACTTTTTAATTTTAGCTATGGCATTTTGGTATGTACATACGTCATAAATGAGTTAAAATTATGCGCTAGATCTTTTAAAATAGGAATAACTTGAATTCCACACCCAGAGAAAAAACATGTTTAAGTATGGTCACCTCCAACAAAACTATTTTTAAAGAAAATTTTAATCATATAATGTTTAATTTAACCATATTATTGTCCCCCACAATCATATTCTGGTTAAATTAGTCCTCCATAAAGAAGCCACAACCATATTATGGTTGCCTCCGAAGTGCAAAACGCATCAATTCCACTATTTATAACATTTCAGAATTTGGGGAAATAATCTGTTCGACATTTTACCTGCTTTCTTCTTACGCAATTAGAAACTCATTTCCAATGGCTTAAGTTTATGCACAAATCTTTAAATTATATGAATTATGTTGCTGTCTTATATTTACCCCCGTATTTATAAACGATTATTAAATTCAACAAACGTTTATTAAGGCAAATTTTCATACAAAATTTGTTCTATTAAATTTAAAAAAATGTTATGAATACGGGCGTTAATATTTACTTTAATTAACTTTACATTTTATTAAATTTATTAAATTAAATATTAATTTGATTGCTGATTTATACCATATTTAAATAAGCTGCTAAAAGCAAAATCACATTGTTTTGTATAAAAAAATTTTTAAAACTTCTAAATCATTGAAAATCGATATATTTGTGTTGGATGCATCAATGTAATAAATAAGTTATACCGTCCAGCAAAGAGGGGCGGGCAATAATAATTATATTGGACTACTTGATCCATTTTAGATAAAATGGACTAATAACAACACGGTCCAATGTAATGCAATCATGGACCAAAACATTGCTAAAAAAGAGTTTTTAGTTAAACTACATTTTTTCGTTTTTAAACGATTTCAAAACTAATACTCTGGAGTGTACCATAGAGTAATTTAGTGGGAGTATGTATGAACATTGAGTACCCAGCGGAAAAAAGGAGTACCCAGGCCTTCTAGAAGGCCTCTGTTCCCCTTCTTTTGGATGTAAAAGGCCTTCTTGCTCCATTCCAGACTCATATCTTTTTTGCACACGTTGTCATTGAGGAATAGGCCTTCCGCTTTCGCTCTTTGCAGGTACATAAGAATGGTAACGGGACTAAAAAAAAATTATTTTGCTTTTGCTTGTGCAAAAAAAAAAAAAACAATACAACAAATGTTACTCCTTCTCTACTCCCTTCTCATAGAAGCGAGTGTGGAAGGTGTATCTTATCTTTTATACGAAAGAGCCGAGGCCTTCTATGAGGCATTTTTTTAGCAGTTAGATAAGAATATTAGTTGATTCAAAAAATATTTTAAGCAGGCCTTTAAAATGACCTGAAGTAAGAAGGTCTTCTGAGTTTTCCCGCTGGGTAGTTTTAAGACTTCTCTGTTGTAATAGAAAGCTAGGTTTAATGGTGCAGCCCTACGAAATCGTAATGTTAAAAAAACCATGTTTTTCAATACATTTGAGTGACCTTTGGACTAATCCCAGTCCCTAATGGGTTATATTTTACATGCGTTCATGTACTAGTATTATTTGCATTGCATACATACATACATATATGGATGCATACATATGTATATCAACTTGATTAATTTGTTTTATATTTCCAAGCAATTTGCAGAACAATTTTCGATTATGTACGAAGTTCGAACTACTTCGTCACATTTGGTAGTTAAACAGTAGATTTTGCGGCATTTAGCTGCAACTAAATATGTTAGAATCGAATAATGAGTTCTAAAATTATATTTTCCGTCACTTTAAAGAGTTGTTCAAAAATGAACATTGCTCATGTAATATTGACTTCTTCGCAACGATTTGCTGTTAAAAAGTGAATACAAAAGCAATTTTCCAAGTTATGGCAGTTTTTACTTAAATTGCAATGTGATCTGTGGTGCGTGAGTGTAAAATAATGTTTCGGGTAGATTGGGTAAATTTTTAATAATTCATTTTTTTAAGCCAATAAAAGAGAACTAAAAAATTATAATTATTTTTTTAAAGGATATTGGTGATATTTTTTTAACTGTTTGTTTATTTAATGCCTAATAATTTTTGTTGAAAATTAGTGTTTTTATTTTTCTAGTGTAAACCAATGTTATCAGTGAAAAAAATTTATAAAATAATTTTTGCAAGACATTAAAAATATGCTAGTTATAATATGATGAAACTTTTATAAGGTAAGTGTTATTGCGATTTTCTGTAATGCCCAATTTCGCCATTTTATTTAAACATCGATTTATGTTTAAAATTGATTTTTCATGTCGAATTAAACAAAATTATATGAAAAAATATATTTAAATATGAATTTATATTTAAATAGAATTCTTGAAATTAGCCATAACAATTGTTTTGACTAAATTTCTAAAACTTTCAGCTCAGCTATTTTTTATTTTACTCAGACTCGCCTTACAAAAACGAACGAAGATAAACAGTAAAATGACCGACTTCTTATAAAAAAGAACAGTAAGAACAAATTTAGCTTCAAAATAGTACTTTTTAGAGCCAAAAGCGATACTACTGAATTCAGTTGATATTCAACTACCAAAGCGCTCTAATTCGTCATTAAATATAGACACTAAGTAGATTCTTAATGTAAATATTACCATAGTGGGACACTTCTTCCCGAACAATGTTACTATTTAAATAAGAATTGAATAGCAAAAGCGATAGATTTTTGCTAAATGGGGAAACTATTTAGATTATTTTTCAATCGAAATTGTTTGCAGGGATATTACAAAGCATTTTTTTGTGGTTGCTTATAAATTTTTATTTGTTATTCTTTATTTTTACTTTCCTAGGAAGTGTTAATTACATTTAATGTTTTACTTTTTATTTTATTGTTGGAGTTGGCATTATCACACCCTATCAAATTTATCGATTATCGTTTATTTATTCCATAAATGTGTGTGATTGTTTCAACTGATGGCATGTGTTTTTTATGCTTTTTGCACTTCATTAATTTTGTATTGACTGCTATTGGCTTTGATAGCCTCATCAATTGAGAAGGAAGGGGTTATGCCGATTTTCTCAGGGGGTATGTGATTTGTAAAGCCAAAATTTTAGATAAAAATAAATTAAGGTTATTTAATAATACTGTTGTAATTAACATGAGAAATGATTTCAGCAAAACTTACTATATTAGCAATTATTGGTATTATTACTTACTACGAGCAGCAGTTTTTTGGAACAATTTACTATAAATATCAAATAATTAAATAAAATGCTAAAGGGTGTCAGTAAGAGTGCATTTGTAAGCTTATGGTGTTTTCCTTTCCATAAAAAAGTGACATTTTATTAAAAAAAAAAAAATGGAAATTGGTGTCTGTTTCTTAAAAATTTTGCTCCCGAAAAGGGTGGCTTGTTGTATTCTAAAAAACTCATCCTTTTCGGGAGCAAAATTTTTAAGAAACAGACACCAAATTGCATTTTTTTTAAAGAAAATGTCACATTTTTTTGTAGAAAAAAAAAAATACACCATTAGTGTAATTTTTTTGTGCAAGTAGCAACTCTGAAACTTGACATTATTAAAAATGGAGCGCTTGACGAAAGAACAACGCTTGTGTATGTAGCAATTTTTTAAAAATTTTTTATATACTAGAAGTTTTTCGATATTTTCAGTTCTGGGGGCTCTAATTCTGGCAGTCGTGATTGCATAATTTTTCGATTCGAAAGCAATTTTATTTCGGCCGATACTGATGATGAAAGTATTTAATCACGACTGCCACAATTAGCCCCCAGATGACCGACAAGTTAATAGTTAGTGTGGCGCTTATGAGAACAATATTGAGTGACTTAAATTATCGACCGACATCGTGGGCCAGGCTGTAAAAGTATTTGGTATAGTTTTGGTCATGTACAAAACAATTAAATATTTAAAAAGGCAAACGTTTTCGAAATGTTTTATTTGTTTTCATAAACAGCTTTAAAAAGCAAATTTTCTACTACTAGTACAGCAATAATTCCTCGACAATTTGCAGATTTAATTTCTAAACACCCTTTATTTGAATTTTGTTCTTAAGGCAACACGAGAAAAGTAAACTATCGTTAGTTAGTATTTTAGATCTCTATTGTTTATTTTCATTTAAATGGGAAATGATTTGACTGTGACCAATTGATACAGGTGGTAACGCTTCAAAGGCTGATAAACAAACACACATAATTTCATATATTCACTCTCTCGCTCAATGTGACACATACACATACAAATATATAATTATACAAAGTATATTTATTTTGTTAGTTAAAGTTTTTGGCATCAGTTTCCAAAAACTTAGACTACAATCTGGATTTGATATTACAATAAGATTAGAACTATGACTACAAAACAATGTACGCCATGATAAATATTTTGTTACAGTAGTTGGGTATTAGTTACAGGGGGAATGCATGAAAATGGCAGGGAGCAGAAGTGGTTTAGGTTATGTTTAAGTGCTGGTGAGTTGTTTTCTGTTCTACATGCTGGTTTCCTATATTATTTACATTATTACATTTTGAAAGTGTTGATACATTTATTTTATTTGGAACGGATATTTTTTGTTAATTATACTAAAAACCAGGTTTTAATTTAATTTTTTTTTTTTTTTTTTTTTTGGCAAAACAACATGCAATTTTTTTTTATATTTTTACTTAATTTGGTAACTATGCATATAAAGGGTTTTTGTTCTACTTTTCTAAACTGATTTTTTTTGTTCAAAGTATTAAAATGACACCCCTAAACAAGACCGAATTTTGGTCATTGTATTGTATCAGCCAAATACTCGCTTGTTCAGGTGTACCACTTTAACTGATTTTTTTTTTGCCGATTTCAGGTTAGAGGTTTTCAAATAACACTACATTACGTTAACACTATAATACATATTGTTTTTACATTTTTATTTTTTTTTTTATTTAATTTAAAGAAAAAAACTTTTTATGTACATGCACAATTCTAAAGGACTTGACAAATTTTTATTAAGGGATATTTGCTACAAAAGGCGATAAAAGAAATCCAGTAAAACATAAATTTTCATAAACTTATATCTTTTAATTACGTAAAATGTAAAAAATAATTTAAATAATATTTCTAAGGAAAATTATTTATAAGAAATATACCAAATACCCGCAAAATAGCGGGTCAACTGAAAATTTCATATAAATAGCAAAATTTCGCAAAAATAAAACCTATTTTCGAAAAATTTTCAATAATTATGCTGTCAATTTTTTAAAAATTTTTCGATAAATAGTCATTATTAAAAAAAATTTTCGATGAATGTAAATTTTAGGATAATTAATAATTATTTCGGAAAAAGTTTCGATATATACTAAATTTTTAAAAAATTTCAAGATAAACAGTAAAGTGTTGGAATATTATTCAATAAAAATCAAATTTTCTCAAAATTTTTATAACAATTTTCGATAAATTACTAGTAATTAAAAAAAAAAAATTTTCGATAAATAGTACATTTTCGATAAATAATAATTATTTAAAAAAAATGTCGATTAATTGTAAATTTTTGGAAAAATCTTTGATAAGTAATAAGTTTTTTGAAAATTTTTCTTAACATAGTACATTTTCGCAACGCTTTTGCTAAAAAGCTAACTTTCCATTAATAGTAAATTTTTAAAAATTTTCCATAAATAGTAAATTTTTAGAAAAACTTCGTGTACTAATTTTTTTCTGCAAAATTTTACATATATAATAAATTATTGGAAAAATTTTCGATAAGTAGTAAAATTTCCAATACACATAGTAGCTTTTTTTAAAATTTTTTGATAAATAGTAAATTTTTCCAAAAAATTTCGATAAATATTAAAATTTTCGATAAATGGTTAATTTTTCGATAAATATAAAATTTTTCAAAACAAATTTCGATAAATAGTAAATTTTATGGAAAATTTTTTCAATAAACCGCAAAATTTTTTGATAACACCCAAATTTTTAAAACAATTTTCGATAAAAAGTAATTTTGAAAAAATTCGATAAAGAAAACGTTATTAAAAAATTTTTCGATGTATGCGAAATTTAAGTAAACTTTTCATAAAACGACAATTTTTGGAACAATTTTCGATAAAAGGCAATTTTTGAAAATTGTTTTGATAACTAGTAAATTTTTTGAAAAAATTTCCATAAATAGTAAATTTTTGGCAAGGTTTTCAATAATAGACAATTTTTGGAACATTTTTAAATAAATAGAACATTTTCGCAAAGTTTTTGATAAAAGCAAAGTTTTGAAAAATCTTCGATAAAAAGTAATTTTTTATAAAATTTTCGGTAAATAGAAAGAAAATTTCTGTTAAATTGAAGATTTTCGTAAAATTTTTCATAAAAGGAAATTTCTTAAAGATATCCAATTTTCGAAAATATTTCTTACAAATTATTTTTATTATTAAAGCATTTTTTCGAATGTGCTTAAAAGAGTCAAAGTTTTTAAATAATCGACCGATTTACCGAAATATATTTGTTTTCAATGATGGCCAATTTCACCAATTCTATTAAAATATCAATTCATATTTCATTATAGTTTTTCTAATAACTTTATATTTATTTGAAACGAAAAACGAATTTTAATCATGAATTGGCATTTAAATAAATTGGTAAAATTGGCCATTAGAGTTGCAGCCCCTTTAAAAATTAAATAAGAAAAAGGTATGTTTTGTTTTTAAACAATAAAAAGAGGTTATAAATAGAGATATAACGAAACGCCTTTTTGCCGATACGATTAGTTTATATTGGTTTCTAGGTCTTAGTTCCTTAAGTACTTAATTCGTTCTCATAATATGTTTTAGTTAAGTTTTGTTTTGGAAGTTTTTTCAAATTTTTTAATTATTTGTTTCATTTTAAAAAATGGGGTTTTAATTCATAATGCATTAATTCCCTAAATTAAAGGATTTAGTTCATTTTACGGGTCGTAGTTCATAGCACAGAGAGATTGTATACTTCACCTGAAGTGATTAATGTAACTTCAAGAAACTTCATTCTGCTTGCATTCGTATACTTTAATACTTTTAAATTTCGTTATTCTCACTACTTTTTCTTAGTAATTCAGTTTTGTTTGGGAGAAAATATTTTTACAGATGCTGCAGCCATTTATTTTGGTGGTTTTTCACATATTTAATTTATGTTTTTTATCCTTACTTTTCTTTACTTTTTTTTGCTTAACTTTATTTTTAATAGTGTTTAATAATGTTTGTCAAACTGTCTAGCTTCCCACGCTTAAATACTGTATGGGTAATTCCATGTCAAATCGACCAAGAGTGGGACCCGACCCCTTTCGATTTGAATGAAATTTGGTGAGAAGGTTCCTTTTATCCTATAAGGAACATATATGAACGAAAAAAATTTTTTAAATTTTTTTTTCAAAAGTTACGCCATATTCAAAATGGCATAATTTCGCCGAATTAGCCGAATATGTTGAGTTTATTTTTTCTATATCTCAAAAACTACTGCACATACGAAGATGATTTGTATGTCATTTTAAAGAGAATACTTGGGGCTATAAGCAATATATTGAAGAAAAAATTTTTTTTGGAAAAAATGTAATATCTGCAAAATATTAAATTTTTAAAATGGACTAAGTCAAAAACCTAATTTTTTTTTTGCCTAATTTTTTTTTATATAATACCTCAAACTGTTCTTTAAAAATCCTAAAACTTTGAAGGAGGTGTTTTTTTTTTTTTTTTAGATATGAATTTTTTTCTTTCGCAACCTTTAAAAAAATAACCTAAAAATAAAATTTTAAAATTTTAATTTTGAGCAATAAGTATTTATAAAATCTGGTTTGTTTGAAAAAGTAATATTATTGGTAAGGTTGTTTTTGTTTATTTGTTGCATCTTTTGTTGGGGCTCAATGTGGGCATTTTTTTAAGAAAAGTACACCTTTTGTCACGTTACGTCTTTGAAAGTCGTTTTTTCTTCGTCTCTTTTCCTACCGATAATGCCGGGCTGGTTTCTACAGTTAATACAGTAAAAAAATCGCTGTGCTTAATGCACTTTCAGTCGACACTGATTTAATTGTCAACCATATGTAAGTCTGAAATCAATTATTGCAATTATTCGTGTTTGGAATAGCAAAAAGTGTGATTTTTTTTATTTAAAATAAATAATAGTCAAAACGGTAATCATGGAAAGTAATAAGTGTTCAATTGGCATAGTTAATAATGAGGTATGCTCTGAGGGAAAATTCATTAATTGTGTAGATCTTCCTGATAAAGAACGCATTACTCTTAATGCTAGAAGTGGTATTGTGGTCAGTTTTGTTTGCGATAAGCATCATAGACAATTTTGTGAAAAATACACCTTAAACCAAAAAATGTGTGCTGATCCGTATAACATTCATGTAACTCGAGTACAAAAATCATTGAAAGTCGTTACTTTTGAGATTTATACTCATGTTAAGGTAATTTTTCCTTTAATTGCACCCGGGAAAAAACTGTGTATTTCGTGTTGGAAAAAAATTAGTATTGAAGTGGAAAAATATCAACAAGTGATGCCCCCATCTGAACAAGATGATGTGACATCTGAAATTTGTAGTTCAACAAGTGAAACTGTTTGTTCAAAAACAATTAATCTTGATCGTGTCAATGCTGTTGCAAAAATACTCGGGTTGTCTCCTCTTAAAAAAAAATACTTAAATCGATCAAAAACTTATGTCCAGCAAAAATATTATGAAATTATATCTAAACTACAATCATGCTTTAAGCATGTTACGGATAGTTCTTTTGACTCAATTGACGATGACAATTTAATTGTTGATGACAACCCAGAATTAACTGGAAAAGAAATGATAGTACAGTTGAAGAACAAATTTGATAATACTAGCAAATTGAGTGAAAAATTACAAATCCTGTCAGTCTTACCATCAAGTTGGTCAACCCAAAAAATTGTTGATATTTTCGGAGCAACTTCGTACATGGCTAAAAAAATTAAAGAAAACGTAAAAAAAGATGGAATTTTATTCATTCCTGAAAAACATAAAGGTCATCCGTTGTTAAAAACCACGGAAGAAAAAATTCAAGAGTTCTTTAGAAAACAAGACGTCAGCAGAGAACTACCCGGTAAAAAAGAATATAAATCTGCTTATGAAAACGGTCTGCGAGTGCAAAAACAAAAACGGTTAATCTTGGGTAACCTAAGTGAAATTTTTCACATGTTTAAAGAAAAATATCCATTTGAAAAAGTTGGTTTTTCAAAATTTGCAAGTTTAAGACCACCCGAATGTGTTCTTGCTGGTGCATCTGGTACGCACGTAGTATGTGTTTGCCGGATTCATGAAAATTTTAAAATGCTATTTCAAGGTGCTAGACTTGAAAAACTAAAAATGAAGGATGGATCTCAACCATTTTCTTCATATAAAGATTGTATGAAAATGGTTATTTGTAAAACACCTACGGATGACTGTTATCTTGGTGTATGCAATGCTTGTCCCGGCTCGTCCAAATTAAAAAATATTCTCGAAAATCTTTTTACGGAAAACTGTTTAGATGACATTACATATAATCAGTGGATTCAAGTAGACCGCTGCTCTTTGGAGACAGTTATAAAATCAACTGAAGATTTCGTTGATTTTGTTGTAGAATATATTCCAAAATTACTTTGGCATGACTTTGTAGCTAAACAACAAGCCGAATATTTTAAAACTACGAAAAATAATCTTGAGATAGGGCAAGTTCTTGTTGTTGCTGATTTCTCTGAAAATTATTCGTTTTTACTTCAAAATAGTGTTCAAGAAGTGTATTGGAATAACAGACAAGCGACAATTCATCCATTCGCTTGCTATTATAGATCCATTGCTGAGAATGGAAGTGATATCGTACCTCTTAGCTTGGTAATAATATCAGATAACTTAACTCATAATACTACTGCAGTTTACAGCTTCCAAGAGACATTAACGACGTTCCTTAAACATAAGATTCCAAATATTTCAAAAATAATTTATTTTTCTGATGGTGCTGCATCCCAATATAAAAATCGTTACAATTTAGTAAATTTGATACACCACGAAGAGGATTTTCAAATTCGAGCAGAATGGCATTTTTTTGCAACTTCTCATGGAAAAGGGCCAAGTGATGGTTTGGGTGGAACAGTTAAGCGATTAGCTAGCCGAGCCAATCTACAATTGACACCTGATCAACAAATTCAGACACCCGAGCAACTGTGTCGATGGGCGAAAGATAATATTCAAGGAATCAATTTTTATTTCGTCTCAGATCAACACATTCAACGTACTGAAAAAAAAACTGGAAAATAGGTTTAAAAATGCTTCACCAGTTCAAGGAGTACGTTCCTGTCATGCCGCCATTCCTATTTCGAATAAATTTATTAAAATAAAAACTTTATCTTCATCTAGCGAAGGAGAGGATGGTAAATTGAACAATATCGACAAGATTCTGAGCGAACCACGCTTTAAAACCAGGTAAAAAATAACGTTTTAATTCTTAATAATGTATTTACATTGAATAAGGCTTCAACATTCATAGCATTTTCATTTATTTAAGGTTAAGAAAAAGCAGCCCGGCATTAACGGTAGGAAAAGAGACGAAGAAAAAACGACTTTCAAAGACGTAACGTGACAAAAGGTGTACTTTTCTTAAAAAAATGCCCACATTGAGCCCCAACAAAAGATGCAACAAATAAACAAAAACAACCTTACCAATAATATTACTTTTTCAAACAAACCAGATTTTATAAATACTTATTGCTCAAAATTAAAATTTTAAAATTTTATTTTTAGGTTATTTTTTTAAAGGTTGCGAAAGAAAAAAATTCATATCTAAAAAAAAAAAAAAAACACCTCCTTCAAAGTTTTAGGATTTTTAAAGAACAGTTTGAGGTATTATATAAAAAAAAATTAGGCAAAAAAAAAATTAGGTTTTTGACTTAGTCCATTTTAAAAATTTAATATTTTGCAGATATTACATTTTTTCCAAAAAAAATTTTTTCTTCAATATATTGCTTATAGCCCCAAGTATTCTCTTTAAAATGACATACAAATCATCTTCGTATGTGCAGTAGTTTTTGAGATATAGAAAAAATAAACTCAACATATTCGGCTAATTCGGCGAAATTATGCCATTTTGAATATGACGTAACTTTTGAAAAAAAAATTTTAAAAATTTTTTTCGTTCATATATGTTCCTTATAGGATAAAAGGAACCTTCTCACCAAATTTCATTTAAATCGAAAGGGGTCGGGTCCCACTCTTGGTCGATTTGACATGGAATTACCCGTATAATAAAAAGAACGAAAATATAGTTTTTTTAACTTTTATATTTTCCAATTTATTGCCGAAAAAATTTACACTTTGTTCAATCGACTGCAGCGAGACCGAGGCTTTTTAATAAAAATGATTAAAAATTAATATTTTTTGTTTAACTTTTTATTGGAACGTATTTGGAAAAATTTTCGATATATTCGCTTGAATTTGGCAAATACGAATTTCACGAAAAAGTTGATTATTCGGCTATACAAATACGAATGTTCGTAACATCCCTAGTCTGGACGGTATAGTAGGAATAATTCGAACACAACCACATTGTATTTCTCACAAATTTTCTAATAAACTTTCCTTTAAATAGCGAATTTGTATGAAATTTTCTTTTAAACAGCATACTTTTGCAACATTTGCTACAGTAAATATGGAAATACACTTAAAGTTAATAAAATATCAAATAAATTGAAATATTTTGGCAACTTTAAAACTTAAAAACTTTGCAATAGTTGGTAGCTAAAGTTTTGTTTTTTTTTGTGTAAAACTATTAACAAATTGCATGGCAACAAATTTTTTTTCTTGCAACACTTAAAAGGTACGATTTTTCCATCATCAAAACAAATTTTTAAAGTAAAAAAAAAAAAAAATAAATAAAAAAATTTGTTTGAAAGCACTTCTTTGATTTTTTTCATATTGATTGTATTTGGTAATACAAATAACATTAAACTGGAATTTTACACAGCAGGTTCCTAAAAAAAGATAAACTAAATTTTATATAAATGATGTTTTTTTTTTTTTTAACCAAATGCTGAAATCGTTTAAAACGAAATGAGTGTCAGTCAGCTGGCTACAACTTCAACTATTTTATTTACACATGACAGAATAACTACAAACGAATTTAAGTGTTTTTGGGGAGCATAAAAGGTTTTGTGTTTTATAGAACCATTTTAAAATTTAGTGGACTATCACTCATTTTGTTGTGATTTTATTTTATAACCAAAAGGATATTACTAAACCTGGTTGCATAAGTTGTTTCTATTTCTCTTTTTGATTATCTTAATTTAATTATATTAAAAAAAAAACTCAAATGTAGATACAAAGTCAGTAAAATGTTGTTTTTATACCTCAAGAGAGGGTGTTATGCTTTTGCTCTGAAAAAAGTAACACATAAAAATGTTGGTTCTAAACCAACTTTTTAGTATCCCAATCGACTCAGAATTACTTTCTGAATTTTAAACGTTGTTTTTTTTTAATAAGATTTCTGTAATAAAAGAATTTTATGACAAATATTATACAAATATATCTCTATTAAAATGAATTTCATTACCAAAATAATAAAAATAAGATTAAAAGTGTATTAAAAACAACTTCCGAATTCTTTTGTTTTACGTTTTCGATTTCCAGAACACCCCTGAATATTTAAATTCATTCCAAATCATTTAGATATATTGGAATGGGAAATGTCAATTAAATACAGAAGTTTCACTAACTCAAAATCCATATTGTGGTACATATTAGGAATCAATAGCACTCTAATAAATCTAGATATAATAATTTGGGAAAACTTGTTAATATTAAAAAATATAAATAGAAAGAGAGAGACAAAGAGATCACATGTTTAAAAGTAGGGAATGGTAAATCGATTTCGATTCTAATTGAAAATTGATTTTGTTTTAAAAAAATATCGAATTTTCGTATTTGAATTTACCATCATTGGGCTTATGAAATCGATTTTGTTTTATTATTGTCAAAATTTTTGCAATTTCAATAAAAAAAAAAAAAAAAAAATAAAAAAATAATAACACTTTTATTTGAGTATACATTAGGGAGATCAATTATTCGACTTTTTCAATAACCAGTTTTCGAATATTCAAAATAGTTGCTATTTTAAAAAAAACGGTTTTCGGTTAAGCATTTTAAAAACAACCGGTTAACCGGTTTTAATTCGAATACATAAAAATACAATAATCAAATAAGTTTTTGTTATAAAAAGTTAATTAGAATAAAAACAACATAATTCACGAAGGCAAGGAACCAACAAAATATATAGATATGACTTAAGGTATGTTCAGACCTAATAAATATTTGACAATAAAATCCTAAAAAAAGCGGGACCAGTAAATTAATCAAACTTAAGCTACGTTCACACCTATTAAATATTTGACGTCCTACATGTAACCCCTAGTTTTATTAAAGAATTATTTGCTTTTGCTAAACGTTTGGCTAAATTAAATACCATTTAAGAGTTTCTTAATTACACTATACAATTCTCTTTTCACAAATAAAGTTTAGTAAACCAATAGAACTTGTCAAAAATGAAGCTAAAGTTTGATTAATTTATTGGTCACGCTTTTTTTGGAATTTTTCGTCAAATATTTGTTAGGTCTGAACATACCTTTAAGCTTTATTTTTTACAATTTCTATTTATGTATTTACTAAACTTTATTTCTAAGATGATAATTGTATAATGCAATTTAGAAACTGTTAAATAATGTTTGCTCTAGCCAAACGTTTTGCAAAAGCAAAAAATTCTTTAAAAAAACTAGTGGTTACGTGTAGGACGTCAAATATTTAATAGGTGTGAACAAAGCTGTAGAAATTTTGAAAAACTAAAAATTATAGGAGTTTAATAAATTTATTATTTGAGATATTCTCCCAAATTTATTTTAAATGAGTTTTAATTTGTTGGTGGCTAAGCATGTCTATATGAATCAGTAGACTTCAACCATATTTTTTAAAAGTTGCAAACAAAACCTGTTATCCATTATAGAAACAATAGTAATATGAACATGATTTTTGTATGAAATATCTGTCAATTCGTCGATCACAATTTAAACCCTTCCATGAGATTGTTTGATTCCATCAATTTTGTTTTAAGTTCTTGGTAATTTAATAAATAAAACTGAAGAATTTTTACATATTGTTGATTTCGCCGGTATGGTGTAGTTTTAAGCATGAAGACATGCTAGAACTACTTAAGGCTAGATTACACTATTATACTTTTTATTAATACATGTCAAAAACTCAAGTAATATGACAAAGTGTGATAGTGTGAATGCAATGTGTCACGAAAATGACAAGTATTATGAAAAAAGTTTGACCTCCCATACGACTTTATCGTTTTTTGAAAAATTTCTAAACAATAATACTTTTCATTGGATCAGGGTTGCATTTTATTTCATATGTGAGTGTTTATACTTTGTGTGATGATGTGAACACAAACTGGCATGTTAAATTAGATTTTTTGCCGTCGCAACAAAAGCCATTAGATTTCTATCTCACAAAGTATTATGGAATACGTAAGACTTGTGAGATAGTGTAATCTAGCCTTTAAGAGTATTTCATTCATTATTGGCAGCATATTTTACTAAAGTATTATTTGCAGTCTCTTAAAAACAACTTGGAACAGAGTCAAGTTTTACTTGGCGTATATTTATGTCAAGCTTGTAGACTAATTAAAAGTGATTAATAAAGCTACGGTCAGACTTATCAAATATTTGACGAAAAAAACGGGACCAACAACCAAACTAAAAAATCATTTCACTTAATATCAATATTTATTTTGATTAAAATACCACATCTTACAAAGAAACTGTTTTTTGCTATGTCTAGTAGTATAATTAGTTTATTTTGTAATATTAAGACTATTTTAAATCTCACTAACTATTAACAAAAGTAGGGGTTACGCTTATTTGATCAAATATTTAATAAGTGGGACCATAGCTTAAGTCGTGAAGTTGAAGAACCTTTGCAACTTATCATTTTAGGGCCGTTTAAGCACCATCACATCTTAATAATAAAACTGTCAAATTGCTAATTACTTTTTAAGCTGAACTTTTTTTTGTAGTATTTTGAATTGTTTTTGGTTTTTGTTACAAGAACACACGCTTATATAAGTGATTTGTGTTTACATTGATGATGTTTTTTGACTTTTGTAACATTTTGTTGTGACACTTTTTATAAAAAGTTTAAGTTTGCCAAATATTCAATTAGAAAAATACCTAAATTACGGATACATTTATAACAAAATAAGGAAAACGTATATAAATTACACATTACTAAAATAACCGGTTCATTTTACTAAAATAACCGGTTTATTTGATATTCGAAAAATAGACATTTTAAAATATTCGACATGGGCAAAACTTAAATAACCGGTTAAAACCGGTCGGATACAATACGATCGATCTCCGTAGTATACATACAAAGGTATGTATACTTTTCAGTTTCGTTTATTAAACCCTTGGTATACCTTCCAACTAGAGTTTTTTATCCGGACTTTTTCGATTCCCGGGAAAGCGGGAATTTTTTTTAAATTTTCCGGGATCCCGCTCCATATAAATAATACAAAGTAAATTTTGTTTTTAATTAATGAAAAAAACTTTTATAAAAAAACGTAAGGGAACTTGTTTACAAAGCAATTTTTTCTTTTTTATAAACAACGTCTATATCAGTTAAATAATGTATGTATGCAAAAAATAGCATCAACCGGACTGCTTCTTACAAACCTTTTAATTTCAATAGGTCCATTTGTAATCTTTAGGACAATGTGTTTTTAAAGTTGTGTGTTGTAGTATCTTACACGAGTTTCCAAAATGTTATTAAAGTTCGGTTTCCCCGCACTTCACGGGTATATAAACCAACACAAACTGAAAAAAAAATTGCATTTATCACCAAATAAACATACCGCTCCTTCATTGCATCATAGTCATATCTTAAAAAATTAAAAATTTGAAGTAACTTTTGCAAAGTTTTCTTTCATACCTTCTCGTATTTTATCTCAAACTGAACCGAAGTTATAGCAAAATATATCTTAAAATCTGTACATTTTAAAAACTTTAATCGCATTTTGTCAAGATTGTTTTTGTAGATATGACTATGTTGCAATAAAGGAGCGATATTTTAGGTTTCTCCTATTTTTAAGACTTGTCCATGGACAATGAAACTTTACTTTCTGCATCTTATTTTGAAATAATGTACTTTATTAACTTTTCACTTCACTAAATGTAATAATTATCAACTGTTGCACATTGATTTAAATATTTTTTTTTTTTTTTCTCATTATTTATTTATTGAATCTTCATATATTAAATATGAACTAACAATAATTAATCAAATCTTATCCTAATTCTTTATATTATGTCCTGCCAGTGCAAGACAAAAATTTTCTTCATCACGGGTTCTGTATCACATTTATATATGTGTTTATCGCTCATCTTAATGGGTAAGTGCTGCAGTGTCTCTTCTCCTTAAGCGAGTGTGGCCGCTATCATTTAAAATATTTCGAGCTAGTGGATTTGGGTGCAACTCTAGCCTTTTTAAATATTTTACCGCATACTTCGTAATAATAGTCCTTACCAGTGGCACATTGAGATCCTTGTGGATATTTGAGTTTTTAACATACCAAGGGGCAGCTGTGATTATTCGAAGAAGTTTATTTTGGCGCCTTTGAATTTTTTCGATATTTGAGGCCGAGGCAGTGCCCCATAGTTGAATACCGTAGCACCAGATTGGCTTTAAAATAGAGTTGTAAAGTAGTAGTTTGCAATCGAGACTAAGAACAGAATTTCTTCCAATAAGCCAGTTAATTTGAATTGCTTTTAGTTTCATTTGGGTTAATTTTGCTTCTATATGGCATTTCCATGTTAAACGTCGATCTAGATGAATACCGAGATATTTGACATGCGATTGTTGAGGCACTAGTTGATTATTGATTTTAATAGGGGGGCATGTTTCCCGGCGCAAGGTAAATGTAATATGTACGCATTTTTGCTCATTGACCTTTATTCTCCATTGTTTTAACCACAGTTCTAGTTGAAATATATGATCCTGCAGGTATCGAGATGCTTCACGACTGTTCTCGTGTACGCTTAGGAAAGCTGTTTCATCAGCAAAAGTTGAGGTTAGGGTGTAATTGTTTGTCGGCATGTCCGAGGTATATATAAGATAAAAAAGTGGGCCCAGGATACTTCCCTGAGGGACTCCAGCTTCAATTGTCTGAGGAGAACTTAAAAAATCGCCTTCTTTAATAATAAATTTTCGACCGACCAAGTAGCTTTCTAACAGCTTGTGTGTGTTAACCGGTAGGTTCAGCTTTAATTTATGTAACAAACCTACATGCCAGACTTTATCAAAAGCTTGAGAGACATCGATGAAGAGAGCGGAGCAATATTTTCTTTCTTCAAAGGCTTTTCTTATGGCGTTTACTATCCGATGGGTTTGTTCAATTGTGCTATGTTCTCGTCTGAAACCGAATTGATGGTTAGGTATACACCCATTAACATTTAAAATTGGGGTTAATTTGGACGCTAAGAGCTTCTCAAACAGCTTTGATATATTAGATAATAAGCTGATAGGCCTATATGACTCAACTTTGGAGTGATCTTTTCCTGGCTTTGGTATCATCGTAACTAATGAGACCTTCCATTTTTGAGGGTAGTATTCAAGTCGTAAAATAGCATTAAAGATTAAAAGAATAATTTTCTTTGCTATGCTGGGTAGCTCCAGAAGCATTTTGTTGCTGATCTTATCAAAACCAGGAGCCTTCTTGGGGTTTAAATCACAAATAGCTTTTTCGATTTCTCTTATCTCAAATCTTAGGGGAACAGCTGCTCTAGCAACAACAGGTGGTAACTCGGCCACAATATCGTGAGATATGTTTGGGGTAAATACGTTTTTTAAATGATTAACAAACAGATTTCCTTTTTCAACATCATTTCTTGCCCAACTACCATTCAAGTCTCTTAATGGTGGTTTAGAGACAACTGGCCTTTTGAGATTTCTAGCTGCACGCCACAATGAGTAGTCTGATTGTGGGGTTGCATCAAGTTCCTTAAGATATTTTTCCAGAGAAGCCGTTTTCTGAGTCTGCAGTAACTTTCTAAGCTTTTTTGTACACTCTTTTAGTAAGTTCTTAAGTAACGGGGATCTGTGCAATTGCCACTCTCTTCGAGCCCTCCTTTTTTCAGACAAGAGACGCTCGACATCTGTGGAATATATTTTAATATTTTTTGTTTTTTTGGGGGCAATACTGGAATGTTGAACAGCTAGTTTCAGAAAACTGTCAAAATTGGCAATAGAGCGATCTACATACTCCGGTGTACTAAGCGGAATATTTTCTGTGCAATGGGTGCTGAGGTATTTTCTATATTTTAACCAGTTAATTTGCGTAGCTGTCGTCGCTAAGTGACCAGTCGGAGATACAATTCTATTGGGGTTCATTATAGTAACAATTGTAGGTGTATGGTCAGAAGATAATTCTAAGGAAGCTTCAACATGGATCGTTTCTATGGGGATGTTTTTTACCACGCCGAAATCGATAACATCTGGAATTTTTTGATGATCAGTAGGCCAATATGTTGGTTGTCCGCTCGCTACCACATTTAAATCCATTTTAGAAATTGTGTTAAATAAGACACGACCCTTTGGTGTTATAAGTCGTGACCCCCAGAAGGTATGTTTAGCGTTATAATCGCCAGCAGCTAGGAAACAGGGTCCTAATGATTTAAAATATTTACAGTATTGGCTTTCTGATATTGAAAATCTAGGCGGTGAGTATAACGATGAAATTACTAGGTTTCTATTTAATTCCTCAACGCAAATGTTCGTTGCTTGGAGATAATCTTCGCGGTGATCAAACATTAGGTAGTGTTTGACTCGGGTTTTAATTAAAATGGCTGAACCTCCACAAGCTCTATCTCGAGGGTCCTTGGTATCATATAGTGTATAACCATTGATTTTAAACGTATTTCTTGAGGTCAAATGAGTTTCAGAAACCATCATGACATCAATTTGTTTATTTTTTAGAAAGTATTCTAATTCATTTTTATGTTGGCGGATGCCGTTTGCGTTCCAAAAACAGATTTTTAAACAGTTCATGGTTTGTTAAGTACAGCTTGCAATAACATCGATTGCATTCTTAGAATTTCCTGCATCATATTACCCATTGTGTTCGTAAAATTATTAACTGTTTGCACTAATGTTTCCATGGTTTTTTCAAGACGACTTAAATTAGAAACTGGAGTTTCATCATTACTTGCCGAAGCGCCTTGCATTGGCACATGGTTTGATTTAAGGACGTTAGCATACGAGGTTCAGTTATTACTAGGCTGCGGAGCTTGAATGCCATTAGTGTTTACTTGATTTGGTACCTGCATTTGTGGGGGATTAGTTTTCGGTCCAGCCGACTGCTTGACGATAGTATATACAGGGCATCCTCTATAATTGGCAGTGTGATTTCCGCCACAGTTGCTACATTTTTTAACATTGGGGTCATTTTTAGACTTATCGCACTGGACTGTACAATGTAATTCTCCACATACGACGCAAACAGGGGGTAAATAGCAGTATGCCTTAGTATGGCCAAATTCTTGGCAATTAAGACATTGAACAGGACCATTTCTTTTGTGCGGCTCCTCTATAGTTATTCTTCTGTAGAGAATATATTTTAAATTATAAATAGGATGCGTTTCATTTTTTTTAAGCTTAATGTCGCCAGGTTCTAATTCTACCCGAAATAATGGTTGGGGATTTTTTTCCCTGTTTTTAATATTTGTAACGTTTTTTATTTTAAAACCCTTCTCTTCCAAAAAAGTTTTAATTTCATCTGGGTCCACGCATGAGTCTATGCCCTTGATCACTACCTGGAGACCTTTGCTGCTCTTTAGTTGGTATGTGTAAAAGCTTTTTTTAAGGGCTTCGAATTTGTTAGTTAATTTACGAAAATCATTCTCATGATTTACTTGTATTTTTGTCTCATTTATATTTCCACGCTTGATTGCAGCTACGTAAAACGAATTTTCACCTATTATCGAGATCACGCTCTTTATTAACTCACTTGAGTTTTGCTCCCTTAGATATATCGGGGGTGGCTTAGAAGATTTTATAACGTTTGGTGCTTCCGAGGATTCATCCTCCAGAATTGCAAAACGATTTTGAGAGTTTATTTTATCAAAAGATGGTACTTTTGAAGCCGAAGCAACTGCTGCAGAGGTAGGGCTGCGACCCCGTTTAAGCACTGTTATGTACCTGTCCATACCAACTTGTACTTGAGGCTTTTGACCACTTTTTACTTGAGATGTTTGCATTGCATCTGTGTTAGAGTTCATGGTACCATTTGTTAATAAGATTGTGTTTGCCGTTGTGGCAACACTTGCAAGTGTGAGGTTTATATTTTTTAACGTATCACCATCAACCGTCTTTGTAAAAAGAGAGGGCGAAAGGGATCGTGTTCTAAAAATTGGTTTAGCCGTTAGGTAGTTACTATTGTTTTCTTTTGTTTTATTTATTACAGCATTGTCTTCGTTAGCATGCACTGTCACATAAACATTTCTATCATTCAGTTTTATTGTTGTTTCATTGTTTTTATTCATGCAATAAATTGTTTTTGTTTTTCACCGTTTAACTGTGCTTTTAATATTTTTGTTATTTATTGTATTTTACCACAACAAAAAAATAAGAACTTTAAACTAAAATGTTTTTGCTCAGAATATGTATGTATACATACACATGTATGAACATTAGTACGTATATATTTTTACTATTTTTCTTTATTTAATATTTTTTTTCGTATTAATTGTTCACTTTATGTTAAATAATTAAAATAACAAAATATATCATTTATTTTCAAGCGTCCATTCGCTGTTTATATAACAAAATCAAATGTGATTAATTAAAAATTCAAATTGTATGCGGAGTTAAGAATACACGTCTGTATCACAACAAAGCACGAACCGAACTGATTTAAATATGTACTCACTTCTTGTAATTGATCTAATTCACAACCCATCCACAGATGCTAATTTTTAGAGAATAGAAAACTAAATTTCAAAGTATAAATAGCTGTTTTCTGAAATTATAAGGAATTTTTTATTTCCCGGGATCCCGCAAGAAAAATCCCGGGAAAACGGGAAATAAAATAAAATCGTCCCGGGAATTCCCGGGAAAAAACCCTACTTCCAACATTATTAAAATCATTAATCTACTAGAAAAGCGCGAAAAAAATTAGGACTAAGTTAAAAAAATTTGGATTTAAATTGGTCATTTCCGGTTTTGCAAATGAAAATTTATTTTTAATTTATTATCAAAAGTAATTTTTGGGTATACGAAATTTTAATTTTAAAGATTTTGTTATTCGTGCTTAATTCCCAATTTTTATTCTTGATAAAAACACTGAAATTTATTGTTGATGGGATAAGCTATTCCTATGCGAATTTCACTGGTTGCTTAGGGCAGATCATCAGGAAACTTCAGCCATTAAGATTTTAGAAAAACTAAAGATATTAAACCAAATAAAACTGTTAAGCGTATAAGAATCATAAGCAACAGTTCTACTTGTAACAATATCAAAGTTTAAACAACAACGTCAACAATAAACAGTGAGTTTATTTCTTCTTACATTCCCCACTACAATTGATTGGAATTCTTCTAACATTAATTGTAGTTGTAAGTAGGTTAAGAAAAAACAAAATGCAAAAAACAACTTGCAAAAGCATGTTGCCAGTTAAGTTTTTTTAAGCCGTGCACTTGCCAGTTTATTATCAAAAGTAATTTTTGGGAATACAAACTTTTAATTTAAAAGATTTTGTTATTCTTGCTTAATTTCCAATTTTTATTCTTGATTTAATTTATGGTTTTTTTTTTTTAAAGATCAATCGATTTTCTATAAGAATCACTTAATTTTTTTTTTTTTTTCTTTCATTAGTTTTTAGTTCGTAAAAAAAATTTTAAAAAACATGTTTTTGAAAACGGCAACACTAAACGTCGACAAATAAACATCATAGAAAATAAATATTTCGCACAGTTATTCATATCTACTAGAAGTATAACTATGCCAAATATTAAGGAATTCCAACAACATTTTTTGTTGGTTTGTCCGCTTTACAAATAATGCCCCAAATAAAATTTTGTTGATTTTTTTATTCCCCAAATAAATTTTTGTTGATTTTTTTATGCGATTTTATTTTGATTTTTTAATTTAAATTTGAATTTATGCGGTTTATTAGAATTTTGGAACGAATCAGTAGGAAGCTAGATAGTCGTTTTATGCGAATTCAATTTATGCGACTTTTTTGGAACGCATCTATCGCATAAAACGAGACCTGAGGGTATTGTCATATCATCGTAACGCTTTTAGTGAACACTACACTGTACACTATATGAAATTTATGATTATGAACTTTAATTTTAAGAGTAGACCTTTGATAGGTGCCGCGAGTAATTTTGAAGCCAATGTCCCTGTACTAATACTTATTTTTTTTTTTTTTTTTAATTCCCTAAGATAATCCCGCGAAGCTCTACGCTTGTCCGCAGGACAGAAACCAGAGTCTCTGGCGGGAATCAAACCCGCAACCCCGGAGCTGTTAGAGTAGCTCACTACCAGCTAGCCTACCGAGGCATGGGATTTTGATTGATTTTGGTAAAATTATAAAACAATATTAAAGTAACTAATAACACTATGTGACAATTTTTTGACCACAATGCTCAAAAGAAGAACAGTTTTCGAGATACTTCAAAATAACCGGATTTCAGATTCTCATTTGGATTCAGCCGACACTTTTACATAAAGATTAGGTGTCAGCTTCATTTGGTCACGACTTTGTTGAAAATTTGTGACACAGTGTAATTATTAGTATTTTAGTTATTGTGTTGAACTGTTTATAGTTTTTAATCCAAATTTTTATAGTTTAATCGGGCTAAAGTTCATTAAATTTAATTTTCATTAAATTATTTTTATGAAGAAAAGAATTTTACAACATGAAATGAATTAAAATTTATTGATAATCAAAAAGTAATTTAAATTTTTGGGAATACAAAATTTTAATTTCAAAAGATTTTGTTATTCGTGCTTAATTCCCAGTTTTTATTATTGATAAAAACACTTGAAATTTATTGTTGATGGGATAGGCTATTCCTATGCGCATTTCACTGGTTGCTTAGGCCAGATCATCAGGAAACTTCATCCATAAAGATTTTAGAAAAACTAAAGATATTAAACCAAATAAAACTATTAAGCGTATAAGACTTACAGCAACAGTTCTACTTGTAATAATATCAAAGCTTAAACAAAACACATCAACAATAAACAGTGGGTTTATCTCATCTTACATTCCCCACTACAATTAGTTGAAATTCTCTCAACATTAATTGTCTTATACGCTTAATAGTTTTATTTGGTTTAATATCTTTAGTTTTTCTAAAATCTTTATGGATGAAGTTTCCTGATGACCTGGCCTAAGCAACCAGTGAAATGCGCATAGGAATAGCTTATCCCATCAACAATAAATTTCAAGTGTTTTTATCAATAATAAAAACTGGGAATTAAGCACGAATAACAAAATCTTTTGAAATTAAAATTTTGTATTCCCAAAAATTTAAATTACTTTTTGATAATAAACAAGCAAGTGCAGGGCCTAAAAAAACACTTAATTGACAACATCTTTTGTAAAGTTGTTGTTTTTATTTTATTTTGTTTTTCTTAACCTACTTACAACTACAATTAATGTTGAGAGAATTTCAACTAATTGTAGTGGGGAATGTAAGATGAGATAAACCCACTGTTTATTGTTGATGTGTTTTGGTTAAGCTTTGATATTATTACAAGTAGAACTGTTGCTGTAAGTCTTATACGCTTAATAGTTTTATTTGGTTTAATATCTTTAGTTTTTCTAAAATCTTTATGGATGAAGTTTCCTGATGATCTGGCCTAAGCAACCAGTGAAATGCGCATAGGAATAGCTTATCCCATCAACAATAAATTTCAGTGTTTTTATCAATAATAAAAACTGGGAATTAAGCACGAATAACAAAATCTTTTGAAATTTATTGATAATTTTTCATTCTTGACTGGCCGGGGAATTGAACCCACGTTCACGGACAGGTTGATTTGACAAGTTTGAATGGTATCTACACTATCTCATTAGAAATCTTCGCCGTTTAACACTCACCGCCATTGACGACGGCTGGCAGTCAATAGTCAATCATCAATCTTTACACCGAATGGTATTTTGTACTTTGGTGGATCGAAATATGCTGTCAATATTTAAAGGATATTATCAAATAAATTTTTGGTAATACAAAATTTTTATTAATAAGATTTTGTTTGTTGTGCTTAATTCCTAAGTATTAGTAATCAGTGCTCGAATAAAACAAGCAGAGAAACGTTTTCTTAAGGTATTTACTATACAAACACTATTAACGCTTGTGTTTTCCATATTTCAACCGTACAGAACACTAAAGTATAGTATCGCCCGTTTATTTTCGAACTCTGTTTTAAATAGAATGTGTAACAATTTTTTTAAGTTATTACTATTTTTTTGTTTTTGCTTTTCGGTATTAGTGGTATTTTCAATATCAAAACTAATTGCAAGAATATTTGTACATTGTAGGGTTAATAAAATATTTCCATGTTTTGATTATAATGACAAAGTGATTTATTGGTTCAATATTTTTTTGTAAAATATTTTTCTATGTAGTGTTTGCCTTTTTTTTTTAACTTTAAAATATTGTTTAAATACACTAACTACTTTTATAATTACCATATATCAATTAACAGCAAATTAAACTTGTTTTACTCCTTTTTTTCGAAATCTAATTTGTTATTTGTTAATTAATTTTTTTTTTTTTGCACACACATTTGAACACAATAAAAACCAAATTTATTATTTTTTTTTATTAAAACTTTACACTTTTTTTTAACACATTTTAGCAATATTAATTATTAATAAACATATAAACACATTATTTTTTAAATAACATTTTCTATTTGTTTTGTTTTTATTGATAACTCATTTTTACGAGTAATTAACATGAAATCTTGTTAAATTGTTTATTTAGCACTGATTATTTGCATTAATATTTTTATTACTCATATATTTTTAATTAAATTTCAATTATTGGAATTTTTCAAATACATTTTTTATGTACTTTTGTTTTTTGCTTTTAGGTTCAACAAAAACTGATAAATTTATTTATAATTTGTTACATTTAGTTGCCACAACAACGTACGATTACTAACTTCAAACTATAACCGAAAGACTGATGGATGAAGAGTTCAAACTTTTATAAATTCATATCGAGGTCTAAGAATAACAAAGTTGCATTCCAAAATAATTCACCACCACCACTACTGACAGACTGACAGGCACGTTCACACCACCCACCCTCTCTTTTTTTTTTTTTTTTTGTTTGTAAATTGCTATAAAAATGGCATAGTGCATTAACTTGCTGCCGATAGCTTTATGTTCTTACAGCGAAATGCAAATGGATGTGTTGCCAATATAAGCAAAGAAGTCCTGTTAAAGGATTCCATATACTTGGGATTTGACTCTATTCCAATCTAAACTCTCTACGCGAAGGCAAATTGAAATAAACCAAAACGAAGAAAAAAAGATAGAAACGGCAAAACTGTCTATATTTTTGTATTAAGGGTTATTCACGCACTAAAAAGACAAATACCGAATAGTGAAAAAATAATACGACAATTTTCAACCCTCATTTTGTCTGACTGCCTGTTTGCTGTCTGTCCGTCTTAAGTCGGAGTTGTTGTATCTGTTCAGAATGTTAAATAACTTTTGTGTGTGCATGTGTTGGCATTGTTGGGGAGTTAAACTGTTTTATGAGGGTTGCTTGATCATCGACAAATTGCGAGTTCTTGTTGTTGGTTTTAGTCAATTTTTAGTTCAAATAAAAATAAAAAAAAAGAAATCATAATAATAAAAGAAGGAAAATAAAAACACAAATATTTTGTCGTCAGTTTTTATATATTTTCTTGTTAATGTAAAATGAGTCAATAAATTCGACTGCAAATGTACAATGTTGCTCGTTGACACAAACACACCTACACACACACACACCTACACACACACACACACGCATATATGCATAGAAATATTTTATTATTGTGGCAAGTTGCTTGAATCTGTTATTTAAAGCTTTCTTTTTTCACCACTAATCAAGAATATTAAAAGGACTTTTTGAGGTTTATTAGAGCTTAAACGTGTTTATTTTAGCATAAAAGTGTGTAAGTTCTTTCTTCTTATTAATTTTATGCTTCCTTTAAATGGTTTTTTTTTAGAAAAAGGGGGTCAAGTTATTAAAAACATAGATTTAAGGACTAAGATCAGTTAAACTTGTTTGTACAATATCGTCGGATTTAAAAACAACTAAGTTTATATCATAATAAAACAAAGAAATATATTTTTAATACCAATGAAACGGCCTTTATTGGGAAGAAAATTTTATTAAAATAATGTTTAAATATGATTTCTGCCATGTGGCAGCCATGGCTGGCGCGTAGTAGGCGCATTTTTCGCATTAGCACCATCATCGTTTTTTAAAAAGACATATGGGCCAATGACTCCGCCAGCCCATAAAGCGTACCAAACAGTTATTTTCTGTGGTTGTAATGGTGTTTCGATAAACGCTTGAGGAGAATACAACCTCACTCCTAATCTTGCATCCCACAACCTATTTTCCTAGTTCCAACACAATGCAATGCTTAAATAGGGGTCATCCCCTGAGTGCTGGTCCTAACAAAAAAAAAAAAAAAAAAAAAATTCTGCTTATTTACGTACCCATTCAACCAGAAATGAGCTTCATCGGAAAATAAAATTTTAAATGGAAATTCAAAATCAATATCAATATACGCTTCAGCCCATTCACCGAATTATTTTGATTAAAAATTTCAACAATTTGCACGCGTTGCTCTGGTGTAAGTCGATTCATAATGAAGTTTCAAAGCAAACTAAACAAAAAGCACTATCAGCTGTTAAATGGATGCTCAAATAAGGCAGTAATGCCAATTCAAAGTTGTGACACTCAAAAAAAAAACAAAACACCCTCTAATATTTTGGCTACACTTTACTGATAAAATCTAATAAGTTATCGATCCCTTACGGTAGAATACAGGCAAAATGAACTTAGCCGACATGAACGATGAGACAAAACTAACTAAGGGGTGTGTTTTAAGGTGTTCCAGAATACAAAATTTTTAACATCATATTATCTTAATCTTAAGGACAACTTTATTCCATTAGTGTTGCACGAATTTTGTCCATATCCCAAAAAAGCGCACATTTTTTATTTACAAAGTTTATTATATTATTGGGCCTTGAGTAAGCTCCTACTCCTGAATGTCGAACTCTCGAGGCATATAGATGCAGCTTATAACTCTAGCTTTCCTGGGATATCAAATATTCGAATCTCGAATAGATCGCTCTATTTCATTTTGGTATCACTAATACCTCGGGATTTTATATTTAAGATTGACTATTGGTGTTTTTTTTAGACGAATAGAACTTTCAATAGTGAAAACTGTAAAACTATCCGTTACTACGTTTATACTAGAGTTGTCAACCGATTAAGAATAATTCGATTAATCGATCAAACAAAATCAAACTCTTGTTCGAATAATAAATCGATTAATTAATGTCGATTAATCGAACAACTTTTTTATTATAAAATAAATTGAATAAGAGCTTTAGAATTTGATTTATACTCATACGTTTTTAGTGATTTTATACAAAATGTAGGAAAGTTAAAAAATAGTATTTCAAAAAAAGATTGAACAAATCTTTGACAAAAAATTGTATCAACTGTTTTCTTTTTAACTCAAACGTTAAAAAAATTTCAAGAAAGGGGGTTTTTCGAATTTGGGTGAAAAACTTAGAAATAAACAAAAAGCTAAAAAGAAAGAATTTATTTACATATATAAATCATATCATAGAAAATGCTGTTGTTGTATTATCCTTTTTTAAATTATATGTATATATTTTTACAGTTTGCGTAAGTGTCACAATATTACCATTGCAAACGATGTAGTGGAAGATGATCCAAAGACATCAAAAAATGTCGCACTTGGTCCAATGGAAAAATACATAAAGAGTAGAGTATTCAATTAATGGTGCTTTTGCTTTAATCGGTTAACCGCTCGATTAATTAATCGAGGTTTTGGTTTAATCGGTTAATAATCGGTTAATTTTGTTATTGATCGGTTAACCGATTAATAAAGTTTTTTTTAAAAATTAAGTAATTTAAATAAATAAAAATGGAAAATTATTTATTATATGGAGTTTATTAGTAAAAAAAAAACAATAACATAACAATTCTTGAACTTAAACGAGCAAACAAAAAAATAGTTCATTAATATGTTAAACATATTTTTTATTTATGTGTACATATGTATTATGTATTTTTTAATAAATAAACTGTAAGATCATTTTATTAGTAATTTCAATAGTTTTAGGAGAACTTATAAAATAATCTTTTAGAAAAATAATTTGGTTAAAATTTTTAGGATTTAAGGGACTCTTATCTTTAGTTTTTATAAATTTTGACTTGAAAAAAATTCTTTCACTTAACGTAGATATTGGAGAAATTGAAAGCAATCCAAAATACAGAATATCTGATTTCTCAGTCCTTTTCCTGGATTTCTCTAAAAATATATAAAACTTCCATTAAGCCATTAGAGTCCTGTTTTCATTTTTCAAAATTTGTTACATTTCTAATTGTTTCGGGTAATTCTGCTTTCTACATTACATTACTATCGCGAGTCTCTTCTGTTGTCAGGTCATCTTCTTACTCATCCTGACAAAGCTCAGTACTGAACATTCTGCAAAAAAGTTAATATCCAATTTCCATAATTTCTGTTTTTGTACTGTATTTAAAGAAAGAATTGCTAGAAGGAAATATATTTTATGAAAATATATTTCGAAACACAACTTTTTTGGTGAACTTTGGTATAGATAACATTGTGAAATTCTACATACTCGGATTGTAAAATGCATTTAAAAAAGTGAGTTGCTTTGCAACTGAAGTTTTGGAACTCACCCATTATTAAAAACACAAAAAAAACATGGTTTAATACTACAAAATATATAAAATTTTCTTACATCGGTTTAATCGTTAATCGAAAAAAGCCAATTTTAAATTAACCGATCAGTTATTCGGGCAGTAATTAATCGGTTAACCGATTAACGGTTAACCGAATGAATACCCTAATAAAGAGAGACAGCGGTTGCTCTATAGAAGAAATTGTATGCAAAAGTTTAGCTGAAGATGGCAGGTCTGCCAACGCTTTAGTAATATCGAATTATAATGGAATTAATTGTTTTACAATGCCTTTAAGTAATACAACCATATGGAGTTAAGATGAAAAGTTTTACCTTTAAAAAAAAAATAAGAATTCATAGCAGATTTTAGTAAAAATAAAGAAGAAAATGGAAGATTTTCTATAGTTGTAGATGAGTAGACGAATGTAACTTATTAAAAATACGTTATTTTTTTGTAAAAAAAATTTTTTTTTATTCGTTATTCTCATCGATTAATCGAATAGTTTTATAGAAATAATCGTTTGATCGAACAAACAAAAACAATTATTTGAACAAAGTTGAAATGCGAATAATTGACAACTCTCAAGTTTATACGCACCACTTATTCGCAAATAAAATAAAATTTAACCGTTTTACGTTTTTATTTCGATGTGGCTCATTCATTAGACAACAAATGTAAAATTTATGCAAAATTGTAGAACTAAAATTCACAAATACACAAAATTTTTTTAATTTTTTCATTATTCATTAGAAAAATAAAAAGTTTATAAAAATACAGTATAAAAATAAGAATTTCCAGCCAGAAAATTGACATATAAACAGTAAGTTATTTAATCGCAAATAATTTTTATTTGCGAAAAGGCTACGTATAAACGTAGTATGTCATAGTAATGAAGTATCTTTAAGATTTTTTTTAGTATACTTTGGAAACCTCCTTGAAAAAACTTGTACCAGGCCAACGTTTTTTAATCGTGGAAATTTTTTTTCGAAAGTTCGTGTTCTGTTTGCCAAGCTTATAGAACACTTCGCCAAGTTTATCGTGCGTCCATTTGCAGCCTTATTCTATAATTCGCTAAAGCTTCATCTCTATCGCTAAAAATCTATATCTTTAATATCTATTAACGTACATTGCAAAATTTGGCAATGCCATAACAATTTAATTCGCAGCAATTTTAGCTTTTAAAATAAACGTTAAAATGTTTAAATTTTGTATTCTCTAAGACATTTTAGCGATCGAGATTAAGCTTTTGCTAAGCGAATTACAGAATACGTCTGCGGAGCAAATAATATGCAATACTATAGATCAATTCACTTTATCACTTTTGCTCTTTTGGATATCATCAATACGAGCCCGTATCGTGCGTACAGAAGAAGCCATCATCGCTGTAGACGTGAGTTGGACGGAGGACTTCAATTTTTCGATCCTACGCCGTTTTCAGCAGCTCGGCCTCTGCCAGTCTACTTTTCGGAACATTTCTGAGGAAAAATTTTGGCCTAAACCCATATAGGATCCAATTGGTGCAAGACTTAAAGCCAGCAGACAATCAATTTCGTCGTGGAAGTTTAACCAGATTTTTATCGTCAAATCATCTTCAGTAATGACACTAATTTCCGGCTTAACGGTTATGTAAACAAGCAGAATTGAAGAAAGAATGAAACAATTTGTTTTTTAATTTCGTTTTTTCTTTTTACCCACTACAACTACAATTCGAGTCGGAAATAACCCAACCAATTGTAGGGGGATGTAAGAAAAGATAAACTCACTGTTTATTGTTGGTGTTTTGTTTAAGCTTTGATATTGTTACAAGTAAGACTTTGAGTGTTTAAAACTCTTATTCGCTTTAGGATTTTATTTGTATAATATTTTTAGCTTTTCTAAAATCTTAGGAAAAGGTTTCCTGATGAGCTGACCTAAGCAACCAGTGAAATGCGCATAGAAGCTAGCTTTCCGTCAACAATAAATTTCAGTGTATTTATCAAATATGAAAAATTGGGAATTTAGCACGTCATGCAGAAATCTTATTTATGATAAATTTTGTATTCCCGTAAATAACTGTGAGCAGAATTGTCATTTTTTGAGAGAGCACAATCCTCATGCGACTTTTGGGACTCCATTACATCGCAAAAAAATCACTGCTAGTTGCGTTTTACATTCCGAAGGCGTCAACGGCCTTTTATCTTTAAATCCGAAACAGGTTCTAATATTACCGTTACTGGCGAATGCTACAGGAAAATTATTACTGATTTTTTTGTTCCTCAATACATTGCAAATCATTTGGATGAAAACTAGTTCCAACAAGACGGCGCAACATGCCATGCTCAAACAAACCAATAATTTGTTGAGTCAAACGTTTGGTGACCGAATCATCTTAAGAAATGGACGTGTGAATTGGCCACCTCGTACGTGTGATTTTTAACCTCTGGACTTCTTTTCGTGGGGGTACATCGAATTCCTTGTTTGTGCTCATAAACCAGCAACGATTGCTCATTAAGAAGCCAACATCCGACGAACTTTTGACAAAAGATTTCGGACATTTTTGACGGTGGCTGTTAAATTGCATAGACTGTTTAAGTATTTAAATACGGACTAGTCAATTTCACGCGCTCAAAAAAATGTGATTAGAAAAAGTACCACAAGTAGATATCGCTCATTTACTTCAATAGTGATATAACTAAAAAAAAAAATAATCCACTTTCGAGATAAACGCGTTTAAAGTTTTTGATTTTCTTTAACCACTTAACAAAAATAACGACACATTTTCTTCAAATTTTCTTAAAAACCATAAATAGTTCAACAAAATAACCACAATACTAATTATTGTTAAACCTAATGCACGAGCTCTATGTGTTAATTTGTCCTTCAAGTTGTGCTGAAAAAGGTCACCAAGAAAAAGAAGGACAAAAATGAGAAAACAAAAAATGTACTTTAGACTTCAAGAAGAATTCTTGACAAAAGTACGAAAAAACAGAAGTAAGGAAATACATGTAAAATCAATTCAAATGGATAATCAATCAAAAAAGCAAACTTCGATCTACCAAAGGTTAAAATACAATTTGGTTTAAGGATTGATGTTTGACTATTGAAGTCAGCAGTGGTCTATGGCTGCGAGTGTAAAACGGCAAATCCATCTGAGGAGATCGAGTGGTTGCGATCGAAACATGTCATGGTAACCTGCCGGCCGCGGTTCGAATCCCGGCCACGGTTAATAATGGAAGATTATCAATAAGAATTTTAATTAATTTTCATGTTGTAAAATTCCTTTCTTCATAAAAATAATTTAATAATTTAATTTGATGAACTTAAGCCTAATTAAAAATATTAAAAATTTGGATTAAAACCCATAAATAGTTCAACAAAATAACCACAATACTAATTATTGATGAAAATTAAACACAATATAAAGAATAACATAGCAAGCAATTCTGCATCACTAACTCCAAAATTTAATTGTTTGAGTTATGTAACTATTGAAGTAAATGAGCGATATGCTTTCCCTGTCTGAGCCTATAATTGGATTTTTTGCACAGACTAGATATTCAAAATACGTAAACCAAAATCTAAATTTTACATAAATTGGACTAGAAGAGCTTTAATAAATGTTCGCGATAGAATATCATCTTATTTGGAATTTTTATAATAATACGAATAATAACAATTGCTTCTTCCGTGGTGAAAACAACTTATCCATATCTGGTTGAACTACTTTTCTCTAATGAGTGATTGTATTGAACGTTATGTGCCACGGTAGGCTAGCTGGTAGCGAGCTAGTCTATCAGCGCCGAGGTTGCGGGTTCGATTCCCGCCAGAGACTCTGGTTTCTTTCCTGCAGACAAGCATAGAGCTTCGCGGGATTTAAAAAAAAAAAAAAAAAAAAAAACAAAATGTGATTATATATCACAATTCTGGGTAATATGTATAGTGGTACGACAATTTAATTCACATTTTTTATGTTTTATCCATTTTTAACAGATTTTAACTCGAGTTAGTCATTTCAAAAATATTTGTAGTCCTGTAAAAATCCTTTGTTATTATTTAACTTTTATAGCCCAAACTCTATATCTTCAACATTGATTAGGTTATCTTCTATCCAAAAGAAATTTTTTAAATTTCAAAACAAACGATTTAGTGTTAAAAAGAAGTAGTTTGCAAATTTAAACAGACTTTAAGATTTTTTGTTTATTAGAAAAGTTGTAAAGGCATGCTATCTGACATCTAACGGATAAAAAGTTGAAAAAAGAAAAAGAAAACACAAACATGTCATATCTGGAATTTCCTTTAACAGTTACTGAAACAGTAACAGGTGCATAAAATAAAAATCGATTTGTGTTCAAAAGTTTGGATGAGTTTGTTTTTTGTTTGTAAATTGTTGTTCAACACCTGAATGTAACATTTCCGTTTTGTTTACATTTTCCTTATATACATACATATGTATGTTTGTATGTGTGTAGTATATATAATTTTCTTTTGCCGCTGCCATTAAAACATAAAGTTCGATCCGAAGTAGTAAGTTTTTAATTATACATATACACCAACTAATTTTGTGATTTTTTTTTTTTTTTTTTTTTTTTTTTTTTTGTTAAAAAGTATGGCTGGTGCTTTTTTTGAACGAGTGTGGGTTTGTTGAAAATACACACATACATTTAAGGACCTTTTACTTTAATCTTTACCTTTTTTATGTCAGCTTTTTAAATGAATTTTTCATTAATATCATGAAAGAGGTGAAAAAAGGTAAAAAAAGATACCAAAACATTTATAAAAAAAGAAAATGTTTTTAACAACGAACGTATTTACAACAATTTGAAAAATTTGATTTAAGCACGAAAATCTTTTTAAACGTGGTTTGGCATTCACATAAAAACTCTCTTTCTCTTACACATGTATGCACTGAACCAAATTACGTAGGTAATTTGATTTCACCAATGGTAAAAGGATAAGTTTGTCATCCCATTTGTTACATCCACAATATTAATACTAGACCCTATAAAGTATATATATTCTGGATTCTTATGAGAAGAGAATTTCAAATCCGGTTGGCGGTCTGTCCGTCTGTCTGTTCAAATGAGTTTTCCGAAAACCCCAGATATTATATGGACTTGGTTGGTATATATTTATGTCAGATGTGTCCACAAATGGCTGAGATATGAGCAAAAAACTACGTATTCAAATTTTCCCCATAAAATCTCAAGTTGTTGTTGCTTTCTTATTTTTTTAAAATGGTGAGAACAGGTCTTTCATTTCACATATACCCTATTCAAGCTTCCTTCCAAAATAGAGTCTTTGTGCCCGTAAACCATCGTATTATGTTGGTATTTAGATTTAATTTGGTCCAAAATTATTTTATTATAATCGAAATCATCTTACCAAATTTTATTGGAATCGTTCTATATTTGACTACAGCATCCATACAAATACTTCTTCCGATAATGGCTTTTAATGGCATAAACTTCCAATAAATACTGGTATTGACATAAAAATTTGCGTCAACAACTTTTACAATAGCCTCTATGTCATGAAAAAATGTTGTGCTGGTAGGTCCAAAATCACCCATAGATCCCATATAAATTCATAAACATAACAAAAGCAATAATAACAAAAACATGACAACTAAAAAGGGCGAAAGTGTACACACATTAAAAAAAAGGAACAATATAATTGAAAGTTGCATTAAACAAATTTTATTTTTTTAAAATTTTATATTTAGCTGGTCTATCCCGAACATCGATTACAGCCAGTCAGGGGTGTGCTGGAAATCGAAAACGCAAGAATTTTACAAGTCGTTTTTTTTTACAAAGGTTTCAGCAATAAAAGAATTTTATGGCAAATTTTTAACAAATATTTCTCTATTAAAAATAATTACTAACCAAAATAATAAAAATTAGATTAAAAGTGTATTAAAAACAACTTCCAATCTGCGTTTTACTTTTTCGGTTTCCAGCACATGCCTGAGTGATGCCAGAAGTACAGATTTATCTGCATTTTGCAGATTTTAAAACCTAAAATTTCGAAAATGCAGATTTGAATATTTTTGGTTTAAAAATGCAGATTTCTCTACATTGTCTCTTATGTTTGTACCATTTCCACTTCTTGCATTGATAAACAAAATATATTAACCATTCATGGAAGAACCGTTTGGAAATAGCTTCATTAGTATTTAGGAATTCGGAATTACGAATTTTATTCACAAAAGATTACTTAAAAATCTTGGCACATTATTAATATCGCCGGACTTATGTAATCTGATTTTACATGAAATAAAATGCATAAGTACTTATATCCTTTTTTATACCTCATTCTTCGAGGGCCACTTATATTTACCAGTACCCATGTTCTGTAACTTCAGTGAGAACTTCACGCATCGAAACGATGTGAAACAAAATATTCCATCGTTTCTTGAAAATTAAAAAAAAACTGTGTCTGTAACTCATGTCGAAAACTATCAAAAGAGATTACGTCGTTACGTTATAAATGTAATAACATTGCACTCGAAGCCGATGTGACGACGACCAAAATGTACTAAAATTTAACATTTTTCAATGACGGCGGCGAAAATATAACCGTGTAAGTGTAAAGTGAGACTTTAATGTTTGTTGTTTGCCAACGAACTTTGAAAACATTCGTATATTTTATAGAAATGTTTAAAGCAAAATAATTAAACAATAAAAAAATGTGCCAAGAACAAAATATTATTGTTGTTATTCTTGCATTTTGAGTGTTAAAATGTTTTTTCGCCCACTCTTTATTCGTGAGTATATTTTTCACAAAAATGTTAAAGACACACTTTTTCCGTAAACTGGCGAGTAATTTCCTTACGTGATAGCTAGTACTCGCCAAAAAAGTTACAGACACAGTTAAGCGAGGAAAACAGCAGCTTGTTTCAATATATGGCATTTTTGTTTCATTTCAATCGAAAATTTTCTCGACGCGAGAGTTACAGAATATGGACACAGAACAACTTTTAAAACCACCATCGATTTCAAATTCCAGAGCATTGGCCGTATCCTTTGAAATTAATTGTTTTATCTTTTTCTAAATAAACTACAAAAACATATTTTTTTTTTTGAAGATTTATCAAAGATCCTTAAAATTTTGACGCAAATTTTTTTATTGAAAAATTATGGTTTTATTTGCTGATTTTATCTCTTAGAGTTCTGGCGCAGCTTGTAATTGTCAAGGCATTGCATTTTCTAAATTTTCGGAGATTTCCGGAGTTGTTTCTGTCCATGCTTAGTTTTCAGCTTTTAAATACTGCAAATTTCATATTATTTGAGTTTTTTCTCTTACAAATCTCACAAATGTTCTCTAAATTGGGTGATTCACAAGGTGTGGTCTCAAGTCATATCGTCATAATGTTATAAAAAATATTTTACAATTGTTAAAAAAAAATATTATTGTGTTTCAAACATAATAAAAATTGTAATTGTGTTCATTGATTCGTCATAGCTGTACAGTAAAAAAACTAAATTATAAGCGGTTGCCCACAGCAGTCATATATATTTCTAAATTAGGGAATTAAGTTGTCTGGAAGCATAATGTAGCAGCTATTCGCTGCAAAATCCACTCTCTGAACAATACAGGGGTGTGCTGGAAATCGCAAACGCAAAACGCAAGAATTTTAAAAGTCGTTTTTTAGTAAGATTTCTGTAATAAAAGAATTTTTTGACAAATATTATACAAACATTTCTCTATTAAACAGAATTTTATAACAAAAATTAGATTAAAAGTGTATTAAAAACAGCCTCCAAATTATTGCGTTTTGCGTTTGCGATCTCCAGCACACCCCCAATAGTTTCAAATTATGCTGTAAAATTTTCTTATAAAGATATCGGTCCATTGTGCCTTAAATAGAAACTAAATTACCACATCCAGATGAAGCACGGCTCTCGAAACCATAACACTGCCATTTCCATGTTTGACTGCCGGTATAATATTCTTTGGATTTAAGACTGTGACTGTTTGGATTTAAGACTGTTTATTTTCTGTCGTCAATGGGTGGCGGCGCGGTGTATTGGTTAAAGTGCTTGCCCAGAAAACTAAGCACCCCAGGTTCGGTCAATGGTTTATAAATTAAGTGGGTTCAACCCCCCTTTAAAGAAGCCTTTAGACATAGAAAAAAATCACCCCTATTCTGCGTTTCGATTCGAATCGAAATTTTCTCCGTCTGGCAGTTTTGGTATTCTGCGTTTCGATTCCGCTCAGTTTCTTTCGATTGTATGTATTCTGCATTACGATCGGAGCTCCGTTTCTCTCAGTTGTTTTTTTTTGTTAACGGAGGTTTTTTTTACTTTTGTTTTTTTAAGTAAAAAAGTGAAAAAATGTAAGTACAAAATTAAAAAATTCAAAAACGATTTAAATACAAATTATTATATATTTTTTTTGTTTTAAATTGTTATTTTTTGTACTGGAATATGAGTTTTTTGTTATGTATGTATGCAGGTCAAAAACAACAACACCGGAGCAATACGAGCAACAATAATGCAGCTGCAATAGACTCCATTTTTCCTTAAATTTTAAATAAAAATGCAACTCACTAAATTATTTCTTTACAAACAGTTTTTATTAACATTTTGTCTTTACATATTTAACCACAACACTTTTATTTTCTACTTTTTTAGTTAATTTCAGCTTCACTAGATTATACACACTTTTATATTTATTCAAAACTTATTTTTACCTTTTTCTTTTTTTATTTTATTTCAATATTTTTCTTTTATTAAATTTATAAACAATTTACTTTATTATACACAGAACTTGTTTTATTAAATTTGACATTTGTTTATGAAAATGATAACAGGGGCCAGATTCTGGCATTCGTGATCGAGTACTTTCTCGATTCGAAAGCAATTTAATATCTAACTATTTCAGTCAATACTGAACGAATTGGAAATATTTTTTCGTTATTGTAAAGCATTCATTTGAGTTTCACAATATAGAAAAAAAAATTTTGATTAGTTCAGTATTGACTGAAATAAAATTGCTTTCGAATCGAGAAAGTACTCGATCACGAATGCCAGAATTAGGCCCCAGACTTGCTTATTCTGCTGTTTCATTTCCATATTCCACATTGATACAATTGATTATGATTATGGTTTTATTTGCTGATTTTATCTCTTAGAGTTCTGGCGCAGCTTGTAATTGTCAAGGCATTGCATTTTCTAAATTTTCGGAGATTTCCGGAGTTGTTTCTGTCCATGCTTAGTTTTCAGCTTTTAAATACTGCAAATTTCATATTATTTGAGTTTTTTCTCTTACAAATCTCACAAATGTTCTCTAAATTGGGTGATTCACAAGGTGTGGTCTCAAGTCATATCGTCATAATGTTATAAAAAATATTTTACAATTGTTAAAAAAAAATATTATTGTGTTTCAAACATAATAAAAATTGTAATTGTGTTCATTGATTCGTCATAGCTGTACAGTAAAAAAACTAAATTATAAGCGGTTGCCCACAGCAGTCATATATATTTCTAAATTAGGGAATTAAGTTGTCTGGAAGCATAATGTAGCAGCTATTCGCTGCAAAATCCACTCTCTGAACAATACAGGGGTGTGCTGGAAATCGCAAACGCAAAACGCAAGAATTTTAAAAGTCGTTTTTTAGTAAGATTTCTGTAATAAAAGAATTTTTTGACAAATATTATACAAACATTTCTCTATTAAACAGAATTTTATAACAAAAATTAGATTAAAAGTGTATTAAAAACAGCCTCCAAATTATTGCGTTTTGCGTTTGCGATCTCCAGCACACCCCCAATAGTTTCAAATTATGCTGTAAAATTTTCTTATAAAGATATCGGTCCATTGTGCCTTAAATAGAAACTAAATTACCACATCCAGATGAAGCACGGCTCTCGAAACCATAACACTGCCATTTCCATGTTTGACTGCCGGTATAATATTCTTTGGATTTAAGACTGTGACTGTTTGGATTTAAGACTGTTTATTTTCTGTCGTCAATGGGTGGCGGCGCGGTGTATTGGTTAAAGTGCTTGCCCAGAAAACTAAGCACCCCAGGTTCGGTCAATGGTTTATAAATTAAGTGGGTTCAACCCCCCTTTAAAGAAGCCTTTAGACATAGAAAAAAATCACCCCTATTCTGCGTTTCGATTCGAATCGAAATTTTCTCCGTCTGGCAGTTTTGGTATTCTGCGTTTCGATTCCGCTCAGTTTCTTTCGATTGTATGTATTCTGCATTACGATCGGAGCTCCGTTTCTCTCAGTTGTTTTTTTTTGTTAACGGAGGTTTTTTTTACTTTTGTTTTTTTAAGTAAAAAAGTGAAAAAATGTAAGTACAAAATTAAAAAATTCAAAAACGATTTAAATACAAATTATTATATATTTTTTTTGTTTTAAATTGTTATTTTTTGTACTGGAATATGAGTTTTTTGTTATGTATGTATGCAGGTCAAAAACAACAACACCGGAGCAATACGAGCAACAATAATGCAGCTGCAATAGACTCCATTTTTCCTTAAATTTTAAATAAAAATGCAACTCACTAAATTATTTCTTTACAAACAGTTTTTATTAACATTTTGTCTTTACATATTTAACCACAACACTTTTATTTTCTACTTTTTTAGTTAATTTCAGCTTCACTAGATTATACACACTTTTATATTTATTCAAAACTTATTTTTACCTTTTTCTTTTTTTATTTTATTTCAATATTTTTCTTTTATTAAATTTATAAACAATTTACTTTATTATACACAGAACTTGTTTTATTAAATTTGACATTTGTTTATGAAAATGATAACAGGGGCCAGATTCTGGCATTCGTGATCGAGTACTTTCTCGATTCGAAAGCAATTTAATATCTAACTATTTCAGTCAATACTGAACGAATTGGAAATATTTTTTCGTTATTGTAAAGCATTCATTTGAGTTTCACAATATAGAAAAAAAAATTTTGATTAGTTCAGTATTGACTGAAATAAAATTGCTTTCGAATCGAGAAAGTACTCGATCACGAATGCCAGAATTAGGCCCCAGACTTGCTTATTCTGCTGTTTCATTTCCATATTCCACATTGATACAATTGATTATGATTATGGTTTTATTTGCTGATTTTATCTCTTAGAGTTCTGGCGCAGCTTGTAATTGTCAAGGCATTGCATTTTCTAAATTTTCGGAGATTTCCGGAGTTGTTTCTGTCCATGCTTAGTTTTCAGCTTTTAAATACTGCAAATTTCATATTATTTGAGTTTTTTCTCTTACAAATCTCACAAATGTTCTCTAAATTGGGTGATTCACAAGGTGTGGTCTCAAGTCATATCGTCATAATGTTATAAAAAATATTTTACAATTGTTAAAAAAAAATATTATTGTGTTTCAAACATAATAAAAATTGTAATTGTGTTCATTGATTCGTCATAGCTGTACAGTAAAAAAACTAAATTATAAGCGGTTGCCCACAGCAGTCATATATATTTCTAAATTAGGGAATTAAGTTGTCTGGAAGCATAATGTAGCAGCTATTCGCTGCAAAATCCACTCTCTGAACAATACAGGGGTGTGCTGGAAATCGCAAACGCAAAACGCAAGAATTTTAAAAGTCGTTTTTTAGTAAGATTTCTGTAATAAAAGAATTTTTTGACAAATATTATACAAACATTTCTCTATTAAACAGAATTTTATAACAAAAATTAGATTAAAAGTGTATTAAAAACAGCCTCCAAATTATTGCGTTTTGCGTTTGCGATCTCCAGCACACAATAGTTTCAAATTATGCTGTAAAATTTTCTTATAAAGATATCGGTCCATTGTGCCTTAAATAGAAACTAAATTACCACATCCAGATGAAGCACGGCTCTCGAAACCATAACACTGCCATTTCCATGTTTGACTGCCGGTATAATATTCTTTGGATTTAAGACTGTGACTGTTTGGATTTAAGACTGTTTATTTTCTGTCGTCAATGGGTGGCGGCGCGGTGCACAGAGGGATTTGTCCATACAATGTTTGGCAAAAAATATAAGGAGTGCTCGTAGAATGTTAAAATTTTGCTCTGAGCCTTTATTTAGCTCAATTAAGAAAAATATAAGGTTTCATCAAAATTGGCCACGCCCTCCACCCACCGCCCATAGAACCCAAAATTTTTTTTTGGCCCAAAGTTTTTGAAATTTTGCTCTGAGCCTTTATTTAGCTCAATTAAGAAAAATATAAAGTTTCATCAAAATTGGCCACGCCCTCCACCCACCGCCCATAGAACCCAAAATTTTTTTTGGCCCAAAGTTGTTGAAATTTTGCTCTGAGCCTTTATTTAGCTCAATTAAGAAAAATATAAAGTTTCATCAAAATTGGCCACGCCCTCCACCCACCGCCCATAGAACCCAAAATTTTTTTTTGGCCCAAAGTTTTTGAAATTTTGCTCTGAGCCTTTATTTAGCTCAATTAAGAAAAATATAAAGTTTCATCGAAATTGGCCACGCCCTCTACCCACCGCCCATAGCATCCAAAATTTGTGAGATTCGGCCCAACGTTTAAAAAAGTGACTAAGAAATCGCTTTTGAACTGATTTTTTCACAATTTGAATTTCTTTAATAGTAAGCACCATGTTTTTTGTTTTTATGAAATCAGTTAATAAATCCACATTATTATTGCAATTTATAAGTTCCTTGCACAATTCACTATATGAAACACAAAATGAACCCATTTTAAATATTAGTTACCTTTAATAATTTTCTTAAACTTTTTTAGGCAAATATTATTATTTCAAATAATCATATGGTTTTGTTTTTCTTTTTTTGTTATGCACTTTTTCGATATTGCTGTCAATCAGTTATTAAAAAGTAAAAGTAAAAGTAAAAGCCTAAAAGTATACAAAACCTTTTATTGTAAATAAGTATGCATTGCAGTTTATTGTAAATATTCACAAAAAATACGTGAGTTTTATCACAAAATTTATAAGTTTGTTCAGCGATCGCAAAAAGTCGCAGAATTTTTTTACATAAAATGAAAGAAAACATTCCAAACTTTCATTTAGTAGTACAGTAGACGCTCACAAATTAGAGCTTTCAGTAATTCGAACGTCCAGAAATTAGAATCAGTGTTTGCAATACATTAAACGCTCTAAAATTCGAATTTAAAATTCTAATTTCAGAGCGTTTTTTTTTTTTGTTATTTGAACATAGCAAAACTAAAAAGGCAAATTACCAAATCATATATGTTTTTTCCTTATTTGTTGTTTTTTGTGGCATTTATGTATATTTGTGTCTGGTTTAATTGTGAAATTCGAAGCACGTGTACATATTTTGGAAGTCTCTATTTAAAAGTGAAAGTGTATCATTAAAAATGTCTAATAAATGTAAAAAAAACACTATCATTACAAACTAAGGTCAAAATATTAGAAAACCTTGACAAAGGCGTTCAAGGGAACCGGCTAGCCCTAGATTTTAATGTTACGACATCTTCAATCAGCTATATCAAATCACATAGAACAGCAATATTAAATGCTGTTTCAGGAATCAAGGAACAAATCACAGCGCTGAAAACCCAAAAATGGAAAGTCGTCTGTATGAGTGGTTTTTAAATCAACGAGAAAAAAGGTGTGCAGTGACTGGGCCCATACTTAAAGAGAAAGCTAAACAAATATTTAGAGAGGAATATCCCGATAAAGATGAAAATGCAATCCGTGCAAGTGATGGATGGTTTTCCAAATTAAAGAAACGACACGGTATCCGTTTTTTAAAAATTTGTGGCGAGATTCTTTCCAGTGATGTTGCTTCTATCACTCCTTTTATTCATCGATATCGTGCAAAGGTCGCTGAGATGGGGTTAATGGAGTCACAAATATATAATGTCGACGAAACCGGATTATTTTTTCGTTGCCTACCAGACAGAACATATGTCTCTGCTTTTGAAAAAAACGCCCTTGGACATAAAATTCAAAAAGACAGAATTTCAGTCCTACTCTGACCACATAAATTAGTTTCATTGGTAATTGGAAAAGCAAAAAACCCCAGGTGTTTTTAAAGTTTCAATAATTCTCTGCATTACAACTTTTCAAAAAATGCTTGGATGTTCTATAATATATGTAAAATAAACCTCTCTATATATACAATAATTTACGAACGACGATATGTAAATTTTTTTAGTTTTTAATTAAGAAAAAAATACATGTGATGTAATTTGACTGAATTGTTATGTTTTGTTGCCATTAGTTTTTTTATATTCATATTTTTAATTTAAAAAAATACATTTAATGTATTGGACTGAATTGCTACGTTTTGTTTTCTTGTTTTTATCAAATAAAATTGAATTAAAAAAATTTTAAAAGTGGTTTATTTAAGTGTTTGGAAGTAAATTTACTTTATTTTTTATTCGGAAAAAAAAGTCCAGAAATTAGAATAATTCAGAAATTAGAATCGCCTCAAAAACAAAGCGGTTCTAATTTGCGAGCGTCTACTGTATTACCAACACGGAGGTAGACCGAGCTAACTTATTTTTTTTCTAATGAAAACTGCAAATGCTAAATTTTTTGGAGTCATTTTGATATGCTCAGATCTCTTAAACTATATATATAATTTAAATATTTTTTCTTTCCTATTAAATTTAAAATACTATATTTTAATACAAATGCTCTAAAACTATTGGTAGTTGAACCATATTTATTGTATAAACAACTGAAATGTAGTAAAATTTTCATCAGTTTTCGTTGCATAATATTTAGATAACTTTAACACATTCTTTTTTATACAAAATTTTATTTTTTTCGAAAACAAATCATGGTTTTCTACTAATGAAACAGTTCTTTACAGAATTGCATCATTAGATTTCTAAAAAATAACTGTAAAAAAATAGACTTTTTGCCAAAAAAATACCACTGTGCGGTGTATTGGTTAAAGTGCTTGCCCAGAAAACTAAGCACCCCAGGTTCGGTCAATGGTTTATAAATTAAGTGGGTTCAACCCCCCTTTAAAGAAGCCTTTAGACATAGAAAAAAATCACCCCTATTCTGCGTTTCGATTCGAATCGAAATTTTCTCCGTCTGGCAGTTTTGGTATTCTGCGTTTCGATTCCGCTCAGTTTCTTTCGATTGTATGTATTCTGCATTACGATCGGAGCTCCGTTTCTCTCAGTTGTTTTTTTTTGTTAACGGAGGTTTTTTTTACTTTTGTTTTTTTAAGTAAAAAAGTGAAAAAATGTAAGTACAAAATTAAAAAATTCAAAAACGATTTAAATACAAATTATTATATATTTTTTTTGTTTTAAAATGTTATTTTTTGTACTGGAATATGAGTTTTTTGTTATGTATGTATGCAGGTCAAAAACAACAACACCGGAGCAATACGAGCAACAATAATGCAGCTGCAATAGACTCCATTTTTCCTTAAATTTTAAATAAAAATGCAACTCACTAAATTATTTCTTTACAAACAGTTTTTATTAACATTTTGTCTTTACATATTTAACCACAACACTTTTATTTTCTACTTTTTTAGTTAATTTCAGCTTCACTAGATTATACACACTTTTATATTTATTCAAAACTTATTTTTACCTTTTTCTTTTTTTATTTTATTTCAATATTTTTCTTTTATTAAATTTATAAACAATTTACTTTATTATACACAGAACTTGTTTTATTAAATTTGACATTTGTTTATGAAAATGATAACAGGGGCCAGATTCTGGCATTCGTGATCGAGTACTTTCTCGATTCGAAAGCAATTTAATATCTAACTATTTCAGTCAATACTGAACGAATTGGAAATATTTTTTCGTTATTGTAAAGCATTCATTTGAGTTTCACAATATAGAAAAAAAAATTTTGATTAGTTCAGTATTGACTGAAATAAAATTGCTTTCGAATCGAGAAAGTACTCGATCACGAATGCCAGAATTAGGCCCCAGACTTGCTTATTCTGCTGTTTCATTTCCATATTCCACATTGATACAATTGATTTTGTAAACATTGTTATCTTCTTCTTATTCTTTCGATTCCGTTTTTCTGCAGAATACCAATTTTCGATCGTAACGGAACTGAATGCGGAGACGTAATCGAAATGCAGAATAGGGGTGAATATTTCAAGAAAATTTTTAACAACACACTTTTTATTTAATTCAATGAAAAAATTTATCAAAACTACACTTTGCAAAATATCACTTAATAAAACATATTTAATAATTAAATAATTAAATATTTCTCCATATTCACTAAAAAAATATTTGAATCAAACTAAAGACAGTATTTTTACAACTCTTGTCTATTTTTTAATAGCTCATAATTCTCATTCGCTTTACAGTTTTATTTGTATAATATCTTTAGTTTTTCCAAAGTAGTTGGAAAAAGGTTTCCGGATGATCTGACCTAAGTACCCACCGAAATGCGCATAGGAACTAGTTTATCGCCCCACAATAAATTTCAGTGCATTTATAAAAGAATAAAAATTGGGAAATTAGCGCAGCGTAATTAATAAATGAATAAAGAAATAAAGATTAGATTAACATTTTGTTTGATTTATTCAACATTTAAAATAATTTATTTTAACAAATCACGTAAACTTTTTGTTGAAAACAATTATTTGGGGCAACAACTTTTTTTATTGACTCAATAAACTTGGTTGTTGACTAAAAATGCAATAACCATACCTACAAACTTTTTTATCAATACCGCAAAAATGGTCATCGCAGAAAATTTTTTTAATCAAATATGCGATTTTCGTATTCAAATATGAAAATTATTTATTTCTGTGGACCTCACCTCGTCCTGAAATAGGGAATGGCATCATGGCAAAGGTCAGGCATCCGCCACCTCCTGGGGGAAAAAGGTACGAATTAAAGATTAGCAAAATTCCCACCACTACACCCAATGCATAGAGAGCGTTGTTTCTAGGCAACGACAGATGGCAGCCCCATTATCCTAGAACCTGCTACAGCAGACCGATTATCGAAACTTATAAAAGGTAAAATAACAATACTGAATGGATCGGCACGCCAAGAACGAGCACAGTGCAATATTACATGGAAAGACGCGAAAAAAAACTGCAAGAAATCGTGCAAGATGGAAATTCTTTATGAAAGCCATATGCTCCCAAAGGGGATATTGGAGAAAAAAACCCCCGTTGTATAGTTTTTGGGTGGATACTACACTCACAATATTCTGTACGTAAAATTAACTGAAATTTAAATATAAAATAAATGAAAGTTCAATTAAAAACCGGTCTACCTATTTTTCATTTATTTTTAACAAAAAGTTCATTTAATTTTTACTGTCAAAAATTCAGCACCATATTTCGTAAAATCAAATAAATATTCAGTTATTTTGTAAAATTTTACTGTCAAAAATTCAACACCATATTCAGTAAAAACGATTAAATATTCAGTTATTTATTAAAATTTTACTGTCAAAAAATTGACCACATATTCAGTAAAAACAATTAAATATTCAGTTATTTTATTAAATTTTCGTTTACTCCACAAAAGAGCCGGATTTCTAAAAAATACCAGACAGACACCTGTCCGCTTGTTTTTCTTATAAGCGAGAGAGGGAGAATATTTTTATTTACTTACCCAGTTACACACGTTTGTTTTACTTTTGTTGTACTGACCACGTTGTTTACAGAAGAACTCTCAATTATAAGACACCAGCAGCATGACCGATATGGCTTCCAATTATTTTACTTTTAAAATTTGATGTATTTAACTAAATTATTTTAACAAATAGAAAATGGGAATTGCTTACACAAAACAAGCAATTCATTTTTTATAGATAAGTAAAAATTAACTTTTGGTAGTAAAATTAAATAAAATAACTGAATATATAATTGTTTTTACTGAATATGGTGTTGAATTCTTGACAGTAAAATTTTATAAAATAACTGCATATTTATTTGTTTTTACGGAATATGTAGTTAATTTTTTGACAATTAATTTATATAAGATAACTGAATATTGATTTGTTTTTACGGAATTCGCGGTTGAATTTTTGACAGTAAAATTTAAATGAACTTTTCGTTGCTTTAAATAACATTTTTATTTACTTTAACATAAAGAAGAATTTAACTCAATCAACGGACAATATTAACTGCAACTGAAAATCCGTATTAATATGCACTTAGTTTTTTGAATAACTGTTAGAATCAGTTAAAAATAAATTTGCTTGGAATTTTAAATGTTTATTTATTTAAAAATGACTGAACGGAATATTTCTTAAATAAACTACAGTCCGTTACTGTAATAATATTGTGAGTGTATTTTTGAAACATTTGTTAATGTGTTCCGCCAATTTTTGGACACTTATTTATTTTCGGATACCAATTTACTCATTTAAGAATATTTCTATAATTTTAGTATTTTCATTTTTATTTAATGCCTTGTACTGTACAATGGCTTGAATTTACCGTTTTTGCAATTTCTAAAAAACTTTTTGCTCTTTACGGAGATATTTCTTGAAGATTCTCCATTTTTAAGATCAAAAATTTTTCTAAACGCAATATTTTAATATAATGTTACTAATTTAAATACTTGTATGGCAAGCAAAATATAATATCAGCTTAAAGAATGCGATTCCCCTAGTTCCGTTATGTATTTTTCAAGTTTTCCTAGAGGTAGTCACGTTGTATGTAGAGTTTAGTCCTACTTATAATTTTGTTTAACGTTTTTAATTTCCATGTTCTTCTTTAAAATAATTTTTTTTTTTTCAAATAATCTTATTTAGTTATTTGTGGTCTAAAATTAGTATTCATTATCGCTGCCAATTCCCAAAATTCGTAAACTAGTAGGTTGCACGTAGACTTTACTCCTTTAGTGTATTATAATAAGGGTAATCACGATGTCATTGTGCAAATTTGCAGTTTGTAAATTTTCAGTGCATATTATGATTGATCGTAAGCATCTACCTTTATTTTTTGTGCAAATGTGCTATTTTTCTAAAAAATTATTCTGGCAACACAAAAAACTTCTGGCAGCACTGTAAAAAATCTGCATTTACTTAAAATTATACGCAAGCAAGTTTAAATAAATTATTTCTTTTTAAATTATTTAAATTTAATTCTCTATTTTATATTAAAACCCTAAAATGTTCAATTTATAAATTTCCTTAAAAAACAATATGGCGCTGAATATGTCAAATGCTATTGTTTGCAACTGAGCAAATATTCACTTCTAAGTTTGCTCATGGATGTTTTAGTGCAAACGAAGTAAAATAGAGCAAATTGAAAATACGTAGATTTTGTTGCTGTGTTGTGTAAATGAAGTGCTGGTTCACACTCTTCAAGTTTTAGACGTCAGGTCTTGAGTTTATAGGAGGAGAAATTAATGGCGTTCCCTTTTCCCTTCTCTCATAAAAGCTCAACACTATACAGTTAAAACTTGAAGAGTGTAAACCATCACTAAATGGTGATATAAAAATACATACATCAATGTTGTAAAATATTAACTTCAGCCGGCTAATGATTCCGTTAATAGTGGACCGATGCTAAAGGTTTTTCGCGGCATAGATTTCTGACAACATATCCTAATAAAAACAGCTGATGTTATTACAGAAGCCATGTTATATAGATACACCATATGTTTGTATCTTGCAGTGGGAAATTTGACAAGTCAGGTGTAAAAAACATGTCATGTACGGGTACCTTAAATAACATTCGGCACTAAAAATTTTTACACGAATCTTCACTTTATAACATAATTTTGTTCTGGCGGGTCCATGATTGCCCATCGGTTCCGAAAAGGGAACACTCTTAATTTCTTTTAAATAATGTGGTGTAGAGTATCATATGGCCGGGCTAGACCGACAATTCTTTCTTTGTTGGTAGTGTATCTGTGTGTTGTCTTGGCGTGTGTGTTTTTATTTTTTGATATTATTGCCAAAGCTGTTAAATTATAGAGTTTCTTTGTTTTTAATGAAAACGTGAAAAAACAATACTACAAATAACAAAAAGGAAAAAAATCCTAAAACGTTTCATCAAATACACACACCCAACGACAAATTTCGACGAACGAAGCAAAAAAAAAGTGATACACACTAATGAAAACATTTCAAATTACTTTTCTTGTTTATGTGATTGTTTTGTGCTTTTTCCGAGAATAATGGTTTGTGTATATGATTGTGTTTGTTTGTTAATTTTTATGGTTGTATAATAAAAGTTTTGTTTTGAAACAATTCAACCACATGTTTAACACAAAACAAGTACAAGATGAACATCTGATGTTTTTTGCGATTTTTTTATTGTTGTTGGTTGTTGTTAATAGAAGTGTAATTTTGATTCGTTGGAAGTGTGTATATAAATTTTAAAGTTTCAAATGTTCACAAAAGAAAAATCAAAATAAGTTTCGTTTTGGGGCATTTGAGGATTTCTAAAAGATTTTTAACATATTTAAACTTTGTACCAGCAATTTTGCATTTTTTTTTTTTGGACAAACCACAATATTGTAGAGGGTATTATGCGTTTGTGCTGATGTTTCTAACACCTTAAAATCTTGGTCTTAGATCCACCTTTAAAGTATACCGATCGACTCAGAACCACTTTTTGAATCGGTCAAACTATGTCCGTCCGGCTGGCTGGTTGACCTTGTGCGCAAAGTATTTTGGAAATAATTTTTTCAAATTTGGTACATTTGTTTTAATTGCCACAAAGACCAAGCCCATTGCAAATGGGGAAAATCGGCCCATAATATGACATAGCCCTCATACCAGCTTCGTTTCGGAATAAAGTCTCTGTGCCTTAAATCCATGATTATTTTGGTATTTTAATTATTTAATTTTAAAACTGAAGGATAAGCTAAAGAGAGGTTTAGATTTGAGATTGCTATATTATATTCACATATTTTTTACATATGGCAACTCCAATTATACGTATATTTTGTAAATGTAAAAAAGTACGTAGTTGCCAGTTCGTATTTTTATTTTGGCAAACATAATCGGGTTTTTCTTAAGTATTGCCACATTTTCAAAAATGTTAAGTCTATTTTATACAGCAGTTGTGAAAACGAAAAATAGTTGAAGGTAACTTTATTCCTCACTAGTGCTAAAGTACCGTTAACTAATTCGAACTGTATAGATACCGTGAAAACGGGCCTAAATCTTCTAAACAAATGTTATTGGATTGAATCTATACTTGAACAGCGTTCTCATACAAATACTACTCCCGAAAATAACCTTTAATCCCATAAATTTTTTATATATGTTGTTATTGACATACAAATTATCGTCACTTCTACGAAAGCTACTATGTCAGGACAAAATGTTGTGCTGGTTGGTCCAAAATTAACCATAGGTCCCATATTAATCCCCTTTGTACACTTGCATACATTTCGGAGGCACGCATGGAAGATGTTGAATTATCTTATATCTACTATCAATAAAAATGTCACCATTTCTGAAAAAAAACTTTTATTTTTTTTAAATACTTTTTTCTACAAAAGTGCCAAAGTCTTAAAAGAAACCACCAAAATATATTTGGAATTCATTTGGTTTAAAAAACTAAAACTAAAAACTTGACAAATGATAACGCTGCTTTCAAATGAAATGCCATTTTGTCAGTGCTGCCACAATAATAATAGAATTTGTTGCCACTTTTTTTGTGATGACACATTAAAAAAATCGAAAGATGTAAAAGGGAACAAAATGAGATAGCGACATTTGGTAAAGATGTTGAAAAATTTGGATTTTTAACTCTATGTAGGATTACCGCTCGCCCGACTTAAGTAGCAATTTGACTCTTTTTTAGCGGCCTGCGACTTTTTGTGAGACTTTTTTTATCATCTTCTTTTGCTACTTTTTTCATTTTTACCATATTTTTTATAAAGTTTCTCACAAAAAACATTTAATTTGAAGTAAATTATAAATTTTCTTATTGTTTTTATCAAAATAAAAAAAAAAATCGTCAAAACAACGTCGTCAAAATTCAAAACCAGTTCACATGTTATTGTTCCTTTGGCAAAAACTTAATTACTTTTTTGCAACCTTGTCATGTATACAATGTATTTAAGAAATTTTTCGCAAAGTTTCAAAGAATAGTTTTAGCAAAAAATAAAAAGCTGTGATGTTTGCATTGCTCATTTTACAAAATTATTTTTAGCCACCGAGTCGATGAATGCAGGTCGTTCCAAGAAACGTAATATTTGGTGATAACATTCGAAACACTGGGAACTGAAGTATAAATGGCTTAACTAAGACAAGGAGTCGGAGCGGTCTTTTGCAGTGTTTGTAAACAGCTTTTAGTGAACTAAATGATCATCTTCAGTGACATTGAAAAACACATTAATAACATAAAAAAGGCTTCTGAAAATGCAAAAATGCAACTGCTTCTTTTCTTATAATTGTTTTTTTTTTTTTTTTTTTTTTTTTTTTACTATGCTTTTAATCAATAAAAAACTTAAAAAAAAAAATGTGCGACTTTTATTTTCTCCAACGACTTTATTGCGACTTTATTTTTATAAAACGACCTTTTGTGCGACTTTTCACTTTTGTTCTCTATGTATTTCTTACGGGAAAATTTCAACATCTTCGCAAATTAATAATAAATGTTTAATGCTGACAAGTGTGACCAAAAAACTACACAAGCAGTTTGAGCAAGGTTTAATATTTACACCAACACGCTTCATACTTTTTTCTTATGCTTGTTTAACCGTTTGTGTGGTTTATTTGGCCCTCAAGAGTCCAGATTGTCTATTGTTTGGCATTGTCTTAAAAAAACATGGAAATGTTTTTAAAACATTTGAACATTCCAACATTTGCTTGAATTCAGAAGATGTGAAATTTCTTTCATGTTTAAGATTTGAACTGAATTCGCCCTAAATTTGTTGGTATGGGTTTTAGATTTTATACATTTTCCATTTTTTGCTTTTATATTGCTGGTAAATTGCCTTATCTTTGGAAATTTTTTCCCGTTTCAAAATTCCTTGGAATTTAAAAAAAAATTTTTTTTCAAAACCTCTAGGGATGTTTTTAAGGAAACCCTAATCCACATGTATATAAATATTATAGACCACTATTAAACTGAAGGCTCTCATATGAACACTCATATGAATATTGAAAAATTAGGAGGAAAAGGGTTAGAAATATGCAATATTTATTGTGCACGTAATAAAACTATTTATGTAATTACTAAAAACATACAAAAACAAAAATTTATATAAACCACCATTATTAAAGCCGTCAATAACTATAATTCAATTTATAACCTTTTATGGTGGACGTAATTCATTTAATGGTCGAAACGAAATGCATTTAATAGTTCATTAGAGTGTACATACACATTCCTTTGTGAAAACAGTGAAGGGTAAAACTTACTAAAAGCATAACTAAACTAGAAAATGAAAATGGTTTTAATCACACTTGAAATAATTGAAATACTTGCTGGCCTATTTTGTAATGTTGCATATATTGTAATTGAAACAGATGTGAAAAAAAATACACGGATACCTGCCTCGTAGGCCTACTTTATGGTCGATCTTATCCACTAGGTGACAAACAATTCATTTACCAACGCCCTGAATAGGATCAGTCCAAACAGCTAGTAATTTGAGTGCATAATCCGGCAAGATTATACACTCGCCCTTGTAAGGAGCTGGAGCAATCTAGCCTCCGCTATTTTTGGAAATATTCTAGAAGCATCAACACCACCTAGGTATAGTCCCCCCCCCCTCAGCCCGAAGTCTCCCTCAAGTGTTGAAAAATTAGCCCTTTAGTTCGATTTACAAGATATTCCTTCCCGCGGTTTTGGTTTTAAACCACCACCACCGCCTGGTCCCCGAAAGTATCCCTTCGCCAAAAAGGCATATCTCTATTGCACCACATCCGTCAAACCGAACGGAAGTGCAACCTTGAAAGTGCTAATTATCAGAAAAGTAACACTTTCACAAAGACCATTTTCCTAAAAGCTACGAATTATTTCCCACAAAAATAGTCCAATAGTCAGTTCGGTGGGGCTACTGACTCCCGTTTTAAAGGAAAGGATCTCTGGTCAAAACTCCAGTATTGGCTTCACCTGATTTAGCTATGGAGGATGTAAAACCAAAAGGTAAAATATCCTTAAGATTATCTCTACACAACGGGGGCTGTAATTGAAACAATTTAACAACAAAAGTAATCGATCTTACAGCTTTTAGTAACTAGCCAGTAAAAAAATGGAGAGAAGCATAATACCGCTTACAAACCTTCTTTCAAGAGGAATGATTTTTATATGGCGAATTCAAACTTGGAAGCACTACTTTTTTCCTGTCTGCTCAAAAACAATTTATTGACTTATTGCGTTATAACAAATGTTATTTCTATGTTCGGTAATATTTCGGAAATAATCGTAAAAAAATTTTAAAATCATTGCAATACAACCTGCTTCCATGTAATGCTAAGTTCACACTTAGGTTTTTAAACGCGTTTAAGCAAAATGTTGATTTAGCTAATCAAATCCGTTCACATTACATTTGAGATGATTAAGATGACAGATGATTAAGAAAAAAAAAAACACACAACAAACGCACAAAAAACAACAAAAAAATTTATATTTCTTTAAAGTATTAAAAATTGATAAGAACACTTTTATAAAGTTATCAAAAGATTATTTTAATCATTTTAATGATGAAATTGTGAAAATTTATGAATTATTTAAGGAAAAAAATAAAAACATTAAGCAAAAATCTTGGCCGGTTGTACACGATCATGTTGGCGATTCTACATTTGAGGTATGTTCAGTGGATTCTATGTGATTTATGAAGTGATTTAGTTGTAATCATGTCAATTTGAAGTGATTAACAAATCACTTCAATGTATGGGTAATCATCCCGATTTTGAAGTGATTAGAGCTTAATCACGTTCGAACTGCTTAAACGCGTTTAAGAAGCCAAATGTAAACATACTATAAGGGAATAACAGAAGCACTAAGAACATTGTTCGTGAATTTTTTCTTTTAAATAATGTTTTTAACTACACTGGTCTACAAATTTGGAAAAAAATTGACTGCAGAAACGAAGCATGTTTTTTAGCTAATTTGGGTGCGCTGAATTCGAATACAAATTGGGCTATCACGTCTTGCTGGCGTACTGTAAACAGTCTATAATGACACTATAATTTCACAATTATTAATATGACAGAAGCCCTCATTCCTTCTAAATCTTCATAACACCACGTCTTCATGCGCTTTCGATTTGAACATGACATGACCATAACGCCGGCAGAGCAACGGTATTAATTTGTTCATGTTCTTGTATGTGGCGAATACGTGTTGATGTTCATGTTCTGATTGACCACAATTTTTGTTGTTGTGGCGTTTGGTTGTATAAAGAAAATACATTGTATGGCTAACATCATGGCGCACATGGATGCTAAGACGAAAGTTTAGGCAACGATGGCAGCACATAGGCGAAACATGAACATGAACAGCCTACACAAGTAGAATTAATGTTCGACATGCTGTTCTTACCAAGTTGATGGATAGTGGAGACGGGCTGGGAGATCGTGTGTTACTGATTCGAGGTATTTTTGCTTTGTGTGTGGTGACTATTTGGTTGGAAAAAAAGGATATGCAATATCAGAATCATGAAAATATGCATATTTACATTATTTTGGTTTTGCAGTCAGAAACTTGGACAAACCGTGGATACCAACAATGTTCTGCATATTCTTTATTCGTATAAAGATTTTTTCCAAAAAAAAATTAGGTGCATTGAGCGCGAACAAGGGCAGAGTGCTCACCAAAATTTAATGAAAATTTAAAGAATTGATCAAGGATTTTGAGGCAAAAGCATGCTGGGAGACTATTGCTGGACTCTAGTACGTGAAACCGAACCAACAAAATACAAACGTCGTTGAAATAACGCCATTCAATTCATTGATTTTTTAATTAAATAGTGATTTTTTATGTAAGAAACGAATAAAAACATTTTTTTGTATCTCGAAACCCTGACGTGATAGAGAAAAACCAATTACAGACTTCATTTCAGCCCTTGTTGGCTAGTGTTATTTACTTACAACCTGTTGTTTATAAGAGATAATGTGAAGTTATTCAAACATTTTTATTAACTCAAATAAAAAATTCACTTAAATGGTATTCGCTTCTCTGCTGCTTCTTAGTAGTGTGTAATAGCTAGCGCATACATCTTGAAGTTTCGTGCTTCCAGCAACCTTAAAATTTCAGTTTTTTTGGATAAATATGTGCTGCTAAACACAAAATTATAAATTTCAACATTTAATCCCCGCTGTATTTAACAAGTTACGTAAAGTTATTTTAGACTGTGGTTTAACGATATAGACAGTTTAAAAATTAAAAAAAAAGAAAATAAATAAATAACAAAATCTCAATTAAAATGAATATTAAATCAACCATTTTATACTTCACATTCCTCCTTTTTTTGGACAGTAATTTGTTATTATGGTTTATTCATTTAAAACTTGTATATTTAGTATTTTAAATAGTCCATTGAGAATTTAATGGCACAACAAGGTAGGCGACATATGTTTTTTTCATGTTCAGATTGTAAAACCCATTAAATCCATCAATCTTATTTACGTCGCGTATGCCAGATTGAAAAGTGTTAATATTTATTTATGATTTTATTTGTTTATTTTTTTTTTTTCTTAACAAATAATTGGTTATTTGTATTTTTTTTATTTTTTGTTAAGTAAACAAATTGATGACCATTCATTTTGTTAATCCATTTATTGACGGTGAACATTAACAATTTATTTGTATTGATGTATTTGTGAAAAAAAAAACATTTTCTATTTTTACAAAAAAAAAAAATATTGGTTGAAATAAAATTTAATATTTTTCACTAACATTCACAAAATTTTTGTACTTTCAGCCAATCGGCTGTTTTCTCTATTTTGCATTGATAATACGTATACACTACTTGCAAGTAATAAGGTTACATTTCTATTTGTTAAGAAACTGAACTTCTTCACTTTCACAGTCCGTTCCAAAATTAAAATCGGAGAACAAAGGACGTAGTTAAAAATGTTTTTGACCATTAACTCCTGAAAAAGTTTTGTAATTAAATTTTAAGGGACCTTGAAATTTTTAAAGTTACACAAGGATCAAGTGGTGATTGAGGTTTAGAACAGAGCCGGGCAAATACATACATTTAAATATTGTAATATTAATGGCGCTACGAAATTCATTGGGGACTTAGCGCAATTAACTAAGTCCCGAAAGCAAAAATGAACTAATTCCCAAATTTTTTAAAGAAAGAATTATAACAACGACTTTTAGGAAGTTTATTAATTTTTAGGGATTAATTTTTAATTTTGTAATGAGGGATTGTTTTATAATGAAAAAATTCCCCAAATTTTGTAAACGAAATAAGCCCCAACTTATATTTTTAGGGACTTATTTCATTTGTTAAAACGCCTAAAAAAGGTGACTTAACAAATCGTAACAATTGGTGGGGAATCGCCCTATTAGGTATGCTATATAAAGGCTTAGCTCACGTTATTGAAGGATATCCCGAATTTATGCCAAATTTAAGAACACAGCAGGCTGGTTTTTGTTCAATCAAATCAAACCATAATGTTATTTTGAAAGCTCTCAAATGTAAAGCGGCTCCTACTTAAACTTACCCAAATAATAAAATATCTGTATGTAGGGGCAAGCTGGCGAGTTCTACATGACACTGGCCTTCATCAAGAACGTGTGATGTCCCTATCTCTTTTCAATTAAGCTATTGATAGCCTAATGAAACAAGCAATTATAAGCAAGGAATCATATGTGGCCTGCGCGAAAGGTTGGAGACCTTGACTAAGCCGATGACATGACTCCTCTCCCATATCTACACTGACATGGCCGCACAACTACAGCGACTAACCCACATATCGGAGAAAGCTGGGCTAAAAATCAATATATAAAAGACCAAGATTATGCAAATTAATTCCGAAAACTTCAACACCCTCTTGATAAACAATCAAATATTAGCCAAAAGCATTCTGCCACATTGCAGCAATTATAAGCCGAACTGTTGGTTTTAGTGAGGACATTGTTAGTCGAACAAAAAAAGCCACACAGTCTTTCGGTCATTTCATTAAGATATGGAATTGCACTTCAATATCTCGTCGTGTTAAATTTATCATTTTTAACACTATTGCCAAATCAACAATGTTAAATGGCTGTGAAATTTGGAATGCTGCTTCGCGAGACATTAACGCTCTGCAAGTTTTCGTAAATAAATGTCTTCGAAGAATTCTACGAATTTTCTGGCCGCGAACGATTTCAAACAACATGATGTAAGATGAGCCACATTAAATACCATTGTGTAAAGATATACAAAGGAGGAAGTGGAACTGTATTGTAACCGAGTGGAATCCTCAGGGACGTCGCAGTAGAGATCGACCAGCGCACACATGACGAAGGCGAATTTAAAGCGAGACGAGTAAAATGAATTAAAGCTAGAGTGTAGTTAGAAATATAGCAATGAACCAATCTGAATTAAAGAAGAAGTTTGTTACGGCCCTATGCTCCTTAAAGGAACAATGGGAAATATGTTTATTTCATATATCATTCGAATTGCGTTCAACATTGCAAATATTGGTAAAGTTATCTCTGCATAGCCGGTCTTCGACCGGGCGCAAAATTTTTCTCCTCTTTGGTAAGCAAAAGAATCTTTAATTTTACATATTAGTTTTTATTAATGTGAAAACTTGTTTCATTTTTAAAATGAGGACTTTTATTATTATGAAAAAAGTTTCCATTGATGGCGTTTTAGTCTGCTTTCACACGTTTCATCTTTTGATGCTCAACTCTTATGTTTTTAGGTGAGAGAAGAAAGAAGAAAGGGGGTTAGTACGGAGATGCCTGTACTCGGTCAGTACGCTTTGTGTTTTTATTCGTTGGTATATGCGCAACGATGGCTGCATGTAATTTTTTTCTTTTCTTTTTCTCTTTGATTCGCTGTTAATAAAATTGTTCTTGTTTTGAACCGAAAAAAGTTGAAAACGATTGCTGCGTGTGATTATATTGGCATCTTTAAAAGGGAATTGAAAAGAAGTTGAGCATCAAAAGATGAAACGTGTAAATTTAGACTTAGGGGTTATTTCATATTTTTAGGGATTTGTGCCATTTGACCAAATAATAGTAAGGCATTTAACAAAGTCTTAATAACACAAAATAAAACAAATTATACTCTGCTAGACATAGCAAAAACTGTTTTTTGCAAGATGTGGTATTTTAATCAAAATAAATATTGGAATTAAAGAAAATTATATATTAGTCTGCCTGTTGGTCACTTATTTTCGTTAAATATTTGACAAGTGTGACCGTAGCTTTAGTGTATTTCTGCTTTCGGGACTTGGTTTATCAGGGACTTATACCAATCATAAGTAGGAAGAAAGAATAATGCGAAATTATTTAAAAATGTACTAAAGAATCTTTTCAATTTTTTTTACACTAACTTGCTTTTAAAATGCATAACATCTACACTATTTTAATCGTATTATGTCAGTTACAAATATAAAATATCACAAAATGGCAACATTGAACAAAACTTAAACCAGCAATAACACAATCGAGTTAAGCGTAAGCTGGACAGCTCTAAAAGGTTTATTTAATTTTAGAGATTAAAAGAAGACAAAATGCGTGGGACTGTATATTTGCCGGAGGGAGATCGGTAATATGCCGGTTTAGGTTTTGATCTAAGTTTTACGGGATTTTAGGCTAAATATTTTATTTTATTCACGATTTTATAATACTTTTTTGGCTCTCAAAAATATTTGATTTTAAGACACTGACGTTATTTTGTTTATAGAAATAATTTTTGATAAAAAAAAATATTTTGGTAATTAAAAAGGAAAACATTTTAAAAAGTTTAAAAACGTGTAAAAAACTCCAAAACCCCTTTTTAAATTTTAAGCCTTTTTTACCTTAAAAATCCTTTTAACAGGATATCCGATGTGGGAATAAAAACTAAGTAAAAAGTGTGATTATTTATGTTGCCTGGTTTCATGTAAATATATCGACTATTTGATGTGTGAAAATTGCTGTTGCAAGATGTAATAAAGGGTTTTTTTTTAGGCCCGATAGAACTAGAAATTGTTAAAAAAAAAATAGCGTTGAAAAATGTTTTTTATAAAATTTGCAAAAATTTGCAAGAAAATATTTTTTAAGAAGGTGAAGTGTTTTACAAAATCCCTTAATCCCTTAAATTTTGATAAAAATGTAATATACGGCATTAAGATATTAAATTGGGTTAAGGCAAATGGGCGCTATGGCTGCAGCTCGTTCTGGACCACCAATTTTTACCACATTTTTCGAGCACTGCTAGCCGTATGCCACGCAGCTCGTAAACCGCACTAAATAGTGCATTTGTCTGGATGTAATGGAATGTACAAGGCCTGTTGTAGATTAGTCTTACTTCCTTTAAGCCAAAAAGTTGTCTATAAGTTGCGCGAATCGATGATAATTGGATAATTTAGTAACGTTGTTAAAGCGTGAATCTATTATATAAGAGTGTTTTTACTGACCATAAATGTCAGAAAGTGAGCGCAGTGTGATAGTTCGCTTGTCAGCTAACCCTGTCGGGTTTAAAAGAATCACCCTTTATTTAGATATAAAGTCACACGCCCTAGTGATGTATCTAACGCTGCAGAAGTAAGTATGTAGGAGTATTTGTCATAAATATTTGTACTAACTTATAAGTAAGTATGATGTAAGAATGCCAAAATATGATTTATTTACATGTGTTTGATGTCATAGTATATAATACATTCGTGTCAAAGTCATGGAATATTCTATTTTTGTAAATGTACATAATCTCGCTTACATGAAATCCATTGTACAAACACTAAGGCACAATGGGAGGAAAATCCTAAAATATATGCTTAAAAAAATATTTGAAGCTCAAAAATTTCATAAAACGATTATTAAAAGCTTTTTATCTTATAATATCTTTATATGAAACAAGTAAGAAAGTACAGTCGGTCAAGCCCGACCATATGATACCCTACACCACAGTATTTAAAACACATCATGCTTATGTGTCTATATAAATATGGATTTATCTATGTTTATAAACTTCATTAAAATCGGTTTGAAAGTTTGTGAGAGGCAGAAATTGCCCCCTACCTCCCCTTGTGGTCCTATTTTAGAAAAATTGTATAGCTTATGTTTCTATGTTTTAAATTTCATTAAAATCGGTTTGAGAGGTAAAAATTGCCCCTATCTCCCCTTGTGGTCCTATTTTTTAAGACTGTATAGCTTATGTGTCCATATAGATATGGATCTATCTATGTTTTAAATTTCATTAAAATCGGTTTGAGAAGTAAAAATTGCCCCTTTTTCCCCTTGTGGTCCTATTTTTTTTAAACTGTATAGCTTATGTGTCCATATAGATATGGATCTATTCATGTTTTAAATTTCATAAAAATCGGTTTGATAGTTTCTGAGAGGAAGAAATTTCCCCCTATCTTCCCTCCTGGTCCTACGATTCGGTCCATTTTCAATAGGCTTGGTCCTTGTGCCAATAATAACCTATGTCCTAAATTTTATCAAATTATCTCCAAAATTGTACTTTGCGCACAAGGTTACATGGACAGCCAGCCAGCCAGCCTGCCAGCCAGCCGGACGGACATCGCTAGTTCGACTCAGAAAGTGATTCTGAGTCGATCGGTATAATTTAAGGTGGGTCTAGGACCAATATTTTAAGGCGTTACACACCTCAGCACAAATGCATAATACCCTCTCCACTATTGTAGTGTGGGTATAAAAATGTTTCTACCTATGCATGTATGCCCGTTATAGACTATGAAACCGTCTTAACGATGTGCTCTACAACGGTGTCATTAGAAAAGCAATTTTGTAAAGATATATATATATATATATATATATTTCCAAACCTAGGACAACAAGGGGAGGTAGGGTGCAATTTCTGCCTCTCCGAAACAATCTAACCGATTTCAATGAAATTTAAGACATTTATATATCCCTATTTAGATGGATACGTAAAAGGATTCAGAAGAAATAAAAAATAGGGCCACGATGGAAAGTAGGTGGCAATTTCATTTGAAACATAGATCTCTATTAAGGTAATAAATAAACAAAATTTATTTCTTTTTAACAAATAAACAAAATGTGTTTATTTTTTTAGCGTATTAGTACACGCCGGGTGCCCGATAATATCTCTAGAAGATTTTTTTATTGAATCTTTCTTGTTCGATTTTATAAGGAATATTTTTTCGAATAGCTTTGATAATATTGAAAGTAGGCTGATTGGTCTGTACGACGTAATTTAACTAGCGTATTTTCCTGACTAAGGAATCATAACAATTGTAGGGGTCTTCCAAAAGGATGGGAAGTAGCCAACTCGTAACATCGCATTAAAAATGAGCAGGAAGATTTTTGAAGCAGACGTAGGTAAGTAAGTTTCTTATCATTGAGCCTGTGATGCGGTCACAACTGGGAGATTTTTTAATGTTGACATTTTCTATCGCTGATTTTACTTCAGTTAGTTTAAATTTTATTGGATCGTTAACTGTATCAGGAATAATTGGACGACAGGAACAAGTATGAGCATCATGTGGCCCAGGTACGGTTTTCCAGTCTCAGTGGAGATTCGTGGGTTATAGAAAATGATGCATTCCTTGTATGTAAGGCGCCAGTTAGACAGGCAACCATTGACTTAGGATTATAACCGTTACCTTTGTTACAAAACCGTTTTTGATATAGTTCGTTGCAGAACTGGATAGAGTAAAGCTGTGCGGAGAATGTCGCACCAGTTTTAAAATACATATCGTCATATAAAGTGCAAATGGTTATCATCATTTGAAAAAAATTTCAGAAGAGATAAAAAGACAATTATTGTGATTATAACAACGATTTTTTCTGGTTAATATCGTAAACAAACTATGAATTAATGATACAATCCTGAAAAAACTTTTTTGGTAATCACAATAGTTTTCTTTTTATTAAGTTTCTTGTCGCTCCTGATCAATTTTTAAAAATTATGATAGGCCTTTTGCATTTTATGTGAAGATATATGGGTAATCATTTTAATAATTTTAAAGAGAATACTTGGGGCTACAAACCATATATTGAAAAATGTAATATCTGCAAAATATAAAATTTTAAAAACGGACTAAGCCAAAAACCTATATTTTTTATTCGGCTGATTTTCTTTTTATATAATACCAAAAACTGTTCTTTAAAAATCCTGAAACTTTGAAGAAGGTGTTATTTTTTTCTAAAATATGATTTTTTTCCTTCGCAACCTTTACAAAAATAAGCTTAAAATAAAATTTTAATAATGTAATTTTGACCAATAAGTACACTGTGCTAAAAAACAGACAAGCCAGGCACCTAGCATTTTTACCTAATTGGGGCACGCTCAATACAGTGGTGCTAACAGTTTTTTTTAGGTTGGCTCTTGTTTTCAAGATACACCGTTATTTCGAAAATGTAGGAGGTTGCACTGCATATATTCACGTAAGTCAAAAACGGTTTAGTTTATTGAAATTACTAAAAAAAAACCGAAATTCCGCAATAAATAATAAAATGGGGTTGGTCATATATTTGACCCATCTAGGAGCATCCTACGCGCTGTACCATACAAATATGGCGGTTTAATTAAATTCTTTAATTTGGCCCCTGCAGCGTGTTGGATGCTCCCAATTTCGATATAGCGGTATATCTTGAAAACAAGAGCTATCCTAAAAAAAACGGTTAGCACCACTGGATTCATCGTGCCCCAATTAGGTAAAAATGTCATGTGCCTGGCTTGTCTGTTTTTGCAACTATAAGATATTCAAGAACTAATCTCAACACATTCGGCTAATTCGGCGAAATTATGACATTTTGAATATGACATAACTTTTGAAGAAAAAAGTTTTTTAATTCTTTTTTCGCTCATACATATATGTTCCTTATAGGATCAAAGGAACCTTATCACCAAATTTCATTAAAATCGAAAGGGGTCGGGTCCCGCTCTTGGTCAATTTGACATGGAAGAACCCCTGTGATTTTATCTTTGCAAAACAAACTATTATATTTATATTGTATTTCATTCATTTGCAACAATTTTTTGCATTTGCTCTTTTGCAAGCCGAATATTGAACACCGCTATTATAAAACTTTACGTTTACGATATTTTAATAATTTTTTTAAGGGCCCTACTGTGCTTTGTTTTATTTATTTATGCATTCTACTTAGAGAAACAAACCACATTCACGTTTACATCATTTTCAATCAAGCTGATTTTAGTTGCCAGATTATGATTTATGGCCGCATCTTATAAAGATCTTTTATTTAAGGTTAATAAAGAGAATTATTTGACAAAAAACCAACGAGGATTTTTCGACTTTTTCTAATGTTCTAATTGGCTGGCGAGAGTAAAAAAAATGTTAACATTGATTTATGAAGAAACAAAGACACATAAATCTAAAACAAAGAATAATTTAAGAAGATTTTGAATTTAATAATACAAAAAAAAAATAATAAGTATGAGGACATTTAAGTGACTTACTTTAACAGTTTTTAAAATGAGATAACTGGACATACCTGTAAGAGAAAGAGAGAAAATAAGTTAGTAAAAAAGTAAAACCACATGCACTGAAAGCGATTTCTAAAATGAATTTAATAATAATTAGTTCACAAAGTGTTCTAGAAAGCTTAGTACTAAATTACTATTTTAGGATTAATAACACTGCTATAAACAGCCTGCTGTTTTACACAGTACAACATTTTTCAGCAAATTGATTTGGGACTCAATTCTGAGAATTGCACATGAAAGTAGTCCCAAAAATTTGAATTTCTGCATCATTAGTTTTGTCATTTTGCTGTATCACTTTTTCTATATTTTAACACGGTTACATCTCGGTATACAGTACGGAATACATATCTCTTTTGAGTCTGAAACAAAGTTGGTGATATTGAATAGGAGAAAAAAGGCGGAACAAACCTACCCAAAAAAAGTGCATCCAGTTCCTTAAAAATCGCCAAAATTTCCATTTTTTACAATTTTTCCCCATTTTGACCAAACTAATGATGGTACTTTCACGTGCAATTGTCAGCATTGAGTCCCAAAATCATGTATTGTTCTGTGTTATGATACGATATATTATAAATTAAATAACAAAAAAACACAAAAAGTTTATTTTTTTATTAATAACAAAGTTGTTTTGCCATAAACTATTGGGGGATTCACAAGGTGTCATAAAGTCATATGTCTTAAAATAATAACATAAAAAAATACGACTGTTGTAAACAACCCCTCATAACTCTGTGTGCTATTGTGAATTTAAATCAGCTGATTTTAAACAAATATAAAAAATAATATTTGGCTAAAATAAAAATATTTTTTAATTCTAATCCATGAAGTAATAAATTAAATTAGATTATTAAATTATACTATTTTCCATTTTTCAGACGCAAATCACAAGTAAATTTAATTTTGTTTGTTTACCAAACATCAGAGTCCTACCGATCTAATTTGACGCCGCAAGTGATTTTTTGCAAAAATAGCACCTAGGAAAATCTTGCTGCACGACGAAGTTTCACATAAATGGTGAAAGATCTCCCAACACGCGACTTTAGATAAAATACAGAACCACCACGTAATCCCCGAAGGATGCCTGAGCAATATACAGCCTTATGCTGTACCATCAGGGGCTACTGACTCCCGAGGTTCCATAAAAGAGCTCTGATCAGCCGCTATCTTAAGAGATCTGCCAATTGTTGAAATTCTGCGAAATCCACGAATTGACTCCACCTGGTGTCCCCAGAGAATGTAACATCAGACGGTCCAATATCTTTTTAATGTTTCACTACAGTACTCCTGGCAGGATGATATTATTATAGGCACTTTACACCATTTTAAGCGACGTTTTACAAATGTGACACTTCTTATAGATCTTTATAACAGATTTCTAACGAGTGTGGGAAAGCGAACGCAAGCATGAGCTTAGTTCAAAAACATCATAATACTTACAGTCAAGGTCAAAAATGTAAAATAAAGTTTAACGATGCACAGTTTGCTTATTGATTATGCAGCGATAACTTTTTTGTTGCACTTTGGGACAAATAACATCGATTTGCTTTGAAACTGATGTTTTGGAACTTACTTATGTTTTTGAAGAATATCTTAAGCTTTTGTGTTTGAATTAAAAAAAATATAAGGTGGTTTTGTTGATTTTCCAACATACGGGCCTGTTCCGCAAATCAATTGATTTCAAATGTGCTTTAAAAATTACACGTACGATATTGTGGTGTTTCGTTTTTGTGTTTTTCGATTTGACTTTCAATTGCCGAAAGCACATCGAATAACACAAAATAGGGGTTGTTTTCAGAACACCACAAAATCACACGTGTGACTTTCAGAACAGGCCATTTCCAATAAACAATGGAGCTTCTAACGTAGCTGACTTGTAGGGGCGAAACGTAAAAGTTTCGCTTACCATCTCGCTTACGGAAGACATGACTTTTATATGGCGAGTTTCCACATTAAAGCAGTACATTTTTGACACAGAAAGCGCTTTATTTGGCGCATAGAAAAATTTGTGACTGAAGCGATCAGCTTTGCACACTGAATTTTTTGTTGTTACCGTTATTCCTTGATATGCTCCCTTACAAACCTGCTTCGTAGTAATGGAATGTCGTTGTTCTTTAAATGCTAATTTGTTTAATACACTACAAATAATTCGTTCACTTATTTAATTGCATCCCAGCATGTCTTATTGCGTAGCGCATAAATGTGCGCTTACTTTTTAAAATTTACTTTTAGTGCTTCGCAAAACAAAAATTTTTTTTACTGGGTTATTTCTTCAAAGCTTTTGTATATAATTATACGTTCGCCAAAAAATTTGATTTCTTAAAGAATTCGAAACACAAAATTAAGTATGTACACTTGAATAAGAGTATACAAACCACGTTGGATCGCAGTATAAACTTGTGTCGACCATCGAATTACTGTATCTTTTGTTAGGAAGTTCCCGAATTAAACCACTATTTTAGAAATAAATTTACGCTGCATTAGAGTTAAAACAAATGATAAAACAGTTGCCAAATCTCAAAAAGTCAAGACAAATAACTGCCTTTTTCACTAATGGTGTTTTCTTTTCTAAAAAAAATGTCACATTTTATTTAAAAAAATGCAATTTGGTGTTCGTTTCTTAAAAGTGCTTTGCTCTCTAAAAGGGCAGCGTGTTTTATACTAAAAAAATTCACCCTTATATGTCATAAGGCATTGCACTCTACGCCCCGTATAAATCGAGAGTGTTGATAATGACGTGTGTGAAGATAAATATGAAAAATTAAATTCGTTTTTTTTAAATATCGCATGCGACAAAAAATATTAAAAAAAAAATATCGCATGCGTATTATAAAAAAAATAAGAAACACGAAATTTTACAGTTTTTATGAAAAATCAATAATTTTTATTTAATATTTAAAACTAATTAGATATTTAATTAGTCTTTTTATATTAAAATTTATGATTTTGGAAAAAATACGACTTAGAGTGAAATTTTCATGAAAGTGCTGTGTGAGGGATATGGCCGCTGTGTCTAAACCCTTCGATCTCAGGGAATCAAACCGAATGGAAAATGAAGACTATGGACAGGGCTACAATAATCAATAATTACTATATCCAAATTGTATTTTACTCTAAGTCGTATTTTTTAAAAATCATAAATTTTAATATAAAGAGAGTATTTAAATATCTAATTAGTTTTAAATATTAAATAAAAATTATTGATTTTTCATAAAAACTGTAAAATTTCGTGTAAATAGTCGTATTTTCTTTATAATACGCATGCGATATTTTTTAAAAATATTTTTTATCGCATGCGATATTTTTAAAAAATTAATTTAACTTTTCATATTTATCTTCACACACTGTTTATATATAGGGTTACCAGACGAAGTTGGCAAAACATCGCCTCTAATCAGGACAGTAAAAATTTTAATTTTTAATAGTAATTTTTTCTATTATTTTATAGTAAAAACATAAGAAAGCATTACATTGTCAGTGATATAAAATTTAAATGGATTCGGTGTTATAAAATTGTTTTTGAAAAAAAAAACGTCAAATCAAGAAATCGTAAAAACTTGATGTTAATAAATCAGCAATCTGGCAAAGGTATTTTCTTGTTTACATATTATATGAAAAACAAACTAAAAAAATTGGAATTTCGTCATTCATTTCCTTCATTTATTTATTTATTTAATATGAATATATTAACATATTTGGGTTTATGTATATTTTTTTTATATTTTAAAGAACACACTTTTTGATTTATGTCCATATTTTTTTATATATTGAAGAACAAACTTTCTGTCAGCTGTTAAAAACAGGGCGATCCATTTTTGTGTTTTGTTCTCGTCAAATAAAAAATTGCAGCATTACATGTTCGGTAAGACATTTTATACATGCACCTTTTAAAATGTGTTATTTTTTTTGTAGAAAAGAAAACACCAAGAATTCTTTCGACATCGTGAAATTAGCAGTAAATCTCTGTCGGAAAATTAAATATTTTTTCAAATGTGGGAATTATTTCTTTTTCATAAATTATATGAATTATATTAGCTAATTTTTCGAATGTGATTCTAAGGCCCGTTTTCACGACTTACCTTTAAAGTTCGATATAGTTAACGCTACCTTTAGCACTGGTGAGGAATAAAGTTACCTTCAACTATTTTTCGTTTTCACAACTTCTGTATAAAATAAACTTAACATTTTTAAAAAAGTGGCAATACTAAAGAAAATACCGATTATTTTTGCCAAAATAAAAATACGAACTGGCAACTACGTACTTTTTTTACATTTACAAAATATACGTATAATTGGAGTTGCCATATATAAAAAATATGTGAATATAATATGGCAATCTCAAATCTAAACCTTACGACAAAAGTTAAAGGTAGAACGTTCCTCTCTTTAGCTTATCCTTCACTTTTAAGTTAAAGAGAACTTGTGATAATTAAAAACTCATTATCTGTTCGATAACTTCCTACATTTAGCTATCGTTAAGTCGTGAAAACGGGCCTAAGAGTTTCATTTCAGTTTTTAAAGCTTTTTACAATAGTCTTAATCCCTCAATATTTCATATAATTTTCTGCTTAAGCCAACTTTTGGTTAACATTGAAGCTATATATATGTACGTATTCTTGGGAATGACTCTATACACTACCAGAATATCTTAGGCAAAAAAAGTATGTGAAATATTGAGGGAATAAGACTATTGTAAAAAGCTTTATAAATTAAAATTCAAATCATAGAAGCACATTCGAAAAAAAGGTTATATGTTTTTTTATGCAACATTTTTCTAAAGTTTATAAGTTTTCAGTGTTTTTATCAAGAATAAAAATTGCGAATCAAGCACGACAAACAAAATCTTGTTAATTAAAAAATTTTGGTTTTCCCAAAAATTATTTTGATAGTTTATAAGACAATTTATAAAACAATTGTTAATATGTATCATGAAAATAATTTTTTTAGCACTTTATTTTTTTTAATCCAATCATTTAGGAATCTTTTGCCTACAAGTTGTGCTTGTATGGCTCCTTTATTTATTGGGAATTTCCTAAGTACATAATTGGGATCTGTATAAACACAAATTGTTACTCTATTTTCTAATCGTTTTGTCTTAATCTTCAAACTATACTACAACATAAGGGAGAACTTCTATATGTTTGTGTGTATGTGTGTGTGTGTCTCCCAAATGTATGCTTGTTAAAATATTAGTTCCAACTTAAACATCCGGTCAAAATTTCATTTAACTTTTATTTAACAAATCTAAAATGCACACACAAAAAAACCCAACAACAAAACTGAATATAACAAATATTTAAAAATGAAAAGAATTAAAGTTAGAAAAAGAAGTATCTATGCAGATTTAGATAAACTTTTCAACACATAAACACTTATTTACACTCATACACAGAAAAGCTTCTATATATTTGCATTTCCTTGAACACATGATAAATATAAAAACTAAAATAATTTAGTTAAAACACATTTCCGTTACTTTTATTTAAAAAAAAAAAAAAAAAAAATAAAACTTTTTAATTAAACTAGAAAACGTTATTCGTTTTAGTATCCCTATCTAACGCTAAAAGAGCAGCTTGATACTAGTATTTTTATTCATGCAGGTATTTATTTTTCCTTTTTAGTTTATTTTTTATTCATGTGATTTTATCTTTTTTAAAAACAAAAAATGCATAATTCTTGTCTACATTTGCATTTAGATCAAAAACTCTGCCAATATCAACAATTTTTAACATGTTTAAATAGTGTTATTTGTTTCAAAATAAAAAAAAAACAACAAATAAAATTGCAATATCGGACAAGCCCGACCGTTAAATATTCTACATCACAGTTCTATTTCCGACGTGGACACAATGTTAAGATTTTTATAAGAGTTAAGCTTCGTACAGACGATGGTCAGATCTTTAAAGGTTGACATTTTTCTGACAATGGTGCCATTGTTAGATGCATTAATTTAACACATCTGCCAAATGAAAATATCGTACAATGTTCACACAGTTGCAAGACATTTTTAGTCAATTTTGATGACAACATTGTAAGATCTGACCAGCGTCTGTCTGTACGAAGCTTTATTCGTGCGAGTTTTATCTGGCTACCAACAACTGTGTATATTAGATTTATTTTCTAAAACAGATTTCTAGGAGAAAGCCCATTTGGGAGATTATGATCGATCCTTACCATAGCAGCTGTTAAAAAAATTTTTTTTTTTTTACAAATTTACCACTTTTGCGGTGTAAATCGTTTTTTTTTTTTTAATTTTACCTAACATTTAGTTTAAAGCATAACCAATGATAGGAATGAAATTCTTTTCAGCCAGAAATTTAGTACCGATTTGAAATCTTAATTTTAAATCCTTGGTTAAGAAGATAGTTTTATAATTGCGAAAAAAGAACACACCAACCTAAAAATTTTTAACCGAATTTACTGATTGCTGACAAATTGCAGAGTGTAAAGTGCACGTGTGTAAAACAAAAAAATCAAAAACCTTGAACTCGATGTTACTTTATTGAAATCGACAGCATTTAAAAAAGATATACATTCACACAAATACATTTTTCACAAATTTATCTACGTATGTATGTGTGACCTGATACATGCACTAAATATCTCTGTAGGCAAATGTTTCAGGCATGTTTTCTATGATGTAAAATCCAAAATTTAGTTTATTTTCTTGATTTTTATTGTTAATGTTGAACATTCGGCCTGTCTTTAAAGCACACACACGCAAAAAAATGAGATTGCCAAGTTACCAAAAAAAAAATCTCGAAAAAAATCATAAAAAGAAATACAAAATTAAATTGATTGGTTGTCCCTTAAAAATTAAACTGGGTGTCCCAGCAGGCTAGTTGGCAGTGAGCTATCAGTGCGGGGGTTACGGGTTCGATTCCCGTCTGAGACTCTGGTCTGGTCTGAAGGTCTAACTTGTTACTGCTCGGTTTATTTAGTTAGAATATAATTTGTATTTGTAATTCTTATTAATTAAATACATTTTTAAAGCATGTGGTAACTCTAGCTTAACTAGCTTAATATACATATGTATATAGGGTACATATTTATATACATATTCTTGTAAACTATATATGAATACGTATGTGTATCTACACATAGTGAAATGTTTGCTATGCTAATGGAAAATCAGACCAAAAATACAAACAAACTAAACAAATAAACTCGCACGCACATCCTTAATCACACACAGAAAGAAATGCTTGTTTGCTTGTATGTGTGCTGCTACATCTACACATCTTTACATTTTAAAAGTATTTGAAGTTAAATAAATAAATTCTTAGATTATTTATTTCCAAAAAAACTTTACAGTTTGTTAAATGCATTTAAAATGCATATTTATTTACCAAAACAATGAACAGAGTTTAAATGCACTCATGTTATTATTTGATACTTATACAGAGACAAATAGGCAAATACAAACAGCATAAGTCCCAGCAAACATTTTCTGTCGAAAAATAATGTTAATAGGACCTAAATTAATTCTTACGATTTCTTATGGATGTAGTAAATTTAATCGGTAAAAATTGTGTATCACCCATTGGAAATTACAAATGCTAATTGACTTCTGATGTTATTTAAATTTAATTTTTTTTTACTTTTTTAATTGCATAACAATCGGTATCAACAAGCTCTTATAACATTCTTAAATTACTAGAATTTTTTTAAATATAATTCTGAAGCATCTAGCCAGGCCCCCATCTTGCTACTTTCAATAAAAATTGCAATATTATCGAATTGGCTCCTTATTTCCTCAGCAACACGGGTTAATCCATATGCCAAGCAAGTAACTTAAAACAGTTTTGGATAAAATATGTTAAGTCCATTGAAAGCCCTAATCATGTATATATATATATATAGAAGGATCTTTTATCGAAATCTTGAAAATCTTGTATTTTAAGCAGAGCTCCAAAAGAATTTTTTTAATGAATTTAACAGTCAGGCCCACGATGTCACACGTTAACGTTCGCATAGAAAATTTCTTTTAAAACAAAAACAAATTTTAGAAATTGTTTTTGTTTTAAATGTAATTTTCTATGCGAACGTTAACGTGTGACATCGTGGGCCTGGCTGTAAATTTTTTTTGTGTATTTGGAGATTTTTTGAAGAACTTTTTTATATAATAAGGAAATTTAAAAAAATCACCCAAAAATGTGAAAATATGCATTTAAAACCTAAAAATGCAAAAATATGCATTTTTACCAATATATGCTACAATATGCAAAAACAAATCGATGCCATTTCAACGCAAATTTGATGATTCGGAAAGATAATTGGCCGACATCGTTCTTAGACTATCGACAAAAAAAATGCATTTGCATGGAAATCGCATCCCTAATTATGACATTTTGGAAAATTTCTGAGTTACAGACACATTTTTTTCCTTTTTCGAGGAACATTCAGAAAAGAAAACACCATTAAAGTCTACATTTTTTGACAAAATAGATCGTTTGGGAGTTTTTATATAGCGGGTCATGACCGCAAAAAAAACTTAAAGATGGATTCATCCATGCGTTCCGAGCAATATGTTTGTTCGGAAAAAAATTTTTTTACTGAGCGTTCTGCAGAACGATTCACCTATTTCGGAAAAATTGTTCAGAAAAACAAAGCTACCATGTGGTTTACAGATGTAAACAATTATAAAAAATGGCAGAAAAAGTAGCAAACTCCTTATTGAGTTGTTTTCTTAAAGTGTGATAAAGAAAATGGATAAGAAAAGAAAAGTGATATTGTTATTTTTAATTATACTAATTTTTGTATTTAATTATTCACCAAAAAAAAAAAATGGTTGGAGTATAAATGCAAAACACTGAATGATGTGGCAGCTCAATTGAACTTTTATGTACAAATTGAAAAAAAAAAATGACATCTCAGTTCGTTTTGTTTTAAACAAGAATTAAAATTTCTCTCTCCCTCTCAAAAGTAAGACGTCAAACTCAATTTAAAAAATAAATTTGTCCGGACAAAAAAATTGTTCGGAACGCATGGGTGAATCGAGTTTAAAGCTCGATTCACCCATGCGTTCCGAACAAAATTTTTGTCCGGACAAAATTTTTTTTATATTGAGTTTGACGTTTTACTTTTGAGAGAGAGAGCAAAGATTTTGTTCGGCACGTTTTTTCTTGAATTGGTTTAATTTTAATTTTTGTGCCGAACAAAATGAACTGAGATGCCACTTTTTTTCAATTTGTACATAAGAGTTGAATTGAGCTGCCACATATTACATTTTTCGTTTTGTGCTGAATAATTAAAAAAAAATAAACAAAAGATGGATGTTAAAGAAAATATTCCCCTGAAACTAAAATAATAAAATGAATTTTCTTCTTTCGTCCATTTTCTTTAACACACTTTTACAAAAAAAAACTAATAGTTTGCTAACTGTGCTGCCACTTTGTATAATCGTTTACATCTGTAAACCATATGGTAGCTTTGTTTGTCCGGACAAATTTTCCGAGATGGGTGAATCGTTCTGCAGAACACTCTCTGTAAAAAAATTATTGTCCGGTCAAAAATATTGTTCGGAACGCATGGGTGAATCGACCTTAAGCGACAAAAACAAAATATTACAGAAAAGGTTTTTTTATTTTATAAAAATTTTGTATGAAGGTTGTGGTTTAATTTACGGGCCTGTTCTAAAAATCACGTGATTTAAAATCACGTGATATTGTGGTGTTCTGAAAGTCATACTGTTCTTGTGTTTCTCCCTGTGTGTTTTGGTGAAGATCACACCAAAACACACAACAACGGGACATTAAAATATCACACGTGTGATTTTAGCTGGCAGATGTAATTTGAGTTAAAGTGATTTGCAGAACAGGCCTGTTAAAATTGTTTTTGCTATAAAATCGTAACGGTTCCTTATGTGACCATGACATTTAAGGAGATAATGCAAGTGTTGCGAATAAAAAAAAAAACAGAAGTTGAAAAAGATGTCGCTTAAGATTTTTTTGCGATGTGGTCTTGATATTTATTTACTTCAGCTGTATTAATTTATTTAATTTTTTGGAAAATTAGCCATTAAATCTAATTTTCCGGTTATTGTCAATTTCAGCAGCGCAAAAAATTTTACTTTTATTCTCGACAATCTTTTGAAGAATGATATGAAAAAGTATACAAAATGTTATCAATTATTAACAATCAATGGCAATTGTAGGCAATAAAACAGGCAAGGCAGTAAAAGCTTAATTTCTTGTATGTATAATATAAGAGTTCAGAAAAGGCCGCTCAGCTTGTTTTTGGTTTAAATCTCCTGATCGCTTCTCAAAATATTCGAGAAAAAAATCGTGAAAAAATTACTTTAATTTATTTCGAACAACGTTATAGCTGACACCTTATATCATTTGCTTTAAATCAAAAAATTTTAATTTCCTAAAGCCGAACATTTTATAAAAATAATATGTCAAACTTTATTTTCTTTCCCTTTTGTCTTTAAAACAGTCCTTTCATGCTTTCTTCATCCATTAATTAATGGAAAATTGTTTAAACTTTGATAATTTTTCAAATGACGTTAAAAACGTCATCTTGCCTTTGCCTGATAAATAAATATAGTTTTGCTTCTCAAATAACGGTAAGATACGCGAACAGTTTCTCTTGTCGAAAAATGTTTTTTTTTTTTTTGCGATATTTATAAACTTGCAGTAAGGGCTATTTGTTGTCACAAAAGCTTAAATTTTTATCGAAAACTTTGGTAGACAATTTTTAAGACAACCTGTCTTTGTTGGATTTAACCAAGGCAAATTCACCACAAGGTGGAATTAACCTAATAGCCGGTTTTTGTTTCGCTGGTCGAGTTGTCAAATTTTGTGTACAAACTAAAGTTTTTCATGTAACCAAACATTTTTTTATAGCAATATTTCTGGCAAACCACACAAGCATTGTAGTTTTAGAGTTGACATTTCCTTCTAGTGAATTCGGCTTGCATTCAACAAAAGAGCTACAATATTTCGCATTTGCTCTTTCGCCAATTCCATTAAACACCGAACTTCATTACTGTCATGTAATAAGAGACATTAATAAACGATACTTTACATTCTCTTTATATAGGGTGATTTTTTATGAATTAAGTTTTTCGAGCTGGCAGCACTGGTTGGTAATTGTGTCCAAACTACATCTGTGAAAGTAAAAAGTGTTCAGTATACTCTGCCATTTCATCATGGATAAACTCACAAACGAGCAACGACTGCAAATCGTTGAAATTTATTATCAAAATTCGTGCTCTGTGACCGACTCGCGTTCGTAAAGTGCGTACCGAGGAGAATATTGCAGCGGTAAAGTCCTTATGACACTACATTTTTTATTCATTAATTGATATAGAATTGATAGAAAGAAACAGTAAATGTTAGAAAGAGCAAACTATAAAAAATGTAAACAAAGTTTTTTAGTTTTTTTTTTCTCTTGTTATGGTTTTGTTTCAGGGATGGCGTTGAGAATTTTTAAAATTGTACCAACAACCTTTAAAAAAAAAAAATTAATTTTATTTATGTTCATAAAAAATACCACAAAAAGGAATTATACATCTTTGTTTAAAAAGTATCAACAAAAAAGTTCAATTGAAACAACTTAGCCATCCCTGTTTTGTTTATTTTATTGAATGTTGCCAAACTTTTGTTTATGAGAAACCTAAAAACAAAAAGCGGTAAATCGCTGAATTTGCCCATAAACCGCTGATTCAGCCACACTTTTAATATTTCAAGCTCTTGAAATGTCAATTTTAAGTTAAACAATTTTACATTTTTTTTTACATAACTTCATTTTTTATCGATAACTTTTTAAAAATTGTTGACAGTTTGCCATTTATCTTAATACAGCTGAACTCTTTGCACTTGGTAAATTTTTCTATTACATTATATTTGTACTGTTCACCAAAACTTGAACAATGCATTAAAAATGTAGTGTCATATGGGCTTAAGGACCAGTGTTAATGAGAATAGTGAAATGTTAGTTCATCGCCGTTCTCAGGTATTAGGCATGTGTTGTTCAACCACGTGGAAAATTTTACGTGACGATTTGCATTTGAAAGCCTATAAAATCCAACTCGTACTAGAATTCAAGCCGAATGACTTACCAAAACGTCGAATTTTTGGTGAATGGGCCTTATTTTTGGCTAAATGGATACGTAAACAAACAAAACTGCCACATCTGGGGTGAACAACAGCCACATGCCGTACAAGAGTTACCGATGCATCCCGAAAAAACGACAGTTTGAAGTGGTTTGTTGGCTAGTGGCATCATCGGTCCATTTTTCTTCAAAGAAGACCGTTGAAGAAACGTTACCGTCAACGACGAACGATATCGAGCCATTATACGAGACTTTTTTTGCCCCAATTGGCAGAGCTGGACTTGGTTAATATGTGATTTCAACAAGACGGTGCCACATGCCACACAGCTCGTGAAACAATTGACATATTGAAGGATGAATTTGGTGAGCAGTTTATCTCTCGGAATTGCCCTGTGAGTTGGCCGCCAAGATCATGAGATTTGACGCCTCTAGACTATTTCTTGTGGGGTTATGCGAAGTTGTTGGTCTATGTGGACAAGTCAAACATGATTGAAGCCTTAGAGTATAACATAACACGTTTTATTCATGGAATACAGGCCGAAATGCTCGAAAAAGTGGCGCAGAATTGGACCTTACGAATGGACCATTTGAACCGGAGTCGCGGGCTCTGCAAATTTGAGTGTTATATTAGATTTAAAAAAAAGTACGCTGAAAAAATCACCCATTAAATCTTTTAATTATTTACTAATTTTTTTTTTTTTTAACAAATTAAAATTTTAATTTACAAGATTTTGTTAGCACGACTAATTTTTTTTATTTTTGGTAATAAACTGGCAAGTGCACGGCTAAAAAACTAAACTGGTAACATGCTTTATTTTTTTGCGAGAGCAACGAAGCAAGTTGTTTTTGTGTTCATTTTGTTTGTCTTAACCTACTTTCAACTTAATTTATGTTGGTAGAATTCCAACCAATTGCAGTGGGGAATGTAAGAAAAGAAAAACTCACTGTTTATTGTAGTTGTTTTTGTTTAAGCTTTGATATGTTTACAAGTAAGACTGTTGCTTATAATTCTTATTCGCTTAACAGTTTTATTTGTTTAATATCTTTAGTTTTTTTTAGCATCCTTGGATAGAGTTTCCTGACGCTCTGGCCTAAGCAACCAGTGAAATGCGCATAGGAATAGCTTATCCCATCAACAATAAATTTCAGTGTTTTTATCAAGAATAAAAATTGGGAATTAAGCAGGACTAACAAAATTTTGTAAATTTTTTTAATTTAAATTATTAAAATTTTATTGTAAATATATAAATAATAATCTGTAAAGTTAAGAAAAATTATAAATTAAAAGACGATAATTTGATTTTTGCGTATATAATTTGTTGTCAGAAAATACTGTAAGATCTTCCGAACAACTACCAAATGTGACGAAGTAGTGAGACTTCAGTAGACAATTTCAAAAAACTCTCTACCAAATGCTTGGAAAAACAGCTGTATGCCATGAAAGTTGTGGCCAAATATGTTTTGTTGTAAAGGCACAAGGATTAGAAACTGAGGGAAAATACTAAAATTGTCAACAGATTTTTAACTATTTATGACAAACAAATATTTGAATGCATTATTTATTTGTACTTATAGATAAAAACTTTTTCAACATGTGTTTTAAACTACTTATTTAGAATAAAGTTTAATGAAATCATGGCATTTTTTTATAAAGTTTAAGTTAAAATTATTGCAAAAAAACTTTGCCATGAAAGAAAATATAGTCGGGGTAGCTCGACCTTATGAAACTTTTAGAACAACAATTTTTTTTTACCAAACATGGCTTTGCGATTCTTTGAAGGGAGTAGACATTTTTTTTAAAAAACTTTTTTACTTATAAGTAGTGACTGTAGCCAAATTTGTTGCTGGCGCAAACGGCAATTTGAAAATTAATTAACATTTTAAATTTACTTTTAATTGCATTATCTTAGTTTAAATCAGGTACTCCAATTTCTCCATCTCCAAGATTATGGCTCTTAACTTAAAAAAAAAATTATGTTTTATGCATCGTACCGTTAAAATGTTCGTTTCCTTTTTTATTTAAATAATCGGGGGCTCGAGTTACATTTTTCAATTGCGAAGCGATGATATTGCCTCAACAAAATTTTTCTAATCACTTCAATTTGATTCAAGGTTCTTGATTTCGTACCAGCTTTTGCCCGATCTCCAAGTCATTAAGTCTAGTTGTATCCGCCAAGAGTAGGCCGGCCGTCACACAGTGGGGTGAAACATATGCAAAACGAGGATTAATTCAGGGAAGCCTGTATTTTATTACACAATATTTTTTGAGTTCTGTGTATATTGATTTAAAAAAAAACTTTTTGTTGTAAAATTTTAGTGGAATTTTAATTTTGTTTTATTTAATAAACTAAAAACTATTTATTTTTTTCGAACAATATATTTTTTTGAAACAAGGCACATTCATTGCTAAAATATGGAATTAAAAATCACATTCATAATTATCTTCACCTTCATCAAAATAGAATATATAAAAAGTTTTGCCCAATTATTTTCACAAACATTTTGAAAATCAACATTTCTTTAAAAAAAAAAAAAAATCATTTTTTGACCAATTAAAAAAAAAATTGATTAATTCCACAATAGCTTTCTTTACAAAAAATTATTAATAATCTAGTCAAATACCTGAAGCTGATGGATCCATTTAAAAAAATAGTGTTTTCTAAGAAACAATTCTCACAAATCCCAATTAAAATATCTTGATTTTCACTCTTTAACAAATATTTCCAAATTATCAAATATTATTCAACTTTGACAGTGTATAACAAAAAAAAGTAAACAACATAGATCCATAATTTTTACAGATATTCGTGTTGAATTGTATATACTTTTATATGGTACCAAATACCTTTACGAAAAACTAACTTCATTTTTTAATTAATCCTCGTTTTTTGGTACTGTTCACCGCTCGGTGCGTCATCTTTTTCTTCTGCCTTTCGTGTTCCAGTCTATTGCATTGCAGGTTACATCGTTAGGTAGTCCTGGCAATACTAGACAAGTTGATCGCCATTTTCATATCAGTATTTCTATTTGTATTTAGCTTCGATGAGTATGTGCCCAGAGTTTTGAGTATTATGTACTTTTGGGCCAGAAAACATTCAATAATCTTGTTAGACATTTGTTCGTTAAAACTTGCAAGTTGTTTAGATTCTTTGTAGCCATGTTTCATGATTCGTACCCATAGAGTAGCACAACTTTGACACAAGTGTTAAAAGTTGTAATTTTTGTGCTGGAGGGGATTAATGGCTATATGAGCTCTCATGTTGCCATGTAGCAAAAGTCTTGCAAGTCCTGGAGTTGGATGTCTTGGATAAAGAATAGGCTGCTGCATGTGGCATTTATTCTCATTTATTTTGTATATTTTTTTATTATTTCTGAGACCTGCCTAAGCAGTTTCATTCACTTTCATCTTAACTAACCGTCTCCACTATCCATCAACTTGGTAAGAACAGCATGTCGCACATGAATTCTACTCGTGTAGACTGTTCATGTTCATGTTGCGTCCATGTGCTGCCATCGTTGCCTAAACATTCGTCTTAGCATCCATGTGCGCCATGATGTTAGCCATACAATGTATTTTCTGTATACAACCAAACTCCACAACAACAAAAATTGTGGTCAATCAGACAATGAACATCAACACGTATTCGCCACATACAAGAACGTGAACAATTTAAGGTAGGGTGCAATAACGCCTTACGAAATAAGGCCTTTAAGGCTTTATTTCACTTCCAATTGAGAAATAAGGCCTTTATTGCGAAAAGGGCTTTATTGCACTTTGAAAGTGACATAAGGCCTTTATTGACATTTAGCCAATGGTGCAATAAAACCTTTATTTTATTTTATTTTTTTTATGCACTACGTAGCAAAAAGCCACCTAAATCTTCACTTAATACAGTTTTTCTGCGTGGCGGCCTGCGGCCGATCTTAGGGGTTTTCTCCTCCATAGGACGCGGCAGGTGGCTTCGCTGAATACAGTTTTACTGCGCGCGTCTCATTATCTTCCGTAGTGAAATTTTTTTATAAATGTTCAATAAAATATAAGAAGAATAAGAAATTTTATTGCTTCATTTAAAAAGAAATTTAAGTGAAATAAGACCATTACGGCTTTATTTCACTTTCAAAGTGCAATAAAACCTTTTTGGAAATAAAGGCCTAATTTCACTTTCCATTGAGAAATAAAGCCTTAAAGGCCTTATTTCGTAAGGCATTATTACACCCCACCACTATTTAATACCGTTGATCTGCCGGCGTTATGGCTATGTCATGTTCAAATCGAAAGCACATGAAGACGTGGGGTAAGGCTCATCATGTCCGAATAATTGTGCGTAATAAGGAATATGTCGTCCGCATAATCAAGATCCGCTGGACGTCCGTTGCGTGTATACGCAGAATTATTTTCCATAGGTGGCCTTTCTGGGATTCCTAGCCAATCATTATTGTTTGTGAATCCCTGACAAACAACATTTTTAGAGAGTTGCAAAGTTAAATAAGAGTCAATATTATAATTATTTTTTTTTTTTTTTTTTTTTTTTTTTTTTTTTTTTTGGAAAAACTTACTTTCGGGAATGGTCTCTATGTCACATGGGGAATCATGTTCCGATCACAAGCAAAAAAACGAAATAAAGGTTTACGTAAAAGCTATTTATTCTAAAATTTTTTCAGATGTCAACATTTGCAAGAGAGTAATTCGTCCGTAGCTACCACAGTGTTGCCAGATATAGGACAAAATCTCTATATGTATCCCTTTATATCAGATAGATTTTTAGAATTTTTTAAATTGCTAAATTTAAGGTTGTCTCCAATTTATTCTTGTCATATTTAACTAATTCTGAGAAAATTTAATTAAAATTTCGATCGATATCGAATGATGTGATTTATTTTCTGAAATATAAAGTGGAAAAGCCTGGTAAAATATAAGTTCTGTAAAATAGAATAAATATTAAAACTTGATTTATTAAAAAAAAAAAAAAAAAAAAAAAAAAATACACGGACTTAAAAATTTGTTTTCATAAATAAAAAACATTAAATTTTTAAGACATTTTATGAGTTTTTCTCATAATAAGTTAAAGCCATTATAATGGCCCTCCGGGTAAAATGAATGTCTACATGTTAAGTTCAAATGATCATCAATAACAATAAAGTAAGGCTAAAGGATAAAGGTATCTGTGAGTGTAATTTGTGTAGACAACTAGATGCTGCTGTGTGAAGGTTTCGTTAGCTTTAGATGTTATAAATCACAAATATGAGTAGGCGTAAATTCTCAGAATCTAAACCAATTTTCCTTGGGGATACTGATAAGAAATATCAATGTTTATATGCGAGTAGGAGAGTTTGCTTGTCTATGTGTTTTAAGTGTGCCTATATTTCGTTGTTTATACTCTTATTGAAAAATTATTGGAAAATATATTAACATACACATATATGTTTGTATAGAAACTAATATTAATGAGCCTGTAGTGTTTATATTAATAACACATTCATCATTTAACGCCAAACAAAACATACGCTAATTTATCTATTTTTGTATTTAAACCCAGCAAACAAACATTAAACGTTTGAATTATAACGATTTTTTTCTTTGATATTAAACTTAAAATTGAGACAAATACCATTTAAAAATTGGAAAAATGTTTCCCCTTTTTAAATGAGAATTCAATACATCTCAAATGATTATTAAATCTATTTCTCCTGTGTGACGAAAGAAATGGTTTTGCTATTAAACAAATTTTTCTTAAAATGATAGCAAGCTTTAGTGTTTGCTGGGCATATACAGTGATTGTGTTTGTGTGTGTATTTTAATGTCGTGGGGTAGAAGTTATTACAACATTTAATTTATGTTCTCTAATAATTTCAAATCAAATATATTTTTGAAAAAAAAAACAATGCTTTAAAGACTTACTTTTAACTCAAAAAACAAAATAAATTAAAAATTGTTTGCGCTTAATGGAGAATTCTAATAAAGTCAAATTTGTTTGTTATTTAATATTCCTGATGTATTGTTGGTAGTAAAATATTGTGTTAATATAATTAAACCAGTAAGAGTGCTACGTTCGGCTGTGCCCCAACGAGAGGTCGAATATTTTTTTAGTGGGCTTTATATGCGATCTATTTAAGTCCCCTTGTGTGAAAAACCACACAAAAGGAATCATTTTTTCCCGATTAACAAAAAAAAATTGTTGATGTAAAGTGAGTGCTTATATAAAATACAAAGCTTTGTATGGTTTGTTGTTGATTACCAACGGGATATATACATCATTAATGTTACGTAAATCATGACTTTGATAACAAACGTACTATGGCGCCTCAGTAAAGTAGACATACATTGCATACGTGTGAAAAACCACACACGAGGGTAACTAATGTAAGTTTTTTTTGAGGGGGATTTGAGGGTTAATTACACAAGGGAACAAGGTTTTTGTTGATTAAAAACTGATTATGGTTTTTAAGGTAATTTGGGAAGCTGAATCCAAATCTGCACTTAGTTTTTTTCTATCAGCTCGACTTTTCGCGATATACCGGTATGCCCAAAATTAAGGCACTTCCGCTACACAGAAAGAAAAACACTCGGGATAAATTAAGTTTTTTATACTTACTTTAATTACGAGTCGTACTCAAAAATTCAAGTACGAATAACACTGAAAAGTACTCAATACAATCCTAAATGGGATTACTTTCGAAAATCAATCCCGGAATTTCTTAAAATAAGTACAAAACTCTTAAATCAAGTAAAAAAAAGATTGAACTTTTCGTGGGTAGTGCCACTCTGAGAGTAAAATTACAAAGTGAGGGTTTTAATCTCATATAACTTATTAGCAGTGTTACCACAACTAAAAAAAAAAATGGATGCTAAATGAAGCTTAAAACAAATTGTTATTTGACTTAGAATACACATTCGAATTAATATGAAAATTTATGGTACATAAAATTTTTAAAAAAACTTATTATAAAATTCATCTTTAAAAATATCTTTAAACATCTCTAACTTTTCAAAAATTAAAAATCGACTTTTTCATTGATTCTTATGTATTGCATCAACACAAATGTTCACAAATATTTTGGAATAGTTTGACAAAAGTCAGCGATTTTTTAACCAGAAAAACAAAAGGCCCTATCTGCAAAATATAACATGATAAACGCTTAAAGTCCTAACCTACAGTTTGCAAAATATGCAACATTGTCAACTGGCAAAGCAACTGGTAGGTTTTACAAGAAAAGTAGAAGAAACATGAATTATAAACAGTTTAAGTCGATAAATATAGCTTTAGCATTTTAAATAGTTTTTTGCTTCTCCAGTAAACTTTTCCAAATTTCAAATAGGACTTTTTGCGTTTTAGGTAACGATATACATACAAATATATTACTAAATACAAAATATAAGTAAGACAAGAATTTTCATTGAAATCATAAAAGGCTATTCAACAGCATTTTTAGTGAATTTAATTACACATTGAACACATCATTATATAAATAGTTTTCCTTAACTGCCAAAGTGTTGGTCAAAATACCATTAGAATATGATCTGTTTTCATCACACATTTCTATAAGATCTACAGTAATGATAAAATCTCTGCAACATTTATTTAGCCTTTTTAGTCCACATCTAACGTAAATCAATGAATTCAATACCATCCTATTTCTAATCTTGGTTTTTATAAGGTTCATACCGCTAAAAATTCTTTCAACTTCCGCGTTACTAAATGGCAAAACCAAAAACTTCATAAAAAAAGAAGCTAACTCGTTGAAAGCATTTTCTTTTAAAACGTTTCTGTACTCATAAACACCTATCCAGAATTCAATAGTTGAACTGTGGTTCATCCATTCGTATGCATTCAGCTTTTGTCATTGCTGTTCTAAAACCGTTATTTCTTCTGTAGTAAAATCTACCATTTCTTCTTTAAGTTTTTTTTTTGGAGTTTACAGGGTTGCTATTATTATACATGTGTATGAACGTATAAATGACAAAATACAATGAAAGAGATTGACAGAAATGTTAAGTTATATGTATTGTAAAATAGCAATATATAAAATTTATAAGATTAAAAAATGCTAAAGAATGCTAAAAAAGTATTAGAAAAATGCTGAAAATTATGCTTAATGCAATTTGAAAAGTGCTAAATCAAATGAAATAATGCTAAATTAAGCAGTGAAAATGCTAAAAGGATCACACTGCTTATTAGTCTCATTCCCCTGCAAATAATTTTGGACCACCTGATCCATTTTGATAAAATGGACTACTCCATGGACTGGTCCGATGTAATGCCAGCATGGACCATGTCATTGTTAAAAAGTGTTTGTAGTGAGACGACATGTCTTGGTTTTTTACGACGTGCTTTCGTTTTTAAACGGCTTCAAAACTAATCCTCTTGAGTATACCATGGAGTAGTTTTAAAACTACTCCTTTGTAGTCCAAAGCTGGGTTATATGGTCCTGCCCTAGGACATCGTAATGTTAAATAGACCATGTTTTTTCCATACGTTTGGGTTACTTTTGGACTAGTTCTAGTCCCTTGTGGGCTACTCTTTACACGCGTGTTTGGACTGGTCCTTTTATTTGCAGGGTCGTTTATGCGTGCATACGTGTGTGTTTGCTTTTTGTGTGTAGCAGGGTTCCCAGTTTTATTTTAAGCCTAATCCCCAATTTGCGATTTTTCATCCCCAAAAATCCCCAAAATAGGTATTTTCTTCTCCCCAAAAATCAATGGAAAAATATGCACAATCGATTTATTTAATTAAATCCATTTATCTAATATTAATATAAAACTAATAATGCGTCAATATTTATCATTTCAAAAACTAGGGAATCAAAATCGTCTGATTCATTAGCCAGTGCAATTTTGTTTTACATGTTGTTTGTTTAAAAAGTGCATTTGAGATGATTGAATTAATTTGTCACAGCAAGCTGCATTATTTTAAAGTGTGTATTTATTCTTATTAATTCTAATGCTTATATGGGCATTTCTATCCACCGTGACCAAAAATTGAAGTTATTCTTTTATGTTTTTTTTTTTTAAAGAGACATATTTTGATTTTACTAAATTTATAAATTCCCCCATAAATTCGTTCACTAAGGCGAACAAGCAGACCGCAAAGTTGTACAAACGTAGTTTCTTATTTGTGAGAATGTTTTATTGTATATTTTCTTCAATATTATCTTCTTTAAAAGAGGTGATATTTGATGAAAATTATTCCAAAACAATGTTCTTACATGGTCTGTAACCTAAGGAAGAGTTCGAAGAGAAATATGTTATTCGGATTAACGGTAAATTTTTATTTTGTTTTAATCATTATTCAGTTAAATAATTATGGAAAAAAGTTCACGTTCGAAATGTCACGTATCGGCACAGATTTTTGCTTAAAAAAAAAACAATACAGAAGATTTTGTAATCAAACCAAAGACATTTTAATGTTACATTGCTACGTAAAATTCTGAAAGTAGTTTGACTAAAAAATCGTGCCAGATTTCGCTGAATTACGCATTTTTACACATGGCCACAAAAACTACTTCTATTTTTTTCACGTTCGAACCGTTTCTTTATTTGCCAGAATCGCGCCCTCCATAAACTTTAGCATAGATAACAGTGCTTTCTTAGTACTATAATTTAAGGGTTAAAAGACGGTAAAAATATTTGTTGTTTAAAATGTTATTGCATTTTTGATGCGTACGACCGTCACGTTCAACACTATGCAACTACCCATATTGCATTCTGTTGCAAATATTGATTTTGGTTGTATTCATTACAGAAAAAGACTAGTTCAACAGAAGAAACGCTAGTTGGTACAAAAAGCATATTTAAAACTATTTCAACCAATTCTTGAAAAAGTTTTAAACCGCAAAAAATACTAAAATTTGTACTTGATTCTTACTTGATTTCAAATTCCCATTTTACTGGAACATGCTATTGAAATAAAGTGTAACAAAAGTATATTTCAACCCTTGAAACTTGAAATTCGAATTTGAATACCAATTGCTTTGCCCATGATTTCCAGAAAAATTGCTCATTGGGACATTATTTTCATGTTTAAAAAGTAAAATTGCAAGCAAGTTTATATTTTTAGTTAAATATGTACATTAAATTTTTAAAGTAAAAACCATATCGGCATTATGCTGGTGTTTTATCATTCTGTAAGGGGTTAAACGGGTAAGTTAATCAATCATAATAATTTTCCCTTTTCTAATTTCTTTTTTGGTTATTTTCAAGCACGAATACGGGATAAAATCAACTTTATAATACATGAATGAAGCGCATTTTGAGATTAATTCAATCTTAGTTTTACTTAAATTCATCTTATTTTCGGATTATTTTAAGTACGAGTTCGAGATTGAATATGGATAAATCAAGTATTTCGCGATTGAAAATCAGTTCTTACAACAATCTGTCTATACTTGATTCATGAAAATCCGTACTCACCGTACTTTTAATACCGCTTCGGATCAGGGTTGTCATATTGATTTTGACCTTTTTCGCCAAATTCAATGTCAAAAATCGCCAAAGCCTTTGATTTTCAGTTTTTGACAATAAAATACATATTTTTAGAATTATAAAAAATATTTTTAGAATTATAAAAAATATTTTTTATAAATTCTAAAAAATAAATTTGTTCAGTATCGCTAAAATACGCCAAACATTTAAAAAAAATCGCCATAATATATGTTTTGTTTAATATTTATTTACAAAACAGTAAAAATAGTTAGTGAACACAAAGGAGGTACAATGTTTACTATTAAAAAGTTTATAGTAGTCTTCTTAAAGCAACAAAAAAAGATTTTTTGCAGTTAGTAATAAACAAATATTGGATCTACATTTTTATATAAGTTGCAGTTATCTAATACGCTTCACTGGCAAGACTCCCTATTTGTCTTCTTCTTTGGAATACATTGTGAGGGACTTACATTTATTCAATGAAGGTACAAAAGAAGTGCAACATGTACTATTCACATTCATATAATACATATAAACCTCGTAGCGAAGGCGAGTTTTTGTGGAGTTCATAATTTCATATAAAGTACAGCCAAAGCAAGTTCCTTTAAATGGTACGTACCTGCCGTATCCATGTAGCTATACAATTTTGGGCTAAACCTATATAAATTAGATGAAATATCATCATTAAAACCCTCTTTACAATTGACAAACGCTAATTTTTTCGAGTGTGTTTCGTAAACATCAAAAAGTACGTTAGGATTATAAAAATCTTAAACAACAACGTTTTTTTATCTATGATAATAAATTGCCACATGCATATAATGGAATATTGTTGATAGACTTTAAATATATTCCTGCTTTAAGGCATTATATTTATTGATTCTTCTTTTAAGAGCACTTTTATTATATTCATCAGCCATTTGAACATTCATACTTTCAAATACTGACCATACATATGAATGCCTCAAATTTCATAAATAAAAATTCTAGAATAAAATTATTATTTGTTTTTCTTATTGAATATAACGAATTTTAAAACAAATCCATAGCTCATCAAAAATAGCCAACTATTATTTTAAATCGCCAAAAAGTCGCCTAATCAAAAATTAGGTCGCAAACAAGTTTGAAAATCCCCAGGTTTGGCGAGAAATGGCCACATCTGACAACCCTGCTTCGGATTGATTTGAGTTCGGATGGATTGATTTTTCTTTTGAGTGTACATTAGAGCGACTCAAAATGTATGGAAGCAAAATTCGTGCTCAATGTACCCTCCTAAAAATTAACCTTGGACTTTTTTAAGATACCATTTTAAATATTTCGGCTCCAGCTTTGACCTCTCGTGAGCTGGACCATTTTTAAAAAGAGTCTATTTTTGCATGTTTTGTTAATTTGAGAATCCGTTTCCTTACCAACATATACAAATTGGGTATCATAAGAAAGGTTTTTTTACGATCATCCATATCCTTTTTTTTAAGGTTTTTCTGTAAAAAAAACGGTTTATGAATTTTTTGTTCGGCGTTGCTTGTAATAAAAATGCCAAATTAACATATTTTAATCTTTAGTCGATTTAATTAAATACGTGTTTCAGCTTTTTTGGAAATTCGCGCTAGTTGGCATTTTGACAAAAATGCAATGGGGTGGCAACCCTTCGATTTAAATATAGCAATATGGGCATACAATTTCTTCTTTTACCAAGTACATCATCTTTGTATGTAAATAATTAGATGCATTTTACACTGTGCTCTGGAATATATATAAATGCAATTTTGTAGTAACTGTAATATGTTAGCGGATTTAGTTTCTAGATCATGTATGGATAAAAATAGAACTAAATATATATTTATATTTATGAAAGGTTTTTGTTTCACTTAAAAATTAGGTACCTTCACTTAATTGTAAGAAAAGCGAAAAGCGTTCATCGATTTTTATGTGACATTGCAAGAAAGTAATAAGACTTTAACTATTTCCCGTTTTGGATTTTTCATGATTTTTTTTTTTTAATACAAAATTTTAATTTTTTTTTTTTATATTATTTTACATAAACAACTATTATTTTTTTTGTCGATTTTCAAAAATTTAACCCTCAAACACCCAAGACCGCCTACAGACGGTCATCAGAATAAATAAGTATGGAAGAAAACCTATTTATTTTACGCTATTACGATGCAAAAATTTAAATGAGTTTACAATTCTCAGTATAACGGTACCAATTGAATTGAATGATTGAGATAGTGTGGAAGAAGGAATCATTCTAGTCAGAACTTTGATGCGAAAATTTCAAATAAATTTCAAACTACATATTTAAATTTCAGGTATTTGAGGGTTAATTGGTTTTCAAAGTTAACAATTACAACTTTAAAAAAAAAAAGAAAAATTTTTTAAATCGCTTTATGAAGAGTAAAGTTATGATTTTTTAAACCTTAAATTTTTGGAAAAAAGTCAAAAATACGTGTAGTACCTGTAATTTAAAAATGCGAGCTGATGCACGCAAAGAAAAAAATATGGTTGGGCATGGTTACGGCAACTACACTATGTTTATTGTAACAATATATTGTTGTCGAACACAAATAATTTGTATTTTTATGTAATATCAGCAATATTTTAGATACTGTAAACATATCAATGTTTATCGCAATTATAAATTTGAGTATTGTTGACTGAAAAATAATTATTTTTCTAACAACCAAATAATGATAACTTTCAAAACATAGCCATACGATGATAACTTTCTATGCATAATATGCTTAAGATGCAATCAAAATATTTTTAATCTAATAATATTTTGTTAGCGCCAATTGTAAAATAATTTTCCATCAGTTGTGTCGTTTGTTTTACATATGTATGCCTATAAAATTATTTGTTAGTGAGTAGTTCAACAAATAAAAAAACTATTTTAAAAAATTTAAAAAGGAATAAAGAAATTGTAAAGTGCCACAAAATAAAAAACCGATGCAAAAAAAAAATTCAATTTTTTTTAATTGTTGCGACAGCACCACTGTATCATAATATGGTTACTTCTAATTTTGTTATGATTAACATGACAATTATATGATAACTTCTTAACTTATTATGATTAACATGACAATAATATGATTAAGCTAAAAATTTTATATGTAATATTACAAATATATTTGATCTTAATCATAAATCTTATCAAAATATGTTGCTCTTAGAATATGTTTACCACAACCATGTTGTTTATTTGTGTGTGGGGGAAAAATGATATTAAATTTTAAGTCAGCGACATCATTTTAGTAAAAAAATTGCATAAAACTTCTAATCATCACACAAAAAGTTCAATTTTGTGTCCTTGTGTTATAAACCAACCTTTTTAAAACAGACCACAGCGAATTTTTATTCTTTGTGGTTTAAGGCGTATTAAAGTATATTCCACAGAGTCATATAAGACTAAATTTGACCTAATTTAATAATAAATCATGATTTGTTTCAGAAATACTGTTAGGGGAATTTCAATGATTTTCAGGAGGGGGTTTAATTTTTGACCTATTGTAAAATTCAATAGAGTGATTTCTAGAATTAAAAAACCTTAATAATAATACATTTTTTTTAGGAAGTTTTCTGAAACCAGCTTTATATAGGGCATATGGTCAAATGACCGATCTTCACGACATTTATCAGTGTGGCTTATAATCTTCTGAAACTATGATAGACGAACTTTAAGTACAATAGCATTATTCGTTATGGCTTTAGGCGTACTAAAGTGTTTTCTGAGAGTGGGCTCACTTATAGAGCGATCTTCATAAAAGTTACCAGTACAATTTCCAGTTTTAAAAAACAAATTTGTGCAAAATTTAGAGAAGAGAACCGCTGCATTCCGTCCCCAATTTGTATTAGTTTTTGTATCAAAAATATTAATTTCTGAGGCAGCCTGCTCCAACATTGGGTTCATAATTCTTTTCCTACTGAACAGTTTCTGCTGGATTTCAATCCCAAATTGCTTGGGAAAACTAGAAACAGTTCGACAGCAGTATTGTTCTTTTCTTTTAAGTCCTTCGACAGTTGCTTTTATGTCAACTGACGGACAAACGGAAATGGCTTAATCGACTTAGAATTATTCAAGGACCTTTTATTCCTTATGAGATCATCTTTCATCTAAATATTAAAAAAGTTTCACACGAAAAGACAAACTTAATATATCCTTCCTAGCCGGAAATTTGTGCCAATTGTTCTTAAAGCACTTATCCTGTGACCTGTGAACACCCCTATCGTGAATAACAAGTAACATTTTTGTGCCCATGAAATTTTCATTCCCCTCGAAGGGAAAAAAGCAATCGTGAATCTCATGTGAAAAATTTTTCACGCTATCAGTTCCAGTGAATGTAAAAAAAGAAGATTAGAAAAAATTAAATATCAATGAAATTTTTGTTTAAAAATATACACGTATATATTTTAAAGAAAAGTTAAATAACTAGTATTGGAATAAAAGGTTGATTACAACGTTAGTTTTTTGAACTTTTTAAATTTTATGAAGTAAAATATTTTCCAAAATTCTGCCACCACGTCTTTCACAATATCGGTTTGTGCCTTATTAACGGATAATATTCGATTCATAGAAGGAACTACTAACAAACATGTTCTATTCCCTAGCAAAAATAAAGTGAGAAAATCTTAGGGAAACGTGAACAAATTACGAGGGAAAAAACTTTTCACGATAAGGGAAAATTATTTCCATGAACATTTTTTCACGTTATTACTCTCCTTTGAATTACCTTTTTTTCATGGGGGTTGTTCATGATCGCAAATATGTGGAAAGGGGAAAAATTACGAGGGAAAAATTATTCACGATAGGGGTGATTGTAATAAAAAGAAAGGAATTATGATGGGAGGAAACAAAACATATGACTTAAATGGTGATACTGTGTTTAAAGTATAGTTGCTCCAGAGGAAAGGTTATTAACACAAAAGTAAACGTGGCTGGATTTTGTGCGGGTAGTAAGTAGCTGATTCTGTCTGGTTCTATTACTTTATATTAAGGGGATCTCTCATAATAACATGGTTCTCTCGGGACAATATCTGCAACAGACATTATTTAAATCGAAATTTAATGTGTTGATTTAGGTTATTTCAATGGCCTGTTACAAAGTGTCAAATAGGTGCCAATAAACCCCCACCTAAAACATTAAAACTAAAACCGGTCCCTAACACTTTAGAACTGACACGTGACAAGTTTTGTGTAACTTCCCTTTCCCCAAGGGTTATACAACCCTAGTGGGGGAGGGAATAAAAGCAATTTAAGAAAATCTGACATAGAGTCCATATAAGTCCTTTAGGACTTATTAAGAAAAATGTTTATTTCTAATTTATATATTTTCAGATATATTATATTCATGTTAAAAAAAAAAAACATTAATATTAACACACGTCTTTCATAAAATTAAACACTCTATTCCATTAAAATTTCATACGAAAATGAATTGAGTCATACTTTTATATCTCTCAAACCTCAACTGCTTAGTACTACAGTGCAACGTCTCGTAATAAGTTATAACGGACACTTTCCAGGAATATAATTACATTTCTTACCACTTACAATCTTTTCCATTCTAATGTTTCCAACATTTTTTCTTTTAGTCCTCATTTACATATTCCTTTATTTTGTTTTTATCAAAACAACACAATAATTACGTTATTATTTTTATCTCTGATCCCACATTTTACAGCATTATTACATACTTGCCATAATGTGGTGGTATTCGTTTTTTCCTTTGCCAAAAACAGTTTTAACTACAAATTGTAAATCTGTTTAGCTGTAAATTTTGTTCGCATTAAAAAACTTATCCGACAAAATGCTAAAACAATGTATAATAAATATTTCGACAAGTCTGGCTAAAATTGCTGCATAAAGTAACAACAATTATATTATCAGATCCTAACATATACTACGTATGTAACAAAAATTATAACTTTGATCACAATAGATTACATCACATGCAAGTATGCCCATACCTATTCTCCTTTTTTATAAACAGCCATATATAAACGAATACTACCCCATATAATCAAACTCACTCTGAACTTTCAGAGGGATTTCGTATACATTCATACATACACATTTCCTGCTACAACAACCACAACTTTGTGATGTGTATGTACACTTTATGTATACATTAAGTATACGTATGTATGTAGCGCTGTTAATTTAAGCAAGGATATAATGAATATTATGCATCAGTATCTGTGTGTTTGTGTAAATTGCATGCTTTGCATAATTTTAAATATTGTTGCATACTTTGCTGCAAACATAAATAAAAATAATAACAAAAACATAAAGAGTAAAATATAAGAGCAGAGCGGAAGGGAGATAACAGGCAGGGTTGCCAGTTTAGCACTTTTAGTGCTAGATTTAGCACTTTTTTTTTTGATTTAGCACTAAGAATTTCAAAAAAAGTGCTAAGTGCTAGTTTAGCACTTTTTTATAATTATTTAGCATTTTTAGCACTTTATATATCCCACAACTACTTAATAACTCACATAATTAATTCAAGTAAAGTATCAATTCTCTAAGTGCATCATGAAAAATCAGTACATTTATGCTACCTTTTTATACAAAAATACAAAAATGAATACCATCGAATTCTGGATTCAAGTACATAATTTTAAAAACTCCATTAATGAAAATCCCTTTATAAATTTGTCAAGCTTTGTACTGTTCCTTTTAGTTTTGCCATTTTCAAACGCAGAAGTAGAGCGTTTATTTAGTTTATTCGGCTTAATAAAAAGTAAACTTAGAACTGGAATGAAAACAGAACTGTTATGTTCAATTATACTCATAAAAGAAGGCGTAAAATTAGATAACGTTTGTTGCTACACTTTAAACATGTCGGACGATATTGTGAAAAAAATCGGTTTATCAGAAAAGTACCAAAATGAGTTGGTATATGAGGAAGACGAAAATGACATGATTGAAATATTAAATAGTTGCAACAACTTAATTTAAAATATATTTATTATATAATAACATTAAAATAAGTGTTTATATTAATGTAAATTGTTTATTGTACAGTAATTTTGACTTAGCTGCACAATCTCCTTTGCACGATTTTTTGTGCAGGTAAATCAAAAATGCAGCTATCTTAAATGTATTTAGCTGCCTTAATGTGCAGGTACGCAATTGTGGTTACCTGCATAAAAGTGCAGCTAAAGTGAAGTGTTTGAAAGAGATGTAACAACGTTTTTATTAATAAATTGATAATAACAATTACGTTCAAAAAACCTGTAGTCATTTCTTATGCATTTTTAGACGGAACGAGATAGCCAAATTGGTAACAATAAAGTGTGGGACAGAAAAGTCGCTGCAGAAAACGTAGTTGTAGTAGTCATTGCCGTTGAAGCGCAAAATTCGAAATTTTGAACTTTATTGCGCTACAGAGCATTCGTCAGCTTCAAAAACTACTACAACTACTATATTCTGTTCCAGACCTAAGGTTTGCTATTCCTTTCATATAATCATGGTCAAGTTGCTGTAACCACAACCCATATGCATAAATGTAGGTACATGCAAACAACTTGACTTGTTTGCGATTTTTGTTTTTATAAACAGCTAAAATTGGATATTTATGTGAAAAAGTGGCCACCATATTTTTTCATATGTGCAGCTAAGTTTGATGTTTTATATGAAAATATTTTAAAGCTGCCCAAAAATATGAAAAATGTGCAGGTATACAAAATGCACGTAAAGAAGGGTTTTGAAGAATAATTCCAGAAAGTATGTAATTTGGGCAGTTAAGTCAAAGTGCAGCTAACTTCGATTTTTTGTATGAAAATAATTTTAAAATGCCAAAAATTTTGGGCACTTATCTTAAATGTGCAGGTAAAGAAAGTGCACTTAAAAAAGGAATTTGTATGGGATTATAAAGAATAATGCCAAAAATGATCAATTTTGTGCAGTTAAGTCAAAAGTGCACGTAAATAAAAGGCAGTTAAGTCAAAACTACTGTATTAATGAAAATCAATGTAACAAAGCTAGCACTTTTATTTCTTATTGTAGAACAATTTAGCACTTTTTTTTTGTCGATCTAGCACTTTTAATTTGAATTCTTCTGGCAAGCCTGATAACAGCTTATGTTTTAGCACGTTTTCAACAGAAACGACAAATAATGCAAAAAAAAAAAAAAATATGGAAAAATAATACGAAAAATAAACTACAATCACAAAATGAAAATGTTTTACAATATGTGTGACATTTTTTCCACTTGAATGTATATTGTTGCAATATTTGTATTTTTGTTTTGTAATAGCAAACAACAAAAAAGGACAATCAACAAAAAATTGAAATAATGTCAAAGAAATTTTTGTCAAATATTCATAATAAAAGCATTGTATTTATGAATATTACCATGTCATAAATAATGAATTGCTTTTTTCCAAATAAAATTTTTATATTGAATTTCATGTTGTGTAAAAAAAAACATTTAGTGCAAGTATTAATTGGTTTACAAGTGATGAGAAGCAGCAAAAAGAGATTGGTGGAGGAGGATTAAAGTTAAAACAGAATATAACTGTTAATAAAGTTGAAATTGTAAAAAAGAAATTTATAACAACTAGCCAAAATTTTTTAATATCTTGTAATAAGAAGCTAAAATTCGGCAAACATTTGCAAAATGCATATTATCAAAATGTCTCCATAAGTATTATACATCATACATCTATATATTCCTAATAATAGAAAAAAAAAATAAATATTTACATATGAACTTGAAATTTGTTACATCAAAGTTTGAATATTATAAAATAGCAAATTTTTGGAAAATTTCCTTAAAACTAGCTATTTTTTTGGAAAACTTTCTATAAAAATAGCAAATTTTATGGAAAACTTCCTATAAAAACAGCAAATTTTTTGGAAAACTTCCTATAAAAATAGCAAATTTTGATTAATTTCCTAAAAAAATTTTAAATTTTGTAAAATTTCCTAAAAATATTAAAAATCTTGTAAAATTTTCTAAAACAATTTTAAATTTTTTAAAATTCCTTAAAATACAAATTTTGTAATATTTTTTTAATAAAGCTTAATTTCATCAAATTATCAATAACAATTTTAATTAATTTTTATGTTGTAAAATTTCTTTCTTCATAAAAATAATTTAATGAAAAATTAAATTTGATGAACTTAAACCTAATTAAAAAAATATTAAAAATTTCGATTAAAAACCATAAATAGTTCAACAAAATAACCACAATACTAATTACTAGGGCAACCAAAAAAAAGCAATTAAAAAAACAGTTTTAAGCTCTTAAAAAAAGCGTTTAAAAACATGAAAATAAGCTGTTAAAATTAAAAAAAAGCAATTTAAACTTGTTTATTTTCCACTTAATTCGTTTAATACGTTGTTATAGTAAATTATAAGTTGATGCAATTAATTTTCGAAAAGAAAACTATGTCTGTTCGGAGTCAGCAAGTTCTTGTACATAGAAAAAGTTCTTCCTACGTCTCCAGATGTTAAGGGAGCATATCTAAAATTTAATATTTGCTCTGAAGTATATTTTATACGATTGGACTCATAATTCCGCTTGCCTCCCAAAATATCCCCAATATCTTTTAATACCGAAAATCCTTAATTTTTTAATAAAACTGATTTTAATTTTGTATTAACTTCGTCTTCTATACCCCTGGAACACGGGACATTTTTCTTACGGTCCACAACTATGTTCACTTAGAAAACCAATGAAAGATTTTTTGTTTGCAATTTTGTTACAACTTCGAGTAAAACACCAAAAATTGCAGAAATAAACATTATTTGATATACAGAGAAATTCTTAATAGCTTAAACTACATTAAAAAAGCCAAAAAATAACACGTTACTATACCAAAAACATAGAAAAGGGGAACTACCCAGCAAAAACTTTACTTACAATCCTACTTTTAATGACTTCAAGAATTCATTACATTGTAGCTTTATTCGCCACTTTTTGGATTATTAGTTATATATTAAATAATAACTTTATTATTATATCTTAAATATACAGAAAAATTTGTATTTTCATTATGACAATAAAAATGTCATTATAGTCATAAAACATAGTTTTTTAATGCAAAAACTACACTGCCCCGGTAGACTAGCTGGTAGAGAGCTAGTCTATCAACACCGAGGTTGCGGGATCAAATCCCGCCAGAGACAAAAAAAAAAAAATAAAATAAAGTAAAATAGAATAAGAAAAAATAAAATAATTAAAAAAAAAAAACAAAAAAAAAAAAATTAAAAAAAAATAAAAAAATTTTTACTTTATTGACTTTGTGTAACTATATATTTTTATAAAAATTTTAAGTATAAAAAAAAACATATTATTTTTTAGATTATAATAGGCTAAATTATAATGGATTACTTTTGGGACATCTCGAACAAAAATAAGTACTTCTTCTAGTAGAAAAATAAGTAGTCTGTTCGTCAAGTTCTCATTATTTTTCTGCTTATTTTGTAAGCAAAGTTTTTGCTGGGTACCAGACGTTACTTTATACCAAAACTATTTTTAAAAAGAAATAAGACGTTACAAAGTATGATGGTAAAAGTCGTTACAGACTGAGGAATTTGATCGTAAGAATACAGCTAAGACAGAGTTGCATAAGATACCCAACACCACAGTATTTAAAAACAGGTTATAAGAGTGTATGGCAAAGGGATCTATCTATGTTTTAAATTTCATTGAAATCGGTTAAATCTCCCCTCGTGGTCCTATTTTTTAAAAAATGCATACCTTACGTCTCCATATAAATATGGATATATCTACATATGTCTTAAATTGCATTAAAATTGGTTTGATAGTGGGCACAAAGACCCACTTCCGGATAGCAGCTTGTATGGGGGCTATATTAAATTATGGACAGATTCGCCCTTGTGCCAATTAGAACACACGTATTAAATTTCATTAAATATTCTTTAAAATTGCGACCTGTACTTTGCGCACGAGGTTAAATGGACATCCAGTCAGCCGGACGGACATCGTTCGATCGACTCTCCACTCTTTAGTGTAGGTATAATAACATACAGAGATAATATAGGTTTTTGGGATGATATTGTTGAAGGGAAGCACAAAATATTACCATAACGTTGAACGATTTTTTTTTACCAGTTTTGTTACAGCACAGAAATTGTTGATTTTTTAGTATTTATAAAAAAAAGTTGCACTTAAAAAAAATAATTATAACGATTTTTGCAAAATTTTATTAAAAAAGTTTTTTTTTTTTCGTATGAAAAAAATGAAAAATTATCTTAAATAATAAAAATAATTAAAAATAATTAAAAAATAACTAAAAAAAGCCGATATTGCCAAAATAAGCAAAAAAAAAAGCCCTAACAAATAAAGCTCATTTTCTTTGTTTTTTTATGATCGGAATTTGTGTTCAATCAAAATCTTTCTATCTTGTAAACCAAAAAAAAAAGCATTTGCTTTTTTTTGGTTGCCCTACTAATTACTCTAAAAATATTTAAAATTTTGTAAAACTTCCTAAAAATATTTAGAATTTTGTAAAATTTCCTAAAAATATTTAAAATTTTAATTAAAAAGATTTTGTAATTAGTGCTTAATTCCCAATTTTTATTCTTGATAAAAACACTGAAATTTATTATTTCACTGGTTGCATGTATTCCTAAAAATTATTTTGATAATTAACTGGCAAGTGCACCGCCTAAAAAAAACCTAACTGCTAACATGCTTTTGCAAGTTGTTTTTGTTTTCATTTTGTTTTTTCTTAACCTACTCAAATGAATTGTAGTGGGAAATGTAAGAAGAGAAAAACTCACTGTTTATTGTTGATGTTTTTGTTTAAACTTTGATATTGTTACAAGTAGAACTGTTGCTTATGATTCTTATACGCTTAACAGTTTTATTTGGTTAATTATCTTTGGTTTTTCTAAAATCTTTATGGATGAAATTTCCTGACGATCTGGCCTAAGCAACCAGTGAAATGTGCTGAACCCATTAACAATAAATTTCAGTATTTTTATCAAGAATCAAAATAGGGAATTAAGCAAAAATAACAAAATCTTTTAAATTTCCTAAAAAAAAGAACATTTAGCAAAATTTCCTAAAAAAAAAAGAAAATTTAGTAAAATTTCCTAAAAAAAAAAGAAAATTTAGTAAAATTTCCTAAAAAAAAAATAGACAATTTTGTGAAATTTCCTAAAAAAATAGAAAATTTTGTAAAATTTCCTATAAAAATAGCAAATTTTTAGAAAACTGCCTTTAAGAGTAACAAATTTCTAATAAGTAGCAGCAAAACCTTTCGCAAAAAAACCACCAGAAAATTTTGTTAAAATCCATTTATTACTATAAAAATAGTTTTTTCAAACTTAACTTAAGAAATCAAAATTTTTTGGAAATACAATTTTTGGACAATCTTATTGAATATATAAAATTTTCGACTGAAATTTTAGTTTTTTTTTTTTTTTTTTGTTTTGTATTAGGGTTAAGTTCAACAAATTTAATCTTTACGAGTGTTCGCCTAATGGTCAAAATTCGACCATAAATTTTTAGGTTTAATGAAGATACTACATCTAAGTATATATGAATTTACATGTTTTGAGCATTAATTTTTTCCATCCTAGTGGTTCGATTTGGCAAGGAACCAACCTCTGGTTCATATTCTACCTTATACTATAAGAAATATCAGAAAATATCAATTGAAAAACAAAAAAGTATTATAAAATTCTCTTTGTAAATTGTATTCCACTCAGGACATTGCATTTTAATTTTTTTCTATGTCTAATATTAACGAAAATTAATCAAAAAACCAGATGTTGAACGAAAAAGTACCCCTTACATGTTCTTATTCCTTTTTCATCTTATAGGTTTGAATTCACTCAGGACCCTGCACCTATAATATTATGTTTCTAAGTTAAATAAAACACCACATGCAGCAATAAAGAAATTTAATATCCCGTATTTATATAGTCGATATATTCGAAAACCGGTTTCTTAAACATGTCAAATAATCGAGCACCCTATTTTTTATTATTTGATAATTGAAAAAAACAATTTTTGTATTTTGTACATATGTGTTAGTAGCTAATTTGAACGCTTATTGCTCCGAAAATATTGAACAGATTTTAAAAAAATATATATTGTGCACTTCTGTAAGTAAATATCTTTCAAATAGTGTGTGTATTTTTCAAGTCGGTTGACACACAGAGGAGAAAAGTGTTCTTAACTGTTTTTCCTTAGCCGATTTTTATATAGATTTAATTTTCTCTAATTAAATGGCCGTAATATATACTAAAAATTACGATCACCGCACTCTCATAACACTGTACGACACGATTTTTTACCCATGATCAAACTGACCAGATTCCAAAAAAAAAAAAAAAATATATGTATCTCTTAGTTTTTCTAGATCAGTTCATTTTGCGTTTTTACGCGCAATTCAATTTTTATTGTGAATCCACCTGCCTATTAATTGGGGAAGTTTCAATTGCGCCCAAACCGTTGATCAAGATGCCAGATTTTTTGCTTAAATACTTTGTACTGTTCTCAGATGTAATGTGTAAACTGGTTTAAGTTCTAGCATGTAACCCGCTACTTTAGTAGAACCAAAAAGCTAAAGAAAAATTTCAGTATTGTACTGGCAGCGCATAATTTAGTACGAATATGTCAATGAATAGAGGAAAATGTTTTGTAAAAAAAGTACCAAAATTAGTTACGATTTTTACCCCTTAAATGTTAGAATTTCGAAAAAGTACAACATTCGTAACATATTTTTTTGATAAGTTTCGAATGTGGTATTAACGTTGTGTCTATGTTTATTGGTTCAAAAGATAGATGGGGTGGCAAAAAAGTACTAAAAATTTAGATTTTACCCGTTTACTCCCTAATAGGGCCGAATTTCTAAAAAGTATCAGACACCTGTCCGCTTATTTTTCAAAAGAGCAACGATAAGTGTTGCATTTATTTTGCATCTCTTTTAGCTTTGGAGATTTAATGTTACCGAATTTTCCCATTTTTACCCCCTAAACATTCGAATTTCGAAAAATTCTTTCTTAGTGGATCGAGTTGGGGAGTGACCAATCGCTAGTCCAAATTTCAAGTTTCTGGGGTCAGCGGTTTTGGGCTGGGCGATGATGAATGAGTCAGTCACTCACGCAACTCTTTTATATATATAGATATAATATATACATACATATATGGGACAATCCAAGTCAAATCGGATAGTTTAGAGAAAAATATTTTTTGAATTCCTTTATTTTTTTGCTGTGTTGATGTTTCTTTCCAACAGCACATTTCACCAAATTTTTAGATTTTTTTGGCTTATGGTTACAGAGATATCGAATATTAAAAAATCGCCTTATAAGAAAACTACGTTGAAATAAATACGCATACATTTTTCAATATTAGTCCAAATGGAATAATTTTTGTATTTTTTCTTTTTTTTTGTATATAAATATAGCATTTGTTTTTTTTTTTTTTTTAATTTTAAAAAAATCAGAAAAAATGGTAGTTATTTGAATCCTACAACCAAATGGGTCTTAAAATTTGTCGAAAAATCATAGTTTAATACAAAAAAAAAAAAAAAAAATTCAAAAAAATCAAGGCCCGTTTTCACGACTTAACGATAGCTAAATGTAGGAAGTTATCGAACAGATAATGAGTTTTTAATTATCACAAGTTCTCTTTAACCTAAAAGTGAAGGATAAGCTAAAGAGAGGAATGTTCTACCTTTAACTTTTGTCGTAAGGTTTAGATTTGAGATTGCCATATTATATTCACATATTTTTTTATATGGCAACTCCAGTTATACGTATATTTTGTAAATGTAAAAAAGTACGTAGTTGCCAGTTCGTATTTTTATTTTGGCAAAAATAATCGGTATTTTCTTTAGTATTGCCACTTTTTTAAAAATGTTAAGTTTATTTTATACAGAAGTTGTGAAAACGAAAAATAGTTGAAGGTAACTTTATTCCTCACTAGTGCTAAAGGTAGCGTTAACTATATCGAACTTTAAAGGTAAGTCGTGAAAACGGGCCTTAATATATTAAATCCCAAAAATCGCATCCAAGCCCACTGTCCAAAATTTTTTTCAACTTTTTTGGATAGTAGACAAAAATACAAATACTGAAAAAGTTATGCGTGTTTATTTGAACATAGTTTTCTTATAACGCGATTTTTTTAATATTCGATATCTCTGTAACCATAACCCAAAAAAAGAAGGAACATCAACACAGTAAAAATAAAGGAAATTAAACAAATATTTTTCTCTAAACTATCCGATTTGACTTGGATTGCCCCATATATAATAATACATAAAATTTTTTTAACTCTCGGCGTTTCTAGTATTGAAACATCCAGCAACCTTCGCCAATGACTTTTAAAATACTTTTTAAACACAATTAAATTTATTTTACTAGAAATAAGATTACAATATTTATTTACGATCATTTGTTTGCTTACAAAAGCAAAGAAGAGAAAAATTTTAATTTAATTTAAAATTGAACCAACCCAAATGTTTATTATATATTTATTTGTTAGAAAAAAAGGTTTATATTGTGCTGTGGTACTAGTAAAACTGGCACTCTGACGTTAACAAAGTACGAAATGGTTTTGTTGTTTCTATGAATCGATTTAAATTTGACACATTTTATTTATACAAACACAAAATTTCAACATAATATTTATTTGTTTATAATGATATACAAAACATATTTCAAATGAACTAGTCCGTATGAAATGTGTGTCTGTTAAAATAGTTTATGCAATATAAATAGGAAATACATATAAATACTAATACTTGTATAAACTAAAATAAAATAAAAAAAAAACTTGCCAATTATTTCGCATTTCCATGTAGTTTCCTTTTTTTGTATGCGAATGTTTTTGTGCTCATTTAAATCCCTTAGTCTTCTGAAAGAAAACTTTCATAGTCTGAACCCAGACTTATGCTAATAAAAAAGGTTTCATAAAACACGAAAATCCACAAAAAAATTACAATTTACATGCAGTGTTTTATATTTATAGATATTTATTCTGAATTAAAAATAAAACAAAATCAAAATGGAGTATAATTCTAAGTTAAAAGTTTTTATGGGCTTCTGTAAGTATACTATACACAGAAAAAAGTATCTCAAGAAAATTTTTAACAACACATTTTGTTAAAAATAAAATTTTAAATTTGATTCAATGAAAAAATTTATCAAAATTACACTTTGCAAAATGGCACTCAATAAAACATATGGGTATTTCCACAGACAAGTCCACTTTTTGTCACGTTACGACACCAAGCAATTAGTCTTGTTGTTAAAATTTGTCCTCTCTTGCACTAATTGTAAAGCTAGTTGTGCTCTCCACCAAAAAGCAAAAAAGGAAAAAATTTTTCATTATTCTTTGAGAAGCAATTAAAAATGGTTGGTGTCGTAACGTGACAAAAAGTAGACTTTTCTGTGGAAATACCCGTATTTAATAATTAAATAATTCTTCATAATCAATATAAAAAAAATATTTGAATCAAAGTAGACAGTATTTTTACAACTCTTGTCCATTTTTTAAAAGCTTTGAGATCGTTGCAAATAAAACTTAAGTGTTTGTAATTCTCATTCGCTTTACAGTTTTATTTGCATATTATCTTTAGTTTTTTTAAAGTCTTTGCAAAAAGGTTTCCAGATGATTTGGCCTAAGCAACCAGCGAAATGCGCATAGGAACTAGCTTATTCCCCCACAATAAATTTTAGTGTATTTATCAAAGAATAAAAATTGGGAATTTAGCACATCATAATTAATAAATAAATAAATAAAGATTAGATAAACATTTTGTTTGATTTATTCAACATTTTTAACAATTTATTTTAACAAATCACGTAAACATTTTGTTAAAAAAACATTATTTTGGGCAACAACTTTTTTTATTGACTCAATAAACTTGGTTGTTGACTAAAAATTTATCAATTATACATACAAACTTTTTTATCAATACCGCAAAAATTGTCATTGCAAGAAATTAAAAATTTTCTTAAATTAAATATGCGATTTTCGTATTTAGATATGAAAATTGTTTTTTTCTGTGTACCTTCATACTATAACCGTTATGAATTATACGAGATTGGATTGAATTATTTACATACATTGTACATACATATGTTTGTATATTATCCATCAAGAATACTTTTAATATAATTTATTTAATTTATTGCAAGTTATTCCTTTTTAAAATAAAAGGTAATGGAAAAAATTTTAAGAAAAAAACATTTAAAGAAATTTTAAAAACCCGGTTTTTACTTTAAGATTTCACTAAATAAACTGAGGGTTTTTCATATAAATTTTACTACGTCTTCAATCACTTGTATTGTGGAAACCACATATAAGTAACTAATAGGCGCACCTTAACAAGTTTTCGTCACGCATGCCTATTTAAACAAAAATTGCTTTCGTTACAGCGACACACGTTCACTATAAAATTCTCTGTTTGTCTGTTTTTCCAGCTCAAATTTCTACATGTTTTCCTCGCTAGTTGTTTTGTTGTAATTTCGGTAAATCAGATATTCAATCAGATGTCAATGGTGCACTTCTTTTTATTTTCTAGTCAGAATTTTTTTGCGTTTAAGTGATGTTTTTCGAAAAATAAAGTTGACAATCTGGTACCCACCATTGTTGTAAGTACAAACACCCAAGCCGCATTTACATCAGATATGGTTTAATTAATCGAGATTCCGCTTGACGAGGATTCTCGAGAGCGTATAAAATATACCTTTCATTACAGACTTTAAGTTTAATGGATTTGTTGCAAAAAAATGCAAGACAAAAAATTTAATAAACAACGCTAGTGTTGAAAAAAGTTCTAGGTTTGATAAGAATGCGAAAGCATTAAAAAAAGAAAAAAAGCTATAACCCTTAAATTGGCAAAATAAATTAATATAAAATAAGCAGACAAATTAGGATTTTGAAAAATTTTAAGTCTGATAAAATAGCTTAATCGGACAAAATTACAAGAGATATTAATAAGCCTGCAGTTCATAAAACCCAAAATATAAAAAACTAATTCACGCATAATTATCTTATATAAAAACTGCAAAAGTTTCTAATACACTAATACCCCGGTTTGCGTCGCTTCGGTTTGCGTCGTTTTCAAAGTTGCGTCTTTTCAAAATTCTGTGAATTCGAAGTTGATTCGTTAATGTTTCACTTTGCGTCGCATGACTGCAAAGTTGCATCGCTAGTGCGTCGTTAATATAAAAATGTTAGCACAAAGCTTAAACAGAAAAAGCGGGTTTCCCGTTGAAGTCTAATGCAAATATGTATGTGAAGGTTGTCTGCTGATTGCAATTGGTTTTAATTACATTTGCTGAAGTAAAGTTAAATTTAAATATTTTGCAACAACGACTCAAAATAAGCAAATAAGCTTAGAATAAAAACTGTACATTTTGACGCGTTCTAAATCAGGGGAAAAAGCTGTTGATATTGAAAGAAACCTTGAACTAGCCCCCTCTACAATAAAATCCATTTGATAATTCAGTGACGCTGATAAAATTAAGAAATATGTTGAAACAAGAACATCGTTACAACATAAAGAGGTTACAAAAATGAGAAACCACTTCTTACTATTTGGTTTGAAGATCAAAATCAGCGATAAATGCCCTTAAAACAAAAGGTTATTCAAAAGAAAGCTTTAACTTTATTTGAAAATCTGAGATAAAATTATCCGTTATAAAGTCTATCAAATCAAAATTTATTTTTTCAGCTAAAATTATGAATCTCGGTACCAAATAAATAAAAATCAATACAAATGTATGGAAAATCGTGCTACGGTTTGCGTCGTTTCGGTTTGCGTAGAGTTTGTCCGATCCCGGGGTATTGGTTTATTAGAATTTTTTTTTTAATTGAATATAAAATGCTAAGATTGGAAAAAAATACAAAAACATGTGGAAAAGTCATATAAATCGAATAATCAAAATTTCGACTCATCAACAACACTAATAAAAAGCAATACTAAGACCCCTTTCACACTCGGCAAGTTACTTGCGCAAGTCTCTTGCGCAACTCTTGGTTTGTAGACGTCAGCGGTAAGGTCGGAAAAAAAGGAAAAAAAATTAGTACAGACTTTGTTGTACTCGGCAAGTAACTTGCGCAACTAACTTGCCGAGTCTGAAAGGGGTCTAACAACAGCCATAAATCAAATAATATGCTACAGTCAAATAACTCATTTAAGAAAAATTACAATAATCGCCAAAATGGAGGTAAATTACCAAAACATAGTCTTAGTAAAACTCCAAAAAACCACAAAAATTAAAAATCGCAAAAAAAAAATATTAAAAAATCGGCTTAGCGTCTATATAAATAAAATAACTTTGGTAAACCCTTAGCGCAGTTGGTTTAATTTCATACTTAATTCGCTTAATTGGAAAAAATATGAAATAACCAAAATCGGAAAAAAAAAAAAAAAAATTCACTATATTATAAAAACCAATAAAAATTCTAAAAATCAAACAATCTTAAATTGCAAAAAAAAAAAAAAATCACTTAAAGGACAAAAAAATAGACGAAAAATAAAGTATGGAAATAATTGCCAAAATGTGGTAAATATTAATATGATAAAAATTATTAAAATTAAAAGTGGCATAGAAGGCATAATATTGCCATAAATCACAAAAACTAGTGGTGAAGTAACACAGCGTTTACACTTGACAGTACTGGCAAGACAGTAATAAAATACATATTAGTTGCCAAAAACACTACTAACTGTCTTTGTGACGTAGGCGTCCAGACAGTAGTTGAGACAGTTCACTTTTAAAAATATGCCAAACGTAAATGTTGCAGTACAAGTCCAGCTAAAACGTGTTTTATATGAACTAAACAAACTTAAAAATAACTTAAAATAACATTATTGTGTGAACATATATAACACTTAACTAAAACATAAAATATCAAAGCAAAATATGTTTATTTTTTTCTTATTTCTTGATTTTTTTCCTTTTTCGAACAAAACTTCAAATTACTGTAAGCAAATGTCAAATCACTGTCCAATTTTACTGTCTGCAAAATTTGCTAGACAGTAGACAAGACAGTTGGAAAAGTGTGCATGTATTTGTAAAAAAGTTTGCATTTATTGCTACTGTCTTGCCAGTACTGGCAAATGTAAACGCTATGTAAATAAAAGACAAAAGTCGAAAAATTTCATGCATAAAAAAAAATTATTAATAATAAGTAAAATTTAAGAACCGCAAAAACGCTGTAAAATTCTAAAAAATCGCATAAAGTTGATAATAAAGGGTGTTTTTTTAAGCTAGATAGAACTTTAAATTGTAAAAAGTAACACAAAAAATTAAATTTTGATGAAATATTTTTTTTATCGTTTCAGTATACTCTGACAAATCATCATGAATAGACTCACGCTTGAACAACGCTACGAAATTATCCAAATTTACTTTGAAAATCAGTCGTCGATTCGCGCAACTTATAGACGACTTCGTCATTTTTATGGCGTACATAATCGTCCATCTGAACAAGCCATTCGTCGAACTGTGGATAGATTTCGTACCACATACTCTCTAGAGGATGCAATAACACCAACACGTCGAAGGAATGTGCGTACTGAAGAGAATATCGCCGCAGTAAACGAAAGTGTGGAAGAAGATCCAAATTTATCGATTCGTCGTCGGTCGCAGGAATTGGGGCTCTGGCCGTCCACTACGTGGAAAATTTTGCGCAAAGATCTCGGCCTACACCCGTATAAGATCCAGCTGGTGCAGGAATTGAAGCCACGAGACCATTATATGCGTCGTTCTTTCGCCGATTGGGCTCTAGAGCAGTTGGCAACTGACCCGTTGTTTTATCGCAAAATTGTGTTCAGCGATGAGGCGCATTTTTGGCTTAACGGGTTTGTTAATAAGCAAAATTGCCGCATATGGAGACCCTACAGACTCCATTACATCCAGAAAAATGCACCGTTTGGTGCGGTTTTCACGCTGGTGGCATCATCGGACCTTATTTCTTTAAAAATGAGGCCGGAGCTCGCGTTACGGTCAATGGAGATCGTTACCGCACCATGATCAATGATTTTTTGTTTGAAAATATGGATGACATTGATCCGGAGGAGATGTGGTTTCAACAGGATGGCGCTACGTGCCATACGGCGAACGCAACCATCGACTTATTGAAATCAAAATTTGGCGATAAGTTGATTTCGAGAAATGGACCTGTCAATTGGCCTCCAAGGTCGTGCGATTTGACACCTCTCGATTATTTCCTGTGGGGCTACGTGAAGTCACTGGTTTATGCTGATAAACCAGCAACAATTGACGTATTGGAGGCCAGCATTGTTCCTGTTTTTCGTGACATACGGCCAGCAGTGCTCGAAAAAGTGGCCCAAAATTGGACGTCCAGAATGCGCTTCGTCAAGAACAGCATTTTATTTATGAAGCTGTTCTGGGTTAAGTATGACTTTAGCTGTTTTACCATAATGAAAGAGAGCAAGAAAACAAATCTAATGCAGTGATTAACTTAAAAGAGCAAAAAAGTGACATTGGCCCTTTTAGCTCCAAGCCACAGATATATGATCATATGATTGGTATACAATTTAATAGTATTAAAAAAGTACTTTGATAAAAAATAGTGTAGTGCAAGAAATTTAACATTAAAATGGGTAAAGTTGATGAAACGCGCATTATCATTGATTTGGTTTAATGTAAAAATTGCATTAGCATATTTAATTCATTTGTCCCAGGTCTGTAAGGCGGCTTAAAAGCAATTACACTCAAGTCGACGATGAAAGTCTTTTTAAATAATTTCATATAAAATAGTTAGATGTTGGTCTATATCGAGCCCTAACCGCGTAATAACGTAAGCGACATCATTTTCAATTTTCGTTTTTTTTTTTGTTTAATAACTGACTTTATTGGCAACACTTGCATCATCTCCTTAAATGTCATGGTCACGATTTTATATCAAGAACAATTTTATCGTAAGCGACAATTTCATACAAAATTTATATGAAATAAAATATAAAAAACTCTCTTCTGTAAAATTTGATTTTTGGCGCTTACGTTATTTTCGCGGTTAGGCTCGATATATTAACCCCCGTATTCATAAGCGTTTATTACATTTAACACACGACAATTAAGTAAAATTTTCATAGAAATTTGTTTGGTAAACCTTTATTAATAAAAAATATTTTTATGAATGCGGCATCAAAAATACAAACTTCGTTAAAATGTACCACGTTATATTTGCGAAATAGCGGTACATTTGTGCGACCGAGAGTGAAATGCTGCTTCAATTATATCTAAATTTCGCGTTGAATAGTAATTAATTGGCTTATATCAGAAAAAATGGCTGAGTTAAAGTGGATAAAATCAACGATTTTATGAAAATGTTAACGAGTTTCAGCAATTTTTGTAACTTCGGAAGATGATTTTACTACAAATCGCAATAAAATACATAGTTTTATAATTTTAATGCGTAGTCTATTTGTTTACAAATATTTTAAGCGACAAAGGACTAAAACCGAATACTTAAAATCCCACAATAAAAAAAAACGAAAAAAGCGAGTCTTAACTTCGTACCACCATGCAGTTTCACAATTTAATAAAAGTTTATGCACAGCATACAATGCTATTAAATTTATATGCTTGCGTTTTCGTTTTTTTAATGTGTATATTATTTAAGTTTACATTCGATTTCGGCCCATTTAGTAGCCTCGCAAACAAGATATAAATCATTTAAATCGAACCAGCATTTCACTCTGGATGGCGCCCGAAAGAGAAGTATACATCGAAAAAACCAAAATGTATCGTTATCTCGCTAATATTAAGTGTTATGAATCATATCAGCATCGTTTTCCGTAACTTTTGCGACAGTAAATAAATAAATCTTGTGTAACCCTTTTTACCATCTCACACTTTCAAGCATTTATATTTCAGTGTTACACAAAATATTTCCGAAAAACGTTTTTTGCTTCTGCAATGATTAAGTTCATTTTATTCGTTAAACTCGTAATAAATATTACAATTGTGGCTGGAATACCAGCATTAAAAACGAAAAAACTTTTACCACAGTTTATGGTATTTGAAAAATTTTAAAAACCCCCCAGCAAAAACATCAGCAGCAACAACAATAAAAACGTTCGAAAGAACATTTTTATACCACTTGCAATGCGACATTTCGCAAACAACAAAATGACAATAAATTTTGCAATTTCAGCACAAAAAAAAAACAAATTTAAAATTCTTGTGTGCTTAAATCAGTGTTACCAGCATCAAAATTCAAAATTACACTTAAGATAAAATTATTTCCCCGATTTAAATAAAATTACACGTGATATAACGTTTTATCCTTTAAAAGAGATCAATATTTTTTTTTATATTTGGATTCTAATTGTCATTTTAAATAAATTAACAAAAATAACATTAGAGACTAAAATTAAGGCCCTAATTTTGTAAAACTCAACGCAACGACAAAGAATTACATTGAAAGCAAAAACAAATTCATAAATATTTTGTAATTTTGTTGTTGCCTTTAAGATTTCATACGCCTCATTGCTTGTGGCGTTGAAAATTTTAAAACGGTACATAAATTTCTGTACAAAGCAACAACAAAATTACAAAATATTTATGAATTTGTTTTTGCTTTTAATGTAATTCTTTGTCGTTGCGTTGTGTTTTACAAAATTAGGGCCTAAATCTGTGGCATTTTGACAAAACGGGTTAAGTCGAGATAAGAAAGCAAAAAAGTTTTTAAAAAAAACTCAGTGAAAAATCATTTTTATTAAAAAAAAAAAAAAAACCAAAATTAAAGAAAAATTTTGTTCATAATACAAAATTCTAAAAACGTAAACAAAAATGCTTTTCGAATATAAATCTGTACGATTAGGAAAATTTTTTTCAACTTTTTAAATTTGATTTAAGATGTTTTGCATAAATTAATAAAAGATAAAATAAACCATCTAAAATAATGAGCTCAACTTCAATTTGGTTGCATATATCTATGGAAGGTTTAAAATGTATATTGCCGTTTCTTTATAATGGGTGTTTTTAAACCCGAGCTGTCGTACTGCTATCACTTTTTGCTCTGGCAAATTAATGAATAGATTCATGCTTAAACATCGCTGCCAAATTATTACCAAATTATTCAAATTTACTTTGAAAATATGCCATCAATTCGCGCAACTTATAGGCGACTTCATGATTTCAATGGCGCAACCTATTTATACAAAATTGAAGCCGACATGTTGCAACAATTACCGCCCTGAAGGCTAAAAAAAAACTGAGCCAAAATTGGACGTCTACAAAGCGTTTCGTCGAGGTTAGTCGCAATGCCTATATGGTAAAAATCAGTTTCAAATGTCAATTTCATGTATTGATCTTCGATTAGAATTAATTTTTTTGTGCTTTTTACAATTTTAAGTTTTATGGTCGTATGTAGTAAACAAAATTCCTACAAGGGTTTTATACAACTGTCTCTTTCTTAATTCCGTTTAATAACTGTTCAGGGCGCTAAATATTCCCCCAATCAAAACCGTTGAAAATTTCAAAATAAAATGAAATTTATTGTACGTTGAAATATTGGAAACATAAATTCCCCCAGGTAAGTTTTTAGTTTGAATAACCTTTTCCAATACACTTCTGGTTCGAAATCACTATGATAGTCATCTATGTATATCTAAATCTAGAGTCCATCTGGCGATATTCATTACCAAGCTTTTGAAAATATATATTTATCGTTTTAAGTCTTTTAAAAAAAAACCGTGACTTTTGTTCATCAAACTTACCATTTTTTATCAACAATACTAAAATTAAATAAATGTCATCACTGAAATCGAATCTAGCTTTTAAATTACACCTAAAAGAAATTACCCACGCTCTACCCACGACAGTGAAAATTACACCCAATTCGGGTAATTACTCACAAAGTGGCAGCACTGGCTTGTATGAATACATGTGCTTGAATATTTTTAACAGAGTTGGCAAAATTGGCAGGATTGTACTTATTTTTTTTTAATACTTTTCATTACTTAAAAGTAGAATGATACACGCTTCAACTTTTGATTCTTTAGAAGAGAGAGAGAGAGAAGAAAGAAGAAAAGGCTAACCCCAACAGAGATGCTTGTACTTTTCAGCACGCTTTGTGTTTTAATACGCAGGTATATGCACACAGATGGATGCATGTATTTTTTTCTTTTTCTCTTTGGTTCGCTATGAATAAAATTGTTGTTGTTTTGCAACATGTTTAACCGAAATATATTGAAACAGATTGCTGTGTGTGATCATATTGACAACCTTAAAAGTGAGTTGAAAAGAAATTGAGCAGCAAGACTTGAAGCGTGTAAACCCAGACTAATTATATGCTAAAAGGGGCTGAAAACAACCATTAAATCTGCACAGTCGAAGTTCTAAAATTATTTTGTTTGATGAAGGTACAACGAAGGTACTTACACCCAATTCGTACGATGATTTTAACGACGTGGTTTTTTCTTAATTCCCTGCTGAGGCAACTTCCAAAAAATCATTTGCGGTTATACGATGATTTTTAGTTGCATATCTTTGTTATAATTTTTAACCTGACACCGCAAAGTAACAAAAGGAATAAAACGTAACAAGAAGAAAATAAGTTAGTTTAAAGAGAAATATAAAAAACATGCAAAACACAAACCAAGTCTTTTTGTTTACCCCTCACCGTTCGCCGCCAAACAAAAAGATACGACGTAACAATCATCGTATGAATTGGGTGCTAGTCATAGCTCTATGACTGCTTTGGCAATGTTTTATCGGGAAAATTGTAGATTATTTGAGTTTAAGGGTGATTTATGCATACTCCATTAATATTACAAAATGAGTTTTTGTGTAATTCAGTTTAAAAAGTGCAATTAAGGTAGAAACTTTGTACAATTTAAAAACTGACTTTGCCATCTCTGATGTTTAAGGGTTAATAGTAAAAGTAAGAGGATTCGGGAATGAGGGGAATTTTTTAAATTTTAATATTAAAAAAAAAATACGTAAACATATAAAAATATCTGAAATTTATTTTAAAGTTTCGTTTCTCAGTTTTCAAACGTAATCGTTGAATTTTCATTCCTCAAACTAATGGACAGCAATAAATCGCTTAGAAATAAAAAGCACCAACTGGTGCTGTGTATCTACTTTAAGAAAAAAAATATTTAAATAACGACTAACTTAGGTACGACGTCGACAAGTTCTCCATCCACTTTATGGAAAATATTTTATTAGGACTTCATTCTTCGATTTTATGAGATAAAAATTCAAGCAGGAGAATCTTAGTTTTCGCCGTACCTTTGATAAACAGATTTAAATCAAACAAATTTTTTGTAATATTCTGTTCAGCTTATTTTTGTCCCATCAGCAAAGCCGATAAACTAAATTGTCACATTTGACTTAAGAAAAACTATTTGACAACTAAATTTTTGGTCTCTAGTTGCCTAAAGGTGCTCTTACACGATCTGTATTTTGCAGTGGGGTTATCAGATGTAAAATCCATAGGTAATTGCACATGTCTGTTTGAATTTACAAATACAGAAGGTTTATAATTTTTGCTTTCACACGTTTTATTTGGTTCCATCCGACACAACCTTAAATCGTTCATAACAGCAAATTATTTACATATTTATATTTTTATTCACTTTTAATTTTATTTCAGTTAATTAAAAACGTTGTTTTTTTAAGGATATGTGTAAATAAATAAAAAATCTATTGATATACGCCGCCACAAACAAATGACTTGCAAAACAGCTGATGTCAGATGTTTTGTCAGATCAAAATAGAATACGCTCTAATTAGAATATTTTATACTGCTAATTCCATCTGAAGTTTACAGAAGCAATTTTTTTTTTGCGTGTACGCAACATGTATGCATTTTGCAGTGCGAAATTAGAAAGGTACACTGCTAAATACATATCGTGTAAGAGCACTTTTAGATGGGTATGTTTACCAAAAACATTTCTAACAGGACGATGGCACATGTTTTATTTAGAGTCAAACAAAGGTCTTCGAAAAGATTTTGCGAATGTAAAATTTAATAATAATTTGGTAGCTTAGACAGTACAATTTAACACGTCTCTCGAGCGTCCTCATTATGAATATGTGAATTAAGCAACAGCTTAATTTCTTCAAAATGCTCTATTATTTTCCTGAACAGACCACTGTGCGATCCGACAACCAAATATTACAATATTTTTGGTCGTTAATGATGACATTACTGAAGATGACTAAAGCTTTTGTGGTCTGTTATGTGTGTGGTTGGAATATCAGTTTTTATTATTTAAGTTTTTGGTTGTCTATAGACGTGTTTGCTGTATCCTTTATTTACAAATAAATACAAAAGGATGCATTTTTGTTAAAGCCAGTCAAACACATTCACAAACATACATATATCACAGCGAACATTGATATATCCCTGTGGTGAGTTCATTCTTTGTTGGTTGCATATAAATGCATTTATTCTCAGTAAAAGCGAAAAAACCTACAAAAATATAACAATGCATAAAATTTAAGTTACAGAAAAAAAAGTGAGAGGATAATCCATTGATGACAAAAATATTCAATATTATTTAATGCCTTCTCACAATATGAAAAGTTTTAAAAAAAAACATGAAAAAGGGTTAATTTAATTTTATAGTTTTTTCATGAGGATTAAATTTAAACAAGAAAACAGAAGATTTATATGAACATAAAAATACGTTAAATAAATAAAAAATTTCAGTATTGAGTGGATTTAAAATGTGTCCAGGATTCGTTGTTTCTTATTGTTTGTTATTGTGAAGAAAATAATGTAATTTTTTCAGTATATTTGGTAATATGTATTAATTTAATAGTGATATAATTGAAGGAAAAATAAATTTGTAAATACCTCGCGGAAAATTTGTGTCAATTGGCCCAACAGACTGGTTCTGGGATTTGTGAAAATAGAACAAGTGCAAAAAGAAAGGACTCATGACCAGTTAAAGAAGAACCAATCCCTTAACTGGTTTATGAAGAACAAAAAGGTAGAAAAAGTAACGAATTTTAGTACAGTCTTCACCGCTGCTGTGATACATTTTTTGGTACTTTCTAAAATTTGGTTCTTGAATTTAATTCTAGGAATTGTTTTATTGAAATAATACTATATTGTATTGAAATAATACTTAATTTTAGTAACTGACACTAAACATGTTCATTGAGAAAAGATCTGTGACTGGTAAAATGACCCCCTCCAATGACAACCCCATGTAAAAGTGATAGATAGGTCTTATTCAAATAATGTGTTCGAACTAGAACCGGTCTCTACCACCAAAGACCTATCACGAGACTACTTTGGTGGCAGTTCGCTTCCCTCTAGGGTAAGATTGAGTTTGTTATAGGGAATGAGGTCGAAATAATCTTACTGGTGGGCAAAATATTTCAATCCAGCTTTCTTAACAACTTGTTCTATTTGACTATAAATTTGGATTAAAACAAATAAACATAATAAACAAAATACATATATTTGTTGTAAGAAATAAATTGGCTTCATTTAGGGGATAACTTTTTGCCTAAAAGTCCAAGTTAAGATCTTTTCAAGCGCCGTATTTTGGCTATATTCCGCACAATGCTGTCTTTCAAATCGGTTTGATTTTCTGTTTTCTGAAGTAAATTTAAACACACTAAGGGAAAATAGATAAGATTATTAGATAGATTATTTCGAGAAATGCCTTCGCAAAATGTTTAAATTGGTAAGTTGGTGGCTCGTCATGTTTTCTGAAGATAAGCCATGTTTTCTTTACGCAAGCCGTTAGTCTGAAAATATGAGACAGCAAAGTCTGTAGATAAAGCAATGCTAGAAACATCTCTCTTGAATTTTTCTAATATAAAAAGTTTGCAATTCATCAAAGATTCGGCGCAAACGGGGTCAATCGGTTTTAATTATTGCACCAGCAAGATTTAGTAACATAAAATATTTTATTAGTTTGAATAAACACAGTACAAATTACCATACAGGATACACTGAATGGTGTCGGTTCTGGCATACACTCCGAGCAGCTAGACTGGAGCATTCTTATAAGGCTGCCGGATAACTTCAGTGTCATTCAGGCCGAAATAATGGCCATCTACACAGCCTCGAAACACATTCGGTATGGAGAAATATCTGGCAGGGATATTCACATTATTACCGCTAGTAAAGCGGCCATCAGAATCCTGGAGAATGTGTTCATCACATAAAAAATTGTCCAAAAATGCCGGATGTTTCTTGAGGAGATAGCGAGACATAGCGGACACAGGGACATACATGGAAACTGTATAGCGGACTCGTCGGCGCATGCAGGCACTACTTTGATTCAAAACGATTCATAATATGATATAGATGTTTCACTCCCAAGGAGTCAACGACTTATTGCACACAAGTTAAATCTTATTGCCGGTCAGAGATGAATTGATTAAACCACCTGTTAGGACACCAGGACACTCTGGCCCATCATAGATGAAAAAAAGACTAGGCGGGCATTCACCTCAGAAACCTAATTGCGGTTATTACTGGTCACTGACCCATTGGGAGGCACGCCCAAAGGCAAGGGCTTCCTTAGAATGAACCTCTGCGACGAGGAGGAGCAAGAGTCAACGGAACATCTTCTTTGTCAATGTTCGGTATTAGGAGATCAAAGACTTGAACTGTTTGGTCGAAGAACCCTTTGAGACAAAACTTGTCTTTCTAAAATTGAGATCCACTCCTTTTTTAAATCGACTGGGTGGCTGAAAGAGAATATTAGCAGCCAGGTAACATAGGACCCTTGGGAGACGGTGCGACATGGTAACACAACGGGAACTGATTAAGTGAGCTGTGCTTGAAACAGGGTCACAAATCTCTTATACTCTCTTAGAATTCACGTTCGAAAGAAAAGCTCAGGGCCTATAAATGGACGGAGCACGCCCCTGTTTGTCCAGCAGTCAGCCCTTTCAATTCAAATCATTGTATTTCCCAAAAATGTTCAGAGATCTAATACAGTCCGTAACTAGCCTGGACGTCCGACATCATAAATAAACTCAAGCCTTTTAACCTCCTCCTCAGACATTCCCCAGCGCTTATGAGGATAGCGTAGATTTCCGCCATAGGCAAGCCCCTTTGGAAGCCCGTTCCCACTATTCCCAGTCCAGTATAGGATAACCAAACTTGCCCTTTTGGGTATAAGGACATTAAAAATCCTTTCCAGTATAAGACTCGGCAGCATTTGATCACTAACCCGAATAGATGGATCGTTCCCATATAAGTTATATTATATCTAATTCAAAAAAGTGAAAATAGTGCTAGGTCCACAATAAAAGTCACAAAAAACTCTGTAATGAAAAATATTCATAATTCTTAGATGTCTATGTCCTGCATGTCAACAAAGAGTAGACAATAAAAAAAGTTTCACCGTTTAAGTAAATCAATATAGTACAGGGTGTCTGCCGGGAAGGTATACTTTGTTTCGCCGCCATTTTGGTAAACATTAGTCTTGACAGTTCATATTTATCAGTCGTGAAGTAGACATGTTGCAAATTTATTATGGAAAAATATTCGATAAGCCAACGTGTTTTAATCGATCGTTAAAACATTTTATCAAAATCAATCATCGATTACTGTGACGATGAAAAAGTTACATGAAATTTTTGGGAGAAACAACGTGCCAACAAAACGCACTATTTATCGTGTAGTGAATGATTTCGAAGAAAGAGGGTCTGTAGGTTATAGGCCCAAGCATGGACCACAACGTACTACAAGATCGGCTGAAAACATTACTGCTGCTCAAGAAAGTGTTCAAAACAATCCATCAACCTCAATACGACGCCGTGCTCAGGAGCTTGGTCTTCAAAGAAAAACTTTGGCCACAATTTTGCACTAGGATTTGCATTTCTTTCCATTTAACATTTAGTTGACACAAGAGCTTCTTCCACAAGACCATTTACGCCGCTAACAAACAAAGTAGTATACCTTCCCGGCGGACACCCTGTATTATTGCAACACTGATTCTGATTCTCGTTTATACTACCAAATATTTAAATGTTTAAGATTTAGCAGGACCCTGCTTTGGTGCATGTCTGAGAATTTTAAAAAGAGTAAAAATAATAAAAAGAGTTGCAAAATTTAAAAGTAAAAACTAAAATGCCGGACAATCATGAGATCATTACCATAAAATGTTCTCATAGTTCCTATTCTTTTTGATGCAGGGAAAAAGTTAATTTTAATTTAATTTTTGGATCGGATATTAACAACACTGTTACACAGAAAAAAATTATTAGTAGTTTTTTATCAATTAAAAAAATTATTTAAAAAGAACTTACATTTAATTAATGTGATAATTGAAACAATTATTTTTTTTTTGTTGAAAGAAAATTAAAATAATTATTTTTATTTAATTACCATTTTAGTTGTTTTGAAATAAATTTTGAATTAAAATAATAATTAAATAACAACAAATTATTTCTTTTAAAATAAAATAATTTAAACTTGTGAAATTGTTGTTGGAAATTTTCAAAATCAATCAACACATTGTTTATAACGGCAAAGTTTTTTGATCATTTTTTTAATTAAAATTAAAAATATCATTTATTGAAAAAAAAATATTCAAAAATATAAAATTTTTACAACTTTTAGTAATCAATATAAACATTTTGGTAATAGGTGCAAAATCAACAAATGGGTTGCTTGATTCTATGAATTTAGTATAAATTTGGTGATTAGAGAAAATTTTTAATTTTTTCTGTGTATTTGTTGATTTTGCTTAAATATTCAATATAACAGAGTCTTTAATGTTTAATAAAATTTTATTTCATATTTATTTTTCTTTTCCTTTTTAAAAGGATTTTAATCGATTTTTAAATTTCAAATAGCAGTTAACTCAAGGAATACTATATAATAATATTTTCCAATTTAATTTTTAACGAAAAATTATAGGAAAATAAATTGAAATTTATTTGTCTACGTGTTTAATTTGAAATATGTGTGTATGTATAACGTATGTATATGCAATTGTGTACTTGCGTTTATATAAATATATTTATATATTCTACAAAAAACGTTGTGCAATATACATCCGTGCAAGTTCATATTCACATAAATGCCTTTACACATACATATACGAACGTCAAATAAAGATAATCGATATAAAAAGTAAATTAAAAAAAAAAATAAATATTTCACCTGTGGTGCAGTACATACTAGTAGTGCTGGTATACTATCGATATTTATCGATAGTTAAGATTTGACTATCGATATAACTATCGACTCAATGATTGTACTTGTGCAGGAAAACTTAAGCTAGTTTTTATCAGGTTACAGTTCGTTGTGTCTATCACTTTATTGAACGTATGCTAAGAAAACGAAGTAGCAGGGACTGACTATAAGATATTCTTTTGCAACTTTAAATAATTTTCTAAATGGTTTTTGATTCTCAACCCAAAAAGGTAATCAATCTAGCGGACTTATCCTCTAATGGTCGTTCATTGTTTTGTCCCATGCTCGCAATTGCAATTGCATTTGGATTTGCTTTTTTTACAACATTAGAAAAATATTTGACATTTTAGTTCATATATAAACATGTACAAATTTCGACTTAAAGGCCTTTAATTAGCTGTTTAAAGCACAGCTAAGCAATCCATACCACTTGCCATTCATGTTGTTTGTATTGTGACGATGGAAGTCGGAAGCCCTCGTTTCCACCTACACCATATTAGATTATTTAGTATTCTACTTTTTTTTATTATTACCAGTATTGATATTTCTTTAAAATTAATTATAATATGTTGACATTATTATTTTTTTGTGCTTTATTATCAAATATGAATAATGGTTGTAAATAGTTATAAGACAAAAATGAATTAGAATTTGAAGTTACCAACGGCCGTTTATGGCGACCTCTAGTGGTAGCCAGTAGATTCGAATTGACATCAGAGACCCCTAGCGGCGCGTAACAATCAATACATGCCCAACAGATGGGCCAAACAGCTGACCTAACAGATGGACAGTTGCAGTCACCTGGTACGTACGACGACAGGAAAGTATAAAAGCAGAGTGAAAATGAAAATCATGGTCAGTCGGTGTCGAGCGCAGTGGTTGGTAAGAGGTATTTTACGGTGGTTATCCCGCTGTGAGTTCTTGGTAGTTTAGTTAGTGATTTGTAGTGGTGTTTGTGTAGTACTAATTGCAGTTCAGTGGTCATCCCGCAGGCTGCAATCCAGTGCTATACCAACATTATTAGCCGAGCGTAGTAGTGTGCCCGTGGTCATTCCGCAGGTACACGACTACGAGTTGCTGGACACAGCGTCCCCGTGGTTATCCGGCAGGGCCGTGCGTGTTTGGTGGCTTCACTGGGCCTTCACTGTGTGCAACGTTTGTATGGGATGAATTGGAACTCCCGTGGTTATCCCGTAGGCGTTCCAATTTAGGCCTGTCCCAACGTGGTCGTGTGCCCGTGGTCATCCCGCCGGTACACGTCTACGAGCGACTCAACCAACCCGTGCTCAGCCTACAGTCCGGCTGTCATTTGGTGGTCATACGTAAAGCGCGTACACCTCGTCCCGACCATTGTCCGCAGAGGCGATCGAGCCGACCGTACGTTAAAACCCCCCTCGTTCGTGCCGCGTGGGTGTCGTGTCAAATCAAAAAAGCCGTTAAATTAGTTGCCTGCATACGAGATCACAAATAATACACGTCGTTGTAATAACCCCATACTGATATACGTTAATAAAGTCGTATTTTAAAAGTAAAAAGACTGGTGTGGTGTTTTCTTTCTTTACGAGGTCTCGAATAAATAAGAAATTTATTGTGAGTGAACCCTGGGTATTCGGCGAGTGATACCCCAGCAAGAAGGTTCGTAACAGTATTCATTGCTGTAATTCAGCGCGAATTAATAATAGCAAGTAAAAATTAGCGGAAAAAACTGTGTGTGTGTAGCTGCTGTTAGATGTCTTCATAGCTGTATTTTAAATAATAATAATATCGATATTGATATTTTTCCTATCGATATTTTCGATATTTTAAGACTATCGATAATATCGATAGTTTCCCAGCACTACTACATACGCATACGTGGAAATGTATGGTACTTTGCAAAATTATATAAGGGTGTATTTGTGTAAGCTCACACACACACACACACACACACTCATGCACACCTCAATATGTAGGTTGATTCAATAAAATTTCAATTTTACACGTACAATAATAAATTGTATACAATTAAATTTACACACTTGACAATATAAACTCAAAAGCTGGTTGACTGACTGACAGACCGACATACACACTTAGCTAACACGTGAAATTAGAGAAATTTTCTTTTAAGGATTCTAGAAACACTTACATACACATACATATCTAATCAAATTTTGTAGACACATGTAATTCAATAAATGGGTGTGTTTTCTTTTCTATGCAAGTGAAAACATGCATAAATATTTATTATTTATTTTTATTGTGCTTTTCTTTTCGAGACTTCAATTTTTCTTCCCCAACAAGCAACAATTCTGTCTGTTAAGTTTTTTACTTAAAACTTGAATTTCTGATTTGCTTAATGCAAAATTTAGTTGACTGGTGTGAAATAATGCGATGCATTTCAGCTTAAAAATACGTATCAGATGCTAAAGTTTATTTTAGAATCGAAAGAAGAGTGAAAAAAAACACAACCAAATAATTTGCATTTTTATTAAATGATCTGATAGTAATGTTTTCTGTTTTATACTGTTGTTTTGCACTTGTCCTTTCAACACAGTCCTTGCAAAGCAAAGCAGCAGCACATAAAGAAAATAAAAATAGTAAACAAACAAATATATTTTAAAACATTTTATATAATTTTTTCTATAGACATGCATACACATACATATTTTGCAATTTTTTAAATAAGTTGTTCATACAAGTTCAAGATGTTTTTCAATGTCTGCTTATTTTAATAAAAATCAATATTTTCTTTAAAGATTTAGATTAGTGGCATAAACTAAAATCATTTTGTGTCAATTTATTGTGTACCTGTTACGGAAGTAGTGTTCTCTAGTAAAGGTGCCCGTACACGACATGTTTTTGTCATATGACATGTCAAATTTTCCACTGCAAAATACATACATGTCGTGTGTTACCTTTTTAACTTTGCTTCTGTAAAAGTCAGACGCAAAGTCATCTGACAAAATTTCAATTAGAGCGTGCTCTATTTTCTTCTGACAAACCATCTGACATCAGAAATCTATGCCGGCAAGAAACCGGCAGCGGCGTCCACTATTGACGGAATCATTAGCCGGCTGAAGTTAATTTTTTACAATACCGAGATATGTTTGATCATCTTACCATTGAAAAGAATTTATGTGAATATATATATAAAAACCGTTTTATTATAAAATCCTAAATTGGTATCTTTGAATTAAAAGAAAAAAATGTTAAGATGGCTAAACTATTTTACGGCGCAAATAAAACTTTTCATGGCGGCAGCAAGCTATTTTGAAACCGAGCACTACTTTGGTTTCTGCAATAACAATGCGAAAAAACAGAGACAATGTCAGAAGCAAATTACATGTACGTTTGTGACCGAATATTATAAAGCTTATGTAAAACAGCGATTTTGACAGACATGCACAATTACATGTGACTTGAAAATTTGACATGTCAGATGACAAAAACATGTCGTCTATATGCTCCTTAAGGATAGAAAAAGTAACAAAAGTACGAATTTTTGCCCTGTTTTGGCCGAAAATTTGTAAAGAACTTACACAGAAAGAAAAACACTCGGGATTAATTAAGATTTTTATACTTACTTTAAGCACGAGTCGTACTTCCTAAGTAGAATGGCTTTAGAAAACCAATCTTAAACTTAAGGTCACTTTTTATAAAATAAATAAAAAATATTTTTATTTTCAATATTTCGGACTTCATCAGGAAATTTTTTATAAGATTTCCAACGGAAATCGAAATATCGGAAATAAAAATATTTAAATTAAATTTATAAAAAGTGACCTTAAGCTTGATTAATTTTTTAAAGTATAATATTTAATAAAAAAGGTCGAAGAAAAAGGATAATAATGTTGTGCAATTTACATTGTACACATTTACATTTTTTTGCATTTTTCTTATTTTATTATTTTATTAAACCTTTGTATTGTTCACTGAATTATATATATTGAATTGTTTACTTTATAAAAACTGTAAATTTGAGTGAATTTTATAATGAAGTTAGTTATTTGATTTATGAATTTGAATTTTGAATTGTTAATTTGATTGAATTAAATGCCTAAATGAAGTTAACTATAGTCAAGCGTAAATTTCTCTAAGTGTACTATTTATTACTCGCCAAAATTGGGCGATCAAAACTTATTCAACCATCGGTGTGGATAAGAAGCCGAGGTTGAATAAGTTTTAAACATGACTTTTGTTTTCACTTCATTCTTAACACTTCAATTGAGCAGACGAACCGCTCATACCCCAACCCCACTGTTAAATAAATTTAATTTAAATTCAAAACAAAACCCCCAACATCTTCTCATTTAAGTGGAGAATCACCAGCAGCCATAGGTAAGATCACACAGCTTAAATCCCCTACACAAAGAAGAAAAAACTAATCCCCTGTTTTCTTTCTTCTTTTTTTAACCCCAATGATTATAATCCTCTGACGAGCGGTTATAATTATCATTGGCAAAAGACTTCTCAATTTCTGTTCCTTAAGGAAAAGAGAACCTTTAGCCAATTTATAATAATTTAGGCCACCCAAAATGCTTATTTATTCAAATGTATTAAATTAAGTAAAAAAATTCTTAAATCAAGAAAAAAAATATTCAAATTTTCGTTGGTAGTGGCACTCTGAGATTAAAATAACAAAGTTTAACTTATCAAAGTTTGTTGTAGACACTACAACAACACCACACAAGTTGTTATAAAAAAAGATTATCTTGTGTGTAGAAAATTTATTTAGAATAAATTGACCTTTTAACCTGCCTTGTTGGTTTGTTTCATTTTCATAAAGATTTTAAAAGTTATAAAGCGTAATTTACAAAATTTATGGAAAAATTACGAAAATTTTTAATGTAGGGTGCATAAATGAGCAAATGCATTGCAAAAAATTATAGTCTTTGTACACCTAAATAACATTTGAACATTTTTCTTTTAAAATATTTCCTTAAAAGTGAAGAAATCGTGTTTTTTTTACATAGTTATGAAGAAAACTTAAAAAAAAACCGGCAGACCCGATTTTTGCCTAAAATTCGACTTTAGCGACCTCTAAACCTTTTCAAAAAAATCTCAAAAATACACTATAAGCTTTTAAATTCTGCTTGAGCCCCAAAAAAATTTTTTTACACTAGTGAACATATACAAATATTATTTTTCTCTGATAAAAAAGTGTGAGGTTACGAACGAAGTAAAACAAAATGTAATTTGTTTTTTTTTTTGTTTTTTCTTTTCCCACTTACAACTACATTTAAAGTTGACAAAAAATCAACCAATTGTAGCCGGGACTGTAAGAAAAGATAAACTCACTGTTTATTGTTGTTGTTTTTGTTTAAGCTTTGATATTGTTACAAGTAAAACTGTGGCTTATAATTCTTATTCGCTTAACAGTTTTATTTGGTTTAATATCTTTAGTTTTTCTAAAATATTTATGGATGAAGTTTCCTGATGATCTGGCCTAAGCAACCAGTTAAATGCACATAGGAATAGCTTATCCCTTCAACAATAAATTTCAGTTTATCAATAGTATGAAATGGGAATGTAGCACATTTAAACGAAACCTTGTTAAAAAATTTGTTATTTTTCAGTTGAAAAAACTAACCAAATTAAAAAAAAGTACACAAGTACGCACTGAAAAAAAGTAACCAAATTTGGTTAAAAGTTACCGAAACGGCAACGCTGCCCCTAATACAAGTTGAAGCTAGTGGACAAAAAAATATATAACATAAGTGATTACTTAAAGGATCAAGGCCGTTTTAGCTTAAACTTTTATAGATGTCACTAACCAGCAATACCCTTATGGAGCTGTTCTGGTTTAACTTGTATAAGGAAATAAAGGAAATAAAAAAAAACCATTGGCTCTTTTGGAACTAAGCCACTGAAATATGTTAACAAAAAGGCTTTCCTAGCAGGGCTGTGGAGTCGTCCGAAAAAAGTACTAACTCCAAATCCGACTCCAAACGCTGAAATTTTTTAAGTGCGACTCCGACTAACGACTCCGACTCCTACTATAATCTTGATGCTAAGTGTATATGAGACTGGTCCTAATTTGATTATAAACTCTTTTTATACACTCCACCACTATTGGTGAATGAGGGTATACTAAGTTTGTCATTCCATGAAACTTTTTTATTATGCATCTAATACCCCTGGTTTCTTGAGTAATTCTAAGTCGATTTAGCCATGTCCGTGTGTCTGTCCGTTTGTTGAAAATACGCTCACTTTCGAAAACAAAAGTTCAATCTTGGTGTCAAATTGCTTCCAGTTATCCTAAGCAGTTTGGGAGTGAAATCCAGCAAAATCCGATCAGTAGGATCATTGTTATCAATCAAAATGTAGAACCACCACCCTTAAAAATTGACAATTTTGTTACAAAAAACTTACGTAAAAGGTGCCATAATGTACTTCTAAGACCGTAATAAATATTGCTATCATATAAAAATGTGCTTTCGTAAATATTGGTCCATAATATACCATACGCCCAACATAAAGCCTACTCCCGGAAAACAGTACGCATAAAAACGTAATAAATATCGCTATCATAATAAAATTTGGTACGTCAAAGTTTTATAAGACACTGCAAAATTTCGTGAAGATCGGTCCATAACACTGGTTTAGAGCCAAAAAAATAACACGAACGCCACATGCCCAGATAAGTTAATTGGGACCTCCTGAACAGGAAAAACGATGTAATTTTTTTTTTTCTTAGTACCGTTTTTTAGATAACGGTACTTTTGTGTTTTGCGGTGTATGGTCCCACTTAAACCCTTGTGCAGCCCAACCGAAGTTGATATGCTGCAAGTTTCTATCTGATAAGAAGTGGCTGAGTTATAACTCCTTCAAAACTTGCCTATTTTTTTCGTTTTTTTTTTTCAAAATTTTTCATTTTTATTTCGTTTTTTTACGTTATAGTAAAGATCTGGAATGTTCTATTTTTTTACCAAGTAGTTTATTTAATTACCAACATTTAAAGCGTAATTTGAAAAAAATCGGATGAAAAATAAAGGATTTTGTGGAACGACAATATTTTCATCTTCATTGCTCACACACTATATTCGGCGTAAATTCAAAAAATTTAAATTAAAATGACGAGCGTCTTGAAGTTTTATGTTTTTTTTTCGGATGGATCTTCGCGAATGACGAACCATCAATAGTCCGCCATTATTTGTTCATCCCACCAGCCTTTGTAACGTCTCTCGATTTCTTCCATTTCCTGGTGAAATCTTTCACCTTGTTCATCACCTTCGGAGCCCAAGTTCATGGGGAAAATATCCAAATGACTGAATAAGAAGTGTAATTAAGGTCCATCAAATATAACTCAGCTATAACTCAGCCACTTCTTATCAGATAGACATTTGCAGCATATCAACTGAAAAGGCATTCAATTACCTTTCCAACGATATGCTATTTATCTCGATCGGTTGGGCTCCACAAGGGTTTATGTGGGACCATACACCGAAAAACACAAAAGTACCGTTATCTAAAAAACGGTAATTAGAAAAAAAAAATTACTGCGTTTTTCGTGTTCAGGAGGTCCCAATTAACTTATCTGGGCATGTGGCGTTCTTGGTATTTTTCCAAATTAAAAATTTGTAAAGCAGTGTAATTAACCCTAGGCCCCATTAAAGCCTACCTTCGGAAAACAGTTTAGTTCGTTAAAAAACGTAATAACTTATGTTATTGTAATGCAATTTGGCACTATCACGCTATACAATTTCTAGAAGATTGGTCCATAATTTTCTATATAATACCCCATATAATGCACACTCTAGGAAATTATTTAAATTCATCTAAAACCGTAGCAGCTATAGATATTATAAAATTTGGTCCAATTTAGGTTAATATGGCTAGAAATAATACCAAGCAATTGTCTGACTATCGGTCCATATATACGTTAGATCCCATATTAAGCAGCTTTCACTTTAAGCGCTAAAACAAATTTTACTACTGTATTGAAATTTGTTCCATTTAGATTTTTAATAACGGAAATCACTATACAGGATTTCGTGATGATCAGTCCAAAATTAATTTTTGTAAAAAACCTCTTAGTTCTGAAATTTTTTTTTTTTTTTACAACTTCTTCAATATCACTCAAATAGACTGAATTTGCCACAATAGCACATAATTGAGAAATACTCAATTGGTAACCTCTTATTACATAAAAGGGTACAAGATCTTTGACGTGTTGAAGAAAGTCGTTATCAAAATCGAACTTTTTTATCAGACCATTAAAAAGTGCAACATAAAACTTTAAAGAATAAACTCTAAGATCTATTACATCAACTTCAGACATCTTATATGAATCTAGTGCTAAAGATATTTCAGAATCTAAAAAATTTGGGATCTTTACGAAGAAGTAAACACAATTAAAATAATAAAGAACAGAGAAAATATAAGACCATTTTTAATAACATGAAAACATCACTTAATATTTGTATCCAATATACTGCAAATTTTAAAGTATGTTCTTATAAAAAACTTGAAAAAAATGTATTTAAATTTAAAACTTTTTTTCATCTCAAAAAACTTGCAAAAAAAAAAGAAAAATCGATCCCTCCCGAAAATCATTTTAGTTCGGCATAAACTGTTACGAATCTACGAATATATTAGTATGTTCAAATTGCTAGAAATAAAAGCATAACACTTTCTTTTTTAATGCATTAGCTTTTAAATGGTTAAATATAGCATAAAAATGATTATTAAAAATTTCAAATCGATATTTGAGATATTGCATCGTCAATTTCGAATAATTTTTATTTGGAAAATTTTTTATGCCGAATCTAAAACTACGACTCCGACTCCGGCAAAAAAACCTCAACTCCGACTCCACAGCCCTGGTTCCTAGTATACCCCATATCCTTTTTTTACATTTCGAATTCTTCCCAGTATACCACCCTTTTTTTACATTTACAAATTCATCGTAAAGCCATACCCATGACAATCGTAGTTAATGCATTCAGAGCTCTCGTGTTCGCAAAAAGTTTTCTTAAATATATCGATTGTTTGACGAGTGAGTGGCATGTGACACAATCTCGTTAATTGTGCAGTTGCTTTCTTCTTTTGTTGGGACCCAAATTATTTGTAAACTTGCTTTCACATCAACAATAACACTGGCCCATAAAGTGCACCAAACTGTAATTTGAGTGGATTAAGGCGTGATAGGCCAGTGTATTAAAAACTTTCTTTTTATTTTGACTCCATTTACTAAAGGTACGTACATACGGACGGAATCTTCTAAGGAGGGAGGCCGATTACTCTATTTAAAATTGTTCACAGTCCATAACCGTCATAGTGGGAAGTTCCTAATAATATTTACGCTTGCGAAAGATGACCGTAATATAGATCCACGATTTTTGAATTTGTTTTAATTGCAAACGTTGTACAGACATTGGTTTTTTTAATAAAAATAAGTAAGAGTGGTTATAGAGATAGCAAAATATAACAGAAATCCAAAACTAAGCTACTTAAAAAAAAACATAATTATTTAAATCGAAATAAGACAAACAAAACTTGTAAATGAAAAAGAATTTACTCGTCTTGTGTTCCAGTATTGTGGTCATTAGACATTTGCATGCGGACACTTGTTTTCCATTCAGAATTCACAAACTAACCAAAACTATTGTGTAAATGTGAGAGATCAAAACAACAACTTGACTAGAAGAAGATTAATGGCGATTTCTTTTCTGAGAAAAATGTTGCATTAATGTTACATGTTCTACATTTTGTGTTCGTTTGTACAAAAAATACAACTGTGGGAAAAATTTTCAAGTTCTTTTGTGAAAATGTTGATGAAAAACATGCAAAACATGTAACATGTTTTACCCTTACTTTTACTTAAGGGTTCATACTGCCCTGTTTTACAACTTTGGTACTTACTACTTTGTTTGTACAACCAATATTTTATTTTGTTTGTCATAATATTTTAAAAGTTTTGTCAAAAGAATTCTACATCTTAATATTCTTCGACGGCATACTTCATTTTGAATTAAATCGTTTTTTTATTTTGGTGGAAAATTCTATGTTTTAATTATCGTTTTAAATTTGTTCAAGCAATAAGTGATGTCAATGTCTGTTTCCAAACCGTAAAGTAAGTGTGCAGCAAATAGTCGAATAGTTTTAAAAATCGCTAATGAACTACATTAATAATAAAAGTGTAATAGTTGTAAATAAAGGCAGCTAATTCTGTTCGATTGAAGTTGTACAACATGTAACACTTCGAGTGATTATAGGTAACATGAAAAAGTGTTACATGCATATGCTGTAGCATTTTTTTCTCAGAATAAAAATCGCCATAAGTGAATTCATGCACATTTTGTTAAATCATTCGTTTTGTAAATTTTGAATCAATTCAAATCTTCACTTCGAAAAAAACGAATGTGTTAAAACGGTTTTAAATGCACTCGTGCAGATGTCTAGTAGTCAACAAATTAGTTTTCTTTAATCTTAGATTATAGATTTTTAGACATTTAACTCCACAGTGCAAAGTGCGTACAAGCAATACAAAAGAAAATTAGATTTTAGGATTTTTGCATATTATTTAATTTAAGAAGAGTTTAAAATGGATAATTATAATGCACAATTAATGTTTAAATAATTAAGTGAAAACATTTGTATGTATATGTTCATCCATATATTATTTGTATTAATGTTTAGAAATGCAATTAGATAAAACAATAAAATAATGATTGTAAACTCTCAATTCTCTTAAGATAATTTTGAAAAAAAAAACGTAAATTCTTAGAATAAAATAATTTTTAAAAAGAAAAATACAAACAAGTAAAACATTCATTAAACAGAAAAAGTTGGGTGTTCTCTTTAAACATGTGAAAAATAAATTAAAGACGGAAAATGATTACAATTACATACCCTCGTATTCACAAAGGATTATCTAATTAAAAGTCGTTTAAGTAAAATTTAAAAAAAAAAATTTGTTTTTTAAAGCTTTTTTGAGATACAAATATTTGTATGAATCAGAGAACGGCTTTGTGTGATTTCAAAAAAAATCGCATTTAAGGTGCATGTAGACGACATGTTTTTTACATCTGACTTGTCAACTTTTCAAGTCACATGTAATTGATCATGTCTGTCAAAATTGCTGTTTTACAGAAGGTTTGTAATGTTTGGTCACAATCGTACATGTAATCTGCTTCTGACATTGTATCTATTTTTTTCGCATAGTTATTGCAAAAACCAAACTTAAAATGCCGCCACGAAAATTTTTATTAACGCCGTAAAATAGTTTAGCCATCTTAACATATTCAAAGATACCAATATAGGATATTATAATGAAACGGTTTTTATATATATTTACCTAAATTCTATTCAATGGTGGGATGATCATACATATCTCGGTATTGTAAAATATTTACTTCAGCCGGCTAATGATTCCGTCAATAGTGGACGCCGCTGCCGGTTTCTTCCCGGCATAGATTTCTGATGTCAGATGGTTTGTCAGAAGAAAATAGAGCACGCTCTAATTGAAATTTTGTCAGATGACTTTGCATCTGACTTTTACAGAAGCAAAGTTTAAAAGGTAACACACGACATGTATGTATTTTGCAGTGGGAAATTTGACATGTCAGATGACAAAAACATGTCGTGTACGGTCACCTTTAATGAACACCAACAAAAACACTCACTTGCGGTCATACAATCAAACTTGCGCAACCGCTCACATTCGCTGCTGGTTTGCAGTCATTCAAATGATGCACATCGTGCTTTGTTATTTATACCATCGCAAACAGGGGTTTTTTTGCAATCTAGCCGGACATTACTTTTTGTTTTAGCTTATATTGCTTCTCAAAAGTTATTGAGTGCCCCAAGATCGATGAAACTTGGCAGAAATATGTGTTATTGTCATAGGCAGGTAAACCTTAAAATAAATAAAATCGGACCAAGGAGGAAAAAGTTCCCTCACGAAGAACTAATCCAACCTCTGAAAAATGCAATTTTTTTGAAGTTTTCCCATACTTTTGCTTGGCAAATGCAACTTTTAACGTCGGCGAAAGTAAACAAACCTAAAATTGGACCCAGGAGATCGTTAAATTACACTTTTCGTCCCCGCCCGCTTTTCTGGGCGGTTACATAAAATAATATTTAAAGGGCAGGGGGAGGTGTCCCTCCAAATCCACCCCCGGAACGACCCTATCAAAAAAAAAAGTTTTTTTTTGCTAATTTCCAAAAAATATTCTTTTTTAAGCTTTTATGTGACTTTTATGTATTTTATAGTATTTAATTTATCTGAAAATAATTAATTTATTCGTAATTATAACTTATTTATAATAGAAACAACTAATTTTATTTAAAATAATAACAACTAATTTATTTAAAATAACTTCTCTATTGCACTAAGCTGATGATGAGTGCCATGGTTCTTCTTCGTCTGTTTCTTCAAAATCCTCTTCCGAATCTGAATTCTCTTCAGAGCCAAGTACAGGTGGAAGCATTAAATAAATTGCTTCCTTCGTAAAGGGTAATGACTTTTTTTTTTGGAGTTGCTCTTATGCTAGTAATCCGTGGGTCAGAACTGAGCAAAAGTCTGTTTATAATATCTTTGTTACACTGAACCCTCGAAAACATTCTAGCTAAATTCTGCCTGCGAAGCCGAAAATTTTTATTTCGTGCCTCAGACGCTTCTTCTGATAATAGCTGCATAGGCAAAATGCCTCGCTCATTACAGTTGCGCCATATATTAAAATCTTGTGCATTGTAAGTGTCATAGGATGCCAGGGATATAGAGTAACGTACAGTTTTGCAATGTCTAAGCATATTTTGCTACATAAAATAACGTCATTTAGCTGCTGCACAGGTGGTTAAAAACCGTTACTTACTGTTTCGCACGTTCCTTTTTTTACACAGGTGAAATTAGTCTTAGATGTAATAATTTAAATAAAAGCATCTACGTACGACCAAAAAATTTTATGACCATGCAAGATGAGCAAAAACAGAAAAAAGGTGAAATTTTCAAAAAATCATTAAAAAATGGCGCAACAACGCGCAACGTTTTTTTTTTTCTTGAATTTTAAAGTAGAGATTTCAAATTTTATCGTGATGTTAAACATTTTGAATGATACAACAAAACGCAATTTCAAAAACATTTTAATTTTTTTTTTTAAGTGAACAAAAAAATAATTTTTTTTTAGTTTCGAACGAATTTTTTATCATAAAAATTGCTAATAAAATTTTCTAAAATTATCAAAAGTAATTTCTGGGAATACAGAATTTTAATTTAAAAGATTTTGTTATTCGTGCTTAATTCCGAGTTTTTATTCTTGATAAAAACACTTGAAATTTATTGTTGATGGGATAAGCTATTACTATGCGCATTTCACTGGTTGCTTAGGCCAGATCATCAGGAAACTTCATCCATAAATATTTTAGAAAAACTAAAGATATTAAACCAAATAAAACTGTTAAGCGTATAAGAATCATAAGCAACAGCTCTACTTGTAACAATATCAAAGTTTAAACAAAAACATCAACAATAAACAGTGAGTTTATCTCTTCTTACATTCCCCACTACAACTGATTGGAATTCTTTCAACATTAATTGTAGTTGTAAGTAGGTTAAGAAAAACAACTTGCAAATGTAAGAAGAGATAAACTCACTCAATAATAGGACCAGTCCAAACACGCGTGTAAAGAGTAGCCCATAAGGGACTAGGACTAGTTCAAAAGTAACCCAAACGTATGGAAAAAACATGGTCTATTTAACATATAACCCAGCTTTGGACTACAAAGGAGAAGTTTTAAAACTACTCCATGATATACTCAAGAGGATTAGTTTTGAAACGAAAGCACGTCGTTAAAAAACGAAGACATGTCGTCTCACTACAAACACTTTTTAACAATGACATGGTCCATGCTTGCATTACATCGGACCATTCCATGGAGTAGTCTATTTTATCAAAATGGATCAGGTGGTCCAATATTATTTGCAGGGGACGAAGTCAAAATTATTTCTTCAGTGAGCTGTTACAAACTGTCGAAAAGCTGCCAATTAGCCCCTTCCTTGGACATCACCATGCTAAAGAGACAAGTCTTCATCATAAAGTGTTAGAACTAGAAGCTGTCCGTACCGGCGCTGCGAAATATGGCCCCAGGAAATATGAACCCAAAAAATAAATGAAAATTGACCCCAAATTTGGGGCTATTTTTCATAATGCAATATGCCCCATTTTTTTAATGAAAAACTACCCCAAAAAATTAAAAATAACCCTAAAAACAATATGAAATATTACCCTCAATTTGGGATAATTCTTAATTATGAAAAATCAACTCAAAATGTATAATGAATTTTAACCCCAAAAAAGAACACAAAGAAAGTTATATTAAACATTTTGGGTAGAGTTCAGAAGGCTGAAACTGAAAATCCCAAAATTTAGAATCCTAATTTCAAAATCCGAATAATTATACAGTTTTGGTTGGCAAGTATTTTTTTCTCTATGGTATAACGAACACTGACTTTGCTTATAAAGCCGTCCGTATCACTTCAGAACAGTTACGTGACAAGTTTGGTGCTAGTTTCCTTTTTCCTTCGGACAATTGGTGCAATTCGTCGCAAGTATAATAAAAAGAATATTTAACAAAGACTGTGTTTACTAAAAAATTATTTTCGTCTTTGATAAAAAAACTTAAATTTTGATTTACTACACTTTTGCTGCAAACAACACATAAGTAAGTAGAATGTAATTAATTATTGTTTTACATATTCCCCAATGTAAATTAAAATTAAAAAAAGTTTCCCCATAATCTTAATTGTATAACACAAAGAAAAAAAAACAACAAATTAACAATTAATAGCATTGAAAGTATTTAAATCATTAATAACAAAGGCCCATAGTTATAATTTCTATGAATTTAATTAAAATAAATAAAAAAGTTGACAATGATTAAATACCCGATAAAAAAACAAAATACATATTTGTAAAAAAAATAATAATAATGAGACAAAATAAAACTTGTCAATCATACACATAGAAACACATACACAACAACTCCCACATATATAAATACATACATACATAAAATATAATCATACCCAATAAGTTTTTCCCCATATCAACGGTTGTGTCAACGTCATGCGAAACATAAAAATTACAATTGACATTTCATTATTAAAAAAAAAAAAAAAAACAAATGGGACATCATAAATAAATTATTTTTCTCATACTCCGATAATAATGAGAGAAATACTGATAATAATGCAAATTATGAGAATACAAACTTCATAATGATGCTGATAATTTGCATACAATTTAAGATTGTAATGAAATTATTTCATTTATCAACTCCCCATCAATGAACTCAACTGAAAGAATTTCCATAATATAACTTTTAATAAAATTACAAATCCCTTAGAAAAATATTTGGAAAAGTTTACGATTTAATAAAAGTTGACATACTCTAACAATTTATTTGTGTTGGGGAATTATTTAAATAACGGGTGGTATTATTGATTCCGCACGGAAAGGAAAATTCGACGGAAATAAATATCGATCGATATGCAAATTGCGATTATTCATTCCTGCGGTATAAGCTTCCGCAATAAATTTTTAACATCCCTGTTTTAATAATTTCTGAGTTGATATTAGCTCTGTTTCTTTACTTTTTTGGGTAAATTTCGTGCAAATGAGAGCAAACATAAATTTATCTCATAAAGAGACAAAATTACACAAAAATACGGGAACAGAAAAAACACAATTTAAAGCACAAAATAAAAACGCAGTGTTTTGTTGACAGTCCTTAAAACACAAACAAATTTGCGCCACTTTTGAAAAATTTTATGTTGGCTGTAGAAATAAACTATTTTTTAACAAAAATAAAACAAAACAAACACTTTTACAAGACCTAACATTTTGTATCCCTAATATTTCAGTACAAAACTATCTTTATAAGTACATTATTTTATTCCACAAAACTTTTTTTAACCGTTTGATAATTTACACAATTTGCACGAAAAAAAAGTCTGGGCTGTTTCGTGCAAGAAGAAGAAGAATTTTATTCTCTCAAACCCGCTCTCATTTGCACAAATTTAAAGTACGGGAACGCGTTTCGTGCAAGTTGGGATCCCGAGGGATCCCAAAGTAGAGTAAAGAAACAGAGCTATTGTGTCAGCTGTTGGTAAAAAGAACATTTTAAACCAGTTGAAATTTTTGTGAGCGACAATTTTTTTTATTAAATTAATTGCTGTAAAATAAACAAATAATAAATAAAAATAATTTTTTTTAAATAACAAAACTAAATGTTTTTTTAAAATATTTCTTACATTTTAATTCCTTCCGTTAGCTTCTCGTTGTAAAATTTAAACGTAAGCAAAATGGCGAAAAATACCTATATTGCGGTTTCAATAATATGGCAATACCGCGGTAGAGATTATACCGCAACAACGGAAGGATACCGCACAAACGGAATGAATAATTACAAATTTGGCTTCCGCACAAAAATTGATTTCCGCACTTGCGGAACGGAATCAATAATACCACCCAACAATTTGTTTGTAAAAAAAAAACAAACCAATAAAGAAACTTAAAGATACTGGACTACGTAAGCCCATTCTGTACAGCAAACATTTTCCATACAAAGAAAGTCCTGAAGCCAAATTGTGTTTTTGTAGTTCATCCCTGATGACATTGGACAACAAACGTTGTCAAAAATGAGTCCAAGGTATTATTTATAAAACGAGACAAAAATACTGGAAAGCCTTTTAATTTTAAAATTTTTTTAATACAAAGTTTTATTAATGTTTGTCGTTACATTTTTAAAAATGAACTTCTAAATTCAATTTATTTATCATTTAACAATTTATTTAAAGTTTAGTTAAGTCTAAATAGCTCAACAGACAACAGATGAAGTTTTACAAAAAATCTCTCTCTCTTTCCAGTTTGGGTCACAATCGCAAATGTTATGCAAGATGCTAGTGTCAGTACCTCCCCGTTAGGATCATGCTACCGAAATCAGATGGCAGATATATTCTGCGGAAAATAATAAAACATATTTTGTGCCAGTGTTGGAAAATAAACCGAACATTATTTAGCGTACAGTACAATATACATTTTTTAGTGTTTGTGTATTAGTACACAACCCTTAATAATGTTCATAACTATTTTAACGAAAGTACAAAACATAATGTTCTGTTTTTCGTTATAAAACAGAACAATGGTAGTGATTTTGAAGATATACATACATTATATTTTAATGTTCTTTATATTTTATTTTTACATAGATGAAAATATGAGTAAACAACAAATTTTAGCAACCCTTCTCACTAGTATTGTTGTAAGAAATTTGCACGAATAGGCTGTATGTATTGCACAACTTTTTAAAGACTGCAGTCTAAATAGAAAAACTGCCTTTTCTTTCAAATCTTTATTTGTCATTGATTAAATGTAAACAGTCGCTGTCAAACCAACTCAAAAAGAAAAAAATTGTACAGAAATTTTCGTTTTTTGTTTGACAGTTTTTGGTTTCGACTGCAGCTTTTTAACCCTCTGTAACTCTCGCGTCGAGAAACTTTTCAATTGAAATGTGTGAAATGAAACAAAAATGTCATATATTGAAACAAAAAACTGTTTTTCTCACTAAACTGGGTCTGTAACTTTTTTGGCGAGTACTAACTGTCACGTAAGTAAAATACTCGCCAATTTACAGAAAAAGTGTGTCTGAAAAGTTCCCGCTTTGAACTGTTAAATTAACTAACGAATAACAATGAGGAGAAAAAAATGTTAACCCCAAAAAACTATTAAAAATGCAAAATACAAAGAATAATAATATATTGTTCTTGGCACATTTTTTTATTGTTTAATTATTTTGCTTTTAACATTTTTATAAAATACTATACGAATGTTTTTAAAGCTCGTTTGCAAACAACAAACATTAAAGTCGCACTTTACATTATTTGGTATAGCCGACGGTTGAATTTCGCCGCCGTCGTTGAACAATTGTTTATTTTAGTAAATTTTAGTCGCCGTCAACGATATGTGTTACTGGCGTTCTCAAAGTCTGCAATGTCACATCGGCTTCGAGTGGAATATTATGACATTAATAACAAACGACGTAATCTCTTTTAATAGTTTTCGACATTAGGTACAGACACACTTTTCGGAAAACGATGGAATATTTTGTTTCACATCTTTTCGATGTGAAAAGTTCTCACTATAGTTACAGAAGAACATGGGTACTGGTATTGCATACATGTTTTTTTTTTTTTTTTTTTTTTTTTTTTTTTCAAAAAATAAATGAAATGTTCTCATCTTTATGTTGACAAACATATTTTTTTAACACATTTACTACACAAACACTCTTATCCTTTGTGTTTTCCATAATTGTACCGTACCGAACATTAAAGAGCAGTATAAAATGTTTATTTTCGAACACTGTTTTAGAACAAGTGATAGCTTGTAAATGGTTCTTTATTGTTTGCAGCATTTTTAAATTTAATGTATTTCGCAATATTTTTTGAAATCTAATTATTCTTCATATAAAATTAAAAAAAAAATATACCCCTCCCATGTTTTTACAATGGCGACAGTTAAATCGTTATTCTCTTAATCGAAAATCACAATAAAAAATTGTTTTTATAAATAAAAATCAAAGTTAATTTAACAGATTATTATTGTTTTATCAGCCATGACAAACCACTTAACCCTTCATTTCAGTTCTTACACAAAAAACAATTGAAAATGTCACCCAAGGGTACGAAACACGGCAAAAAAAGAAAGTAAATTAATTTCTATACGACATGTACTCGTACAACACTAGTTCGTATAAAACTTCGAACGAACATCTGTAATAAACTTATATTTCCTGAAATAAATACAACCAGAAAAGTACAAAAATAGAAGAAAAAGCATTTCACTTTACCTTAAACTAAGGGTGAGGAAAGTATTTTTCCCATTAAATTGTAAATGGTATAAAAAAACTACAGCAAATCTCATACAAAAACGAAGAAATAATATAAATAATAATTCAAATTGTGCGTTGTTGCTGTTATTGCAAATTTATCCTCTTCATCTAACGCAATTTATCAATTTCCGTTTCCGCTACTCGCTTTAAGGCACAAAATTCAAATGTCATGTTTAGCGCAGAGGGCACAGATATACAAAAAGAACAGACACATAAAACTTCAAGCAGCAGTTGTGGTAAGAAAAATAGCTGTAGTAGTACTTATATTGATGGAAGTATATTTTAACTTTAAATTTCTGATTCCACTTCCTCCAGTTTAAAACCTCATTTTTTTATTTGTCTTTATGGCTGGGGCAAGCAAATTGCAATGAATATTTACCAAAAAAATATAAAACACCCCCAAAAATGTATGCCGAAGCGTGAAAAATTAAAAAAAAAAAATACTTGCCACATGACTGGTACTAAAAAACCCAGTTTAATATTTGTAGACATCAATTACAGTTTTCAAATCATAAAAACGACAATTTGTATAAATGTATCTAACAAATAAAGGTTTAAACTAGCAAACACGTATATAATTGAGTGTTATTTAAATTTGATTATTTTTATTATTTCCATTCAAGTGCAGAATTCTCCATAATGGCACATTCTCGGAAACCACTGATATTGTAGCCAGTGTTCGGCAGGTATGTTTACTCTCATCTCTTATATTTTTAGTGGTAATGGATGAGTTACTTCGCTCAAGTATCGATGTGCAGCCAAATAGAGTTATCGTTTGGCAACTTATAAACATGGAACATCTGAATGACATAAAGTATGCTGACGACAATGCATTGATAGCCTTCAAAATAAGTCATATGCAAAGCAAAATAACCAGCTAAAGAACAAATTATGAAAAGTACAAATTGCGGATTAACATGGGTAAGACTAAGTCCATTAAATTAACGCACCGTGCTCTGGTAATCTGCCCCTTGATGGCAACGTTATTGAAAAAGTCGACAATTAAACTTACTTCGGCAGCCAAAGAACACCTGAAGGCGGCACTAAGGACGATATCGATGTCAGGCTCTCCAAATTAAAAGGAGCATTTGGCAAGCTACGAAAAATATCGCGCTGTTGGCAGTTTCTAACAATGATAAGTACTTTATATTTTTATGTTATATGGAAGCAAAAGATGGCTCGTATCCGCTAGTGGCACCAAAGAAAATCCAAGCCTATTTAAGCCGCTGTTTGAGAAAATTTTTTGGTTAATGGTGGCTAACAACTGGATCTCTACTTCGAACTACATAGAAGATGCAAAAAAATACCTTTTAAGAAAAAGATGGCTTACAAAAAGTGGAAACCATCAAATAGTATAGTAGACAAGCTTTAGGCTAGAGCCTACAAGGAGTTCGGTCTGGTGAAAGGCCTAGAGGATCATGACATAGAAGTTTGACGCATGAAATAAAGTCTTTGAACAAGCCTCTCAGCGGGAGACAGCTTAAGGCACTATCTAGAGATTGAAATAAATTAAAAGAATTTTGTAAGGAACGATGTGTCCCTTAGCGGGCGATACAGCAATAAATACAAATTTTAATTTTATAGAACATTTCTTTTGAAATTTTGATAATTTTGCATCCGAATTTAGCAAAAGGCCCCTTAATGCTCCAAATGCCAAGACTTGTCGCAAGATTTAAATGCTGCATGTCTTCACTCACATGAGGTAGAAAACTGCAAAAATGTATATATGTTTCACAAACAAAACATATACACAAAACACACACAAGCTGTTCGTGCGTGCTGCGGTCGTTGCTTAAATTTTTTGCTTGTTCATTTCTTTATGGACGTAAAAAAAGAAACATTATAGAACATTAAAATATAATGTTTATCAACAGTATCACTGCAATTATTCTGTTTTTAAATGAAGAACAGAACACTATATAATGTTCGGCTCTTTCTTGAAATTGTTACGAAAGGTGTTTAGGATTGTGTTCGTCTACACAATCACCAAAAAAAATTTACAGTTTTTATGAAAAATCAATCATTTCTGTTTAAAGGGTGGTAACTCTGTTCAGTATTTCGTACGAAATGTTTTAAAAATCAATATAAAAAAAATTTCTGCGAAATATAAACGAAAAAATGTTGATAGAGTTGTACTCTATTTATATTACAAATAACATGCGAAATGTTTCTAGCAACATTTTTATTTTCCGTGCGAAACAAGTGCAGCTCATATTATTTCGCACGGAATTTTAAGCAACAGCTGATCATTTTTGTAATTTTTTTTATTTTGCGTATGTGAGGTAGGGTTTATAACAAGCGTTTCAAAAAGAAAAATGTAGAAAAGTGCAAAAATTAATGATAAAATTAAATTTTTTTGTTTTTTACTTTAGAAAATTATTTAAATAAAATTGTTATACTTGTTTTAATGACAATTATCAAAACACATGGTTTTTGTCATAGATGGGGGTAGTGTACTAGTTCAAAATGATTGCAATAATGTTGTTGATGTTAAGTGTGGAATTGAAAATTAGCAATCTCACTACAAATAAGTGAGTGTAATGTTAAAACATTTTGCGCTTAAAAAATAGTTTGATTTAAAAAATAGCAATCATCAGTATATTGCAATATTTTTTTCTTCACTTATTTGACCAACAATTTTGCACACAATTTAAAATACAAAACTTGTGTTTTTATGATTAAATCCAAGAATTATTCCGTTATTGACAGAATTTCATTTAGTTAAATTTTCTTTGCTTATGCATATCATCAGAAAACCATGCACATACAAAATTAAATTTTTTTTTAAATTTTAGTGATACTGTAGTTTTCCGATTTAACGAACCTTCGATTTAGTTCGCATTTAACGAACACCCAAATGTTTCTACTGAGTACCTTATATAACGAACAAAAATTTTTATTTTGTACTCGGTATAACGAACAAATGTAAAATTAAATATAAAACATAATTGCTACCAAAAAAATAACTAAAAAAGAATGTAAATAAAAATGTACCATTAATTTTCTTCTTTTGACGGATTTGTTTAATAGCATTTGAGAGTCAGGTGTGTGAAGTAATTTGTGTTAGAAACATCAAAATGGGTAAAAGAAATAGATTGTTCTTAGCGGATAAAGTTAAAAACCAGTCATTTTGGGTATCGCAATAGAAGAGCTTTAAAGCAAGGTGAGTTCCCAAGAATGGAGAACTAACTTTTTCAATGGTTCCTTCCTCATGCAACGCAATTGTCATATTCTTTGTATTAACTATTAATTTTTATTAAATGGGATTAACAAAACAAAATAAGTAGCTCAAATTTAATGCTCTTGAGAGAGCTTCAAGAAGAAGCCATTAAGAGAAAGTATTAAATTACTTTATGAATTTTTCTTTTACTTAAATGTATATTAATAAAATATGTTTGTTTTCTTTTAATAAAATATTAAAAATACTACGTATACTTTGAGTTTTGAATAAAATAGAGGACGATATTAATTTTTAACTTAGTACTGGATATAACGAAAAATTCACTTTAACGAACAGGCCTGACAACAATTAGGTTCGTTAAATCGGAAAACTACTGTATTATGTTTTTGTACAGCTTTTTGATTGCAAGTTCAAATTTTGAACTACATATTTGAATTGAGTGCAGATTTTGTGCATTCAATCACAGTTAGTGATAGTGAAAAAATTTGCAATACCAATTAATTTTTTTAGTGCTAGTGAAAATAATACTTATCTGGTAAAATATAGTAAAAACTAATTTTTTGCAGTTTTATTTAGTGAGAGTGCAATGTTGATTTAAATCAATATTTAGTGCACTACCCCTAACTATAGTTTTTGTTTACCATCGCAAAATAATGTTGTAAACTTGTAACTAATAAAAACGTAAATTTTTGAAAAACCGCAAGATAGACAATATTGATACATGACAAAATTTTCGTGTGAAATAATCAATGTTGCTCAACATTTTTCGCAAGTTCGAACAGAGTAATAGGCTTAAAATTAAAAACTTATTTGATATGTTATTAGGAGGGGGTGCTTTAATACCATGGAAGATAAAGCCATCATTCAAAAGGGAGATAAAGTCTTTTATTTTTTTTTGTTCATTTGAATGGGAGATAAAGCCATCATGGCCTTAGCTCACATTAGCGATATTAGAAAATGGCTTTATCTCTCATTTCAGTTTTGAAGAACTTTTGCATTTTACATTGATTAATAGTTTTCTTATTTTTATAATTAAGAGTCTTCCCGGAGACACAAAAGTTAAGTATTGAAATCTGGCTTCGCATACTAAAGTTTTTTTACGTGGCGGCCTGCGGCCGCGCTTAAGGGTTTTCTCCTCCAGTAGGACACGGCAGGTGGCTTCGCTGAATAAAGTTTTCCTGCGTGCGTCACAAGAATAAAAGTAAAGTAACAATATTCTGGAAAAATATGACTTTATCTCACATTTGCGAAAAAAAATATGGCTATATCTCTCATTTCGCAAAATTTTAAATATGACCTTATCTCTCAGTGATTGTCCAATGAGGCCATTATGGCTTTATCTCCCATTCAATTGAGCAATAAAGCCATCATGGCCTTATTTCGCATGACTTTTAAGCACCCCCCGTTATTAGTCTTTTTATATTAAAATTTATGATTTTTAAAAAAATATAACTTAAACTGAATTTCTTATGAATGAGTTCCGTGAGGAATATGGCCAGTGTGTCTAAATCCTCCCATCTTAGGAAATTAAACCTAATAGAAGAATATGAAGACTATGAAGACTATGAAGTGCTTATAAATTGTTGTAGCCCTGTCCATAGTCTTCATTTTCCATTAGGTTTGATTCCCTGAGATAAAAAGATTTGGACATAGTGGCCACATTCCTCACGGAACTCATTTATAACTCATTTCCGTCTAAGTCATATTTTTTAAAAAATCATAAATTGTAATACAAAAAGACTAATAAAATATCAAACTAGTTTTTAATATTAAAGAAACATTATTAATTTTTCATAAAAACTGTAAAATTTCGTATAAATAGTCGTATTTTGTTTATAACATGCATGCAATATTTTTTTAATATATTTTTTATCTTTGCTAACTTCAGGTTGTAATAATGACCCTTGGTTTTAAAACTTATTTCTACATCTTTAGATTATACTCAGGGCAACAATTGTTATTATGAAAACTGTCTGACGACCCTAAAATGTCAGTAAGAACCAGATTAGATCGCCTTCAGGGCAACAATTTGAGACATTTAGTTTGTGCTACAAGACGAATAGAAAAGAGCTTTGAAAAAATATTCGACAGGTTTTCCAAACTGTCAGCTGAAATAAATAAAGCTTTTGTGGCGTCACCCTAGTTACAGAAAAGCTTTATGATAGGTAAGTTCTCAAAATAAAACCCGGATAACAAAGGTAATCAATATTCGTTGCAAAATAAAATCTTTTTATTTTCTGAATTATTGATGTTGCCGGATAATCGAGGCCCCACTGTACTTGTTTCTAAAACTTATCGACGTACATATGTACACTTAAATGCAATTAACTTACTGGTTTTTTTTACAAAAATGTTGAATTTGATGGAAAAAATTACCTGAAAATATAAAAAAGAAAATCAAATAAATTATTAGAATTTATATTTGTTTAAATGTAGTGGTTATTTATAAAATCAAAACATATTTTTTTAATAAATTCTTTGTGATCTTTTTTTAGTTTATTGACATTTCCTCTCCAACTGTCACATAGAAAATATAAAATGAACTGTTGCTACAAAACTCAAATGTTCAATTCAGTGTTTGAAAGCAATTAAACATGTCAAAGAAATTGTTAGAGAGATTAAAAAAAATATTCTAAATGGATTAAGGCCATATTTGCTAATAAAATTGGTTTATTCATGTAAAATTTTATGATTTTTAGCTGCCACTTAAAAATTCCATATTTTTGAAAAAGTTATTTTTAATATCACCTCAAAATAAATACTTGTTAAAACCTCCACCACTAGTGTTGAATGAGGGTATACTAAGTTTGTCATTCCGTGTGAATCTTTTTTAATATTCATCTAAGACCCCATAAAGTATATATATTTTGGTAATTTTAGGTCGATTCACCCAGGGCCGTCTGTCTGTCCATCTATTGAAATCACGCTCACTTTCAAAAAAGTCAAAAAAGTCCAATAATGGTGCGAAATTGTTTCTACACTCACAGTATTATAACAGTAACGGACTGTAGTTTATTTAAGAAATATTCCGTTCAGTCATTTTTAAATAAATAAACATTTAAAAATCCAAGCAAATTTATTTTTAACTGATTCTAACAGTTATTCAAAAAACTAAGTGCATATTAATACGGATTTTCAGTTGCAGTTAATATTGTCCGTTGATTGAGTTAAATTCTTCTTAATGTTAAAGTAAATAAAAATGTAATTTAAAGCAACGAAAAGTTCATTTAATTTTTACTGTCAAAAATTCAACCGAGAATTCCGTAAAAACAAATTAATATTCAGTTATCATATATAAATTAATTGTCAAAAAATTAACTACATATTCCGTAAAAACAAATAAATATGCAGTTATTTTATAAAATTTTACTGTCAAAAATTCAACACCATATTCAGTAAAAACAATTAAATATTCAGTTATTTTATATAATTTTACTATCAAAAATTAATTTTTACTTATCTATAAAAAATGAATTGCTTGTTTTGTGTAAGCAATTCCCATTTTCTATTTGTTAAAATAATTTAGTTAAATACATCAAATTTTAGAAGTAAAATAATTGCGAAGCCATATCGGTCATGCTGCTGGTGTCTTATAATTGAGAGTTCTTCTGTAAACAACGTGGTCAGTACAACAAAAGTAAAACAAACGTGTGTAACTGGGTAAGTAAATAAAAATATTCTCCCTCTCTCGCTTATAAGAAAAACAAGCGGACAGGTGTCTGTCTGGTATTTTTTAGAAATTCGGCTCTTTTGTGGAGTAAACGAATATTTAATAAAATAACTGAATATTTAATTGTTTTGACTGAATATGGGGTCAATTTTTTGACAGTAAATTTTAATAAATAACTGAATATTTAATCGTTTTTACTGAATATGGTGTTGAATTTTTGACAGTAAAATTTTACAAAATAACTGAATATTTATTTGATTTTACGGAATATGGTGTTGAATTTTTGACAGTAAAAATAAAATGAACTTTTTGTTAAAAATAAATGAAAAATAGGTAGACCGGTTTTTATTGAACTTTCATTTGTTTTATATTACAATTTCAGTTAATTTTACGTACAGAATATTGTGAGTGTAGTTATCCTAAGCAGTAGTTTGGGAATGAAATCATTCAAAATCGGTTCGGTAGGATCAGAGTTATACATTACAATGTAGAACAACCACCGTAAAAAAATTTATAATTTTTATACAGAAACTAACATCAATAGTGGATAAATGCAAATATTGATTAAAGATTTTGCACAAATTCATCTTATGTGATTAGAAATCATACTGTCCAATTTCGTAAATAATGGTCAATAATTTACAGAAGGCCCCACATAAAACCCCCTCTCGAAAAACGCTTTAGTACGCATAAAACGGTACCGAATAAGACTATTGTAATAAGATTTGGCCCGCCATAGTTTCATATGACTAGAAATCGTACTCCCAACTTTTGTAAAGATCGGTCCATACTTTACAATAGGCCCCACATTAACCCCACTCCTGAAATATTTTAACTTTCGGTGAAAAGTATCGAAGGTTCGGCACAGCCGAATAAAGCACTCTTACTTTTCCATTATAAAAATTTCAAAAATTTTGAAAAATGTTTTAAAAATAAAAACCACAACAAAATTACATATTTATAAAGTGTTAGCGGAAAAGGCTTTTTTTTTTGTTGAATAGTCGAGGAAAAAAAAGAACATAACTCCGCAATTTAGTGTATTAAACCAACAATGTAAATTGAATTTTATTTTGATAGTGTTTTTGTATATCAGTAATTTTTTTTTAGATTTGAAATAAAATTTGCGGTTTTAACAATTGTTTAAATTGTGAGAGAGTATTAAAATGCACTAGTGTTCTTGAGTGAATGTGCCAATGTATCAGAATGTATATATGTGTATGTGTATCTGAATGAGTGCTTACGAGTGTATTGGTATGCAAATTAAGTAATTTAAATGTTCAAAAGTGTTTATTTATGGACTCAGGGCGTTTTTTTTTTTGTTTAAATAAACTTTAAATGCACTTTTGTAAAAATTATTATTATTTGTGCAGTTTTAATGCAAGAGGGCGAGCGAGTGAAATGGAAGAAGGGAAACGTTTTATTTGCCACATTAAAATTTTGTTGTTTTACAATTAAATTTTTATTTATATTTTGTATAAACGGTATTTAAATATTTCCATTTAATGTTTATTTATTAACAAGGTTTCACTTGGTATAAAAGTGTATTAGATGGGTTCAACTTGATTAAGAAATATATGGATTTCTAGAAATCTTTAAATTTGCCTATTTAGAATACAGATGTGCTTTTGAAATTGTGAGTATCTTTCCTTTTGGTCAGCGTGTTAAAACAAAGCGTCTACCAATGCTCCGTGAAGAGTTTGGAAAAAATTAGAAGTCATTTTAGCACTTGACTTTTTGGATATGGTGCTTAATTTCTTACTTCGAAGTAGGATCCTAATCAGTGTTGCCAAAACTTGGTGACCAAAAATGGCTAAATTTACGGGGAAAAATGGCTAAAAAATGGCTAAAAATGGGCTTAAAAATGGCTAAAAGCTTTTTTAAATAAAAACACATTAAAATTTAATAACAAAACAGAAATAATTCATTTAAAGTTGTTTACGATGAAATTGTAAGTTAAGATCAATTTCTTAAATAAGAATAAACGTAAATTAAACTTTTTATAGATATTAAAAATTAAATCATCGATAAATTTGAAGTCGTTATTGTTCATCTCATAGGAAGCACTCGTGCCTATTAGTTTTTAATGATTTGAAGGTAAATCCTAATCACGACAACATTTACCCAACCTTTTGAGTCCAGATCTACAATTAAAAACAAGCTAAAAAGTATTGTCGGTCAACCCCGACTATACGATGCCCTTCACTACATTAGAACCTATGTACCAAATATTTTCAAATAATCTCCAAAAAAATTGCGACCTGTACTTTGCGCACAGGGTTTACATGAACAGCCAGCCAGCCGGACAAACATCGTTAATTCGACTCAAAAAGTAATTCTGAGTCAATCGGTATACGTAAAGGTGGCCTTGGGACCAATATTTAAAAGTGTTACACAGTAGAGGTGTTGGTATAAATATTTTATTGTTATGGTTAAATTGTTTACCTAATTGATTAAATCGAATAAACGGTTGCTAAATGTAACTTATTTCTTAAATTACTTTTAACGATGTTTACTTGGCAAAATACCCTCTCCTGCATCTTTTTATTGAAATACTTGCAACCAGAAAGAAACACTGATGTTTGTGTTGATCCATTATATAAATTTAATATTGGAATACTGTTCATTTACTTTGAAAGATGTTTCATCCTCTTTTTTTTAGCGATTTTCAGCATTTGTAAAAGTTTTGATTTAAATTAAAGGCATTTAAGCTGTTAAAAATGTTAATTTTACTTTTATAAATTTTTATAATAAAATAAAAATTATTCTTTTAAAATAAAAACGGCAAAAAAAAATTTTATGGCTAAACAAGTTGAAAAATGGCTAGAAAAAAAATGGCTAATGGCTAAACTCATTTTTTAATGGCTAAACGGGTGAAAAATGGCTAAATCTAGCCACTAAATGGCTAAATTGGCAACACTGATCCTAATAAACCAAAACAAATTTTAGAATTTTGTTACGTTAACGTTCGAAATCGATGAACTGGCTGGAATGTTTTCAAAGCTCGTTTACAAACAACTAACATTATTTTATTTCCGCCGCCATCGCCGTCAACGATATGTGTTAATGGCATTCTCAACGTCTCCAATGTCACATCGGCTTCGAGTGTAATGTTTTGATATAAAGTAACGTAATCTCTCTTGACAGTTTTCGACAGAAGTTACAGACACACTTTTTTCTTACTTTTCGAGAAACGATGGAATATTTTGTTTCACAACTTTTCGATGCGATAAGTTATCATTTCAATAAAAAGCAGCTTCGGAAATATAAAGTTATCAAACAGGGCCATCTGTCTCAGCCTGTTGACAATGTGTTAAGGGCAAAATCGGCATGTATTGCAAGCTCTAAATTGAGAATTAGTTTCACTCTTTATAAACATCACCTATTGAACAAATTGCTCCTGTAAAGCTTACATCTTCATAATTCTTTCATAAAATTTGTTTATGTGAATGGATCACAAATCACATTCAATACCCATTTACGACGCGCCAATCAAATATTTTTTTATTGGAAAGACCTACCCTCCCAAATATTGGACTCAATTCCCTCGTTTTGTCTTATTGTAAGGGAGCCCTAGCCTCTGAGCGTGCTTCCCAACGGGCAAGTGCATAGTTATAACTGCAATTATATGGTGTTCAGTGCCCATGTTCTGTAACTCTCGTGTCGAGAAACTTTTCGATTGAAATGTGTGAAATAGAACAAAAATGCCGTATATTGAAACAAACAGCTGTTTTTCTCACTAAACTGTGTCTGTAACTTTTTTTGGCGAGTACAAGCTGTCACGCAAGGAGATTACTCGCCAATTTACAGAAAAAGTGTGTCTGTAACATTTTGGTGAGAAAAGTTCCCGCTTTGGACTGTCAAAAAAACTCACGAATAAAAATGGGGCGAGAAAAAATTTTAACACTAAAAAACAACTAAAAATGCAAATTGCAAAGAATAATAATAATAAAATTATGTTCTTGTCCCTTTTTTTATTGTTTAATTATTTTCTTTTACCATTTTTATAAAATATACGAATTTTTTCAAAGCTCGTTTACAAACAACAAACATTAAAGTCGCACTTTACATTATTTGGCATGGCCGACGGTTGTATTTTCGCCGCCGTCATTGAAAATTTTTCAATTTTAGTAAATTTTGGTCGCCGTTAACTATATGTGTGACTGGCGTCCTCAACGTCTGCAATGTCACATCGGCTTCGAGTGCAATGTTATGACTTTTATAACGTAACGACGTAATCTCTTTTGATAGTTTTCGACATAAGTTACAGACACACTTTTTTCTCACTTTTCGAGAAACGATGGAATATTTTGTTTCACATCTTTTCGATGCGAGAAGTTCTCACTAAAGTTACAGAACATGGGTACAGATATACATTTTTTATTGATTTAATATTTAGTTAATTGACAAAACTATCTTTCTGTTCACACATACACAATTTAGCTAACTGAATTAGCAATTAACTGAAGCAAAATGTAAACAACTTTTGACATCTTTAAAGAATAAACAAAATAAATATCTGGCTTTTGCGATGACCTAATGGATGGACCTTTGTTTTGTTGACATTTCCGTTGACAAATATCAAAACAATTTATTTAGTGAGTTGCGTTTTGCTCACTAAACCCACTTGTGACAGTGTTGCATTTTAATTATACTCAATATTATAAAAATAAAATTTCGTGTTAATTGAACAATAACTAAATTGAAATTTTGGATAATTGAGCTCAAGAAAGGCATTTATTGAGCAAAACTCAATTAAGTTGCATATTTAAACACCGTATTAGGTTCCTGGTGTGAAGTCTGGAAAGCTTTCATACCCAGGTAATGTAATACATTTTTGTTAATTTCTTTAATTTCAGAACAAAACGTACTTTTTCGCATTTTTTGACAAATTGGTTTTTTGATATTTTTATAATATTTGGGTTAAAATCTTTAAGAAAACATCTTGTTAGCATATTTTTTTCTTTTTTTTACCAAGAAAATGGGTTCTAAAAAAATTGGTGCATAACAAAACGTACTTTTTTCATTTTTTTTTTTCAAAACGTGCTTTTTCATTGTTTTTGCCATTTCTTCGTGAAGTTGTTTTAATAACAAATCATTTCTTAATGTTCTTAATTTGTTTGACGTTTATTTATGTCGTTACATTTTCGTTAAAATTAACTGTTAAATAATGGTGACTATTCTTGAAAACGCGTCGAAAAAGTAAAAATTTTCAGTAAAACAAAAGCAAAGTTAAAGAAATTGTTTTTGGTTTGTCATACAATTTACCGTTTTTTAAAGAGAGAGAAACGAGTCAAAATTCTCACGTTTATTTAATTTTAGAAATGTATGATAAACAAAAAGTATTTTTTTAACTTTTCGTTTGTTTTAATGCAAATTTGTTCGACTAGTTTTCAAGAATAGCCTCCAATAATTGCAATAATTTAACTATTGTTTGGTGAATGAGTGTTATGAAAACAATAATTAATACAATAGTATAATTAAACATGGAATAATTACAAGAATCTGTAAAAAATTTAAATATTTTTTTAAACAAAACGTACTTTTTCATTTTTGTTTTAGCAAAACGTACTTTTTTCGATATAAAATTGGTTTGATATTAAATATCCTTGACATCTAATGTGTTGACTTACGGTAGTTTGATTCATCTTTTGGTAAGCAAAAAACTTGTTTCCATTTCCAGGTTCATACAGTTTTTTAAGGGGTCGAAAAAAATAAACCTCAATTTCCCAAAAATTTTAAATATGTGAAAAAGTACGTCGAAAAGTTACCAGTCTAAAGATAAGTGTCACTTTAAACGTTTTTGATCAAAAATATGTTGTTACACCCTGCATTTACGCTGATTCGTAGGATCCAACAGTAATGATTCTTTCATTAGCACAGAGATGACAAAATCATACAAAATTAAATTTAATTTTTAGGTGATTTCATGTAGTCCCCATAATAAACCCTCACTAAATTGTGTCCTTTTTGGGATGTGTTGTTGATAAGCGTTATCATTAATTCGCTTAGGAAACTTTGTTTTAGTATAAGCACTGAAGAATATAAATTTCAGAAATTTCAAAGAAGTTGTTTTTAATTAATTTCTTATTTCAGTAATTACACAAAAATGTTATGGTTAAATAATTATCTAAATATTTGAAAATAGTAAATTTTTTTACCAATTATTCAGAAATTGGCAACGCTGGAAATTTATTTAATCAAAGTCAAGTAGCTGGCTTGTGTAAGTTTGTGTTGGTTAAACAAGTTTAATTTACACCAAAAGAAAAGAGGGTAAAAGGACTCAACGCACAATATGTTTTGCTCTTTACATGTGTTTTGTGTTGGAGCTTTAGGGTGTTCCCTAAACTAACTTAACTTTTTTAATAAGCTTTTCAATTAAATTGATTTTCGTTTAATAACTTAATATCGCAATGCTAATAGTATCACAACCTTATATTTAGTATTAAAATCTCAATATGAGTCTCTAGGAAGCCTCCTTTTATCTACATTTGTGCCAATCAACTTCGTGAGCCTAAAAATTATAAATTGCAAAACTTTAGATATTCATAAAAACCAATTTTGTTAATAAAGCCATCTTGATACCATCCTAATGTGCACGACTATTTATATGAAATTGTGTCTTAATGCTGGCTCTCCTTTCATGTTGCCGTTTGTTATTTTCATTTGTAAACATTCTTTTCTTCCAGTATTTACACTTCATGTTGGGGGAGGTCGAAAGGAGAATTGTGTTTAATACAAGTATGCGTTTGTGGCAGTTATGTAAAGCGTATTCAATATTTTTTTTTTCTTTCGTATTTAATACAAAAAAAAATAAGCGAAAATGGTGTTTGAGTATTTTGCAAAAGTAACATGTGTTAGTTTTATGCGTATTTGCTGTAAATAATACACTGAGAAATATTTCAAGAAAATAACTTAAGCAAAATAACTTTATTCCTGAAACGTGTTGCATTGATCTTAGGGAATCAAACCTAACAGAAAATAAAAAATATGTACAAGGCTGCAATAATTTATAATTTTGAGAATTTTACTTAGTGTATAAAAATTTTCACAAATACAATTTGGATATAGTGCTTATAAATTGTAGCTTTGTTCATGGTCTTCATCTTCTTCTATTAGGTTTAATTTCCTGAGATGAGGGGATTTGGACACAGTGGCCATATTCCTCACGGAACTAATTCATAAGAAATTCAGTTTAAATCAAATTTTTTTAAAAATCATAAATTTTAATATAAAAAAAATAATAAAATAACAAATAAGTTTTTAATGTTTAACAAAAATGATTGAATTTCCATAAAAACTTTAAAATTTCGTGTTATCAGTCGTATTTTCTTTATTTTGTTTGAAGAAATTTTTTTTTTTAATTTTAAGCTTATTTTGATCATGACAATTTTTTTTTTTTTTTTTGAAATTGTTGTTTTTTACTTAACAGTGCAGCCACACGATCAAGATTTTCTTGATAGTCTTTTACATATACTATTTGTCAAAATTAACAAAAATTGAAAGTTGTGACGTAGGCTGCATTCAATTTTTGAGCAATTTACATTCAAGATGTCATCAAGAAAACAATTTATAAAGGCAAACGAAAAATTTGCTCACTAACCTTGAAATCAGCTGTTTTCTTGAACGTAAATTGAAGCAATCTCTAGAAAGAGAATTTTAAAGGCAAGTTCGTTTCAATTTTTAAAAGTATGAGTGTATTGGTAGAAAATTGTGAGAGTATTAAAACTTGATCGTGTAACCCTCAAGTAAAAATATCCAACTGATCTATATAATAAAAATTAAATGTTGTCTGTTGCTGATCGCATAACTTGAGAACGGCTTGGACGATTTTTGCTTTAAAATGATCGCCATGGTCCAACTTAGGTTTGTACAAAAATAAAAAATTTGCCCCGCCCACTTTTACGCCCACTTTTTTCGATTTACCTAAAATCAGAAAACGGCTCCATCGATTTGACAAATTTTTCTTTCAAATGTTCGTATTAATCCATTTAAAGTTTTCATCGAAAGAAAAATGTACCACGCCTACTTTTACGCCCACTTTTTCTATTAAGCGTATATCTTGAGAACGGCTTGACAGTTTTGGACGATTTTTGCTTTAAAATTATCGCCATGGTCCAACTTAGGTTTGTACGAAAAGAAAATTTTTCACCGCCCACTTTTACGCCAATTTCTTTCGATTTACCTAAAGTCAGAAAACGGCTCCATCAGAAAGTCAGAAAGTCAGAAAACGGCTCCATCGATTTGACAAATTTTTCTTTCAAATGGTCGTATTAGTCCATTTAATAAAGTTTTCATCGAAAGAAAAATGTACCACGCCTACTTTTACGCCCACTTTTTCTATTAAGCGTATATCTTGAGAACGGCTTGACAGTTTTGGACGATTTTTCCTTTAAAATTATCGCCATGGTCCAACTTAGGTTTGTACGAAAAGAAAATTTTGCCCCGCCCACTTTTACGCCCACTTTTTTCGATTTACCTAAAATCAGAAAACGGCTCCATCGATTTGACAAATTTTTCTTTCAAATGGTCGTATTAGTCCATTTAATAAAGTTTTCATCGAAAGAAAAATGTACCACGCCTACTTTTACGCCCACTTTTTCTATTAAGCGTATATCTTGAGAACGGCTTGACAGTTTTGGCCGATTTTTCCTTTAAAATTATCGCCATGGTCCAACTTAGGTTTGTACGAAAAGAAAATTTTGCCCCGTCCACTTTAACGCCAACTTTTTTCGATTTACCTAAAATCAGAAAACGGCTCCATCGATTTGACTAATTTTTTTTTCAAATGTTCGTGTTAATCCATTTAAAGTTTTCATCGAAAGAAAAATTTACCACGCCTACTTTTACGCCCACTTTTTCTATTTATTTGACCGATTTGGTTGATTTTTTCTTCAAAATGTTCGCCATGGTCCAACTTAGGTTTTTAAGGAAAGAAAATATTTCCCCGCCCACTTTTAAGCCCAATTTTTTCGATTTACCTAAAATCAGAAAACGGCTCCATCGATCATTAGTAATCAGCTACCGAGCGAAGACGGGACGGCCGGCTAGTTTTTTTTTTAAAAATTTAAATTTTTCCAATTTTATAGATTTTTTAAAGTGTGAGAAGTTAAATTTGAAAAGCTAAATTCACTTCTTAAAAATATGGCATGCGATAAAAAATATATTAAAAAAAATATCGCGTGCGATATTTTAAAAAATTAACAAATTTTGAAATTTTGTTTTAAATGTAAGTTGAACGAGTCGCTCGCGTTCTACAAACAGGCAGTAACTTTTCATATTTAACTTCACACACTTTTAAAAATCTATAAAATTGGAAAAAATTAAATTTTATAAAAAAAAATAAGTTGCATATTTTTAAATAAAAAACAACAAGTTCAAAAAAAATGTGAATATCAAAATAAACTTTAAATTGAAAAAAAAAAAATTCCCCAAAACAAAATGAAAATTTAACAAGTAAGAGCTATATATCGGCATTTCAACAGAAAATTCTACTTTTTGTAACGTAACTCCAGTAAGCAATTAGAATTGATTCTCGAAAAGTGTTATTTGCTTTTTTTATTTTGGTGTAATGCGCAACTAGCTCTACATTAAGTATCAATACTAGAAACATTTGACAATATGGATCTTACCTATAAGCTTATTTGCTTGCTGGCATTACGTTACAAAGAGTAGACTTTTCGGCGGAAATGCCCATATTCGGTTATGCCGAATCTTAAATACCTCTCACCAAGATGCGACTCAAACAGAAAGTTATATTTATAGTGTTATTTAGATATAAATAAAACAATTTTGCCCACTTCTCTAATCACGGATGTTGTATATTGATAACCAAGATGTTTTTACGTAATTTTGAAACCTTTACTCTTTCCGTTTTCCAAATAAACAGACAAACAGACAGATATGGTTATTTCCAATACGTTGTACATGTATGTATTTGTTTTGTGTAAAAAAAACGCAAAAAAAGTAAAAACAAAATAAAAAAAAACCGACTTTGTTACTTTCGGTGATTAGTATAAGAAACACCAACAACATCTATAGAGGCAGTCGTGCTTTTTTGCTCATATTGGAGCCCTTTATGTACCGATCTGGCTAAATAGCAATAGCAAATAATGCTGGACTATATGTGAAATATTTATATAACAAGTGAGTCCCCATCATATATGGGGTCTTCGGAAAACCCATTTCAACGAACGCACGGACATCGCTAAGTCAACTTTGCTACTGATAAGGACCCTGAATATACACCTTTACTTTAATTAACCAACTATTTTCTTGAGTGTAGCATTTATTTTTTCCGTATTCTTCCATAGTTTCTTATTTTATTTTTTAAGGTTAAAATATTTTGTAGATTTTTACAAAAACTAACAGTAAACATAAAGAGGCCCTGTACAATAAACAGCCAACAACAAGTTAAGTATTTTGTTTTTTTTTTATTTTTTTTTCTTAACTTGTGTTGTTCACATCTTTTTTTCTTTTATGTATCACACTGTAAATGGATTTAATTAATTTTTTCCTGCTGCATTTTCTTACATTTCTTGACAACAATACTTTAAGTTAAGAAGATGAGATGAAAAAAAACCATTGAAATACAATAAAAACGACGACACCAACAACAACAAAATAGCAACATTGCTCTTAAAGCAACAAATACTTAGTACCTACTTCTTCTAACTACCACTGTAGAGTATTGTTGTTGCGGCTGCTGTTTTTGTTCATTGAAGATTTTGAAGAGCTAAAATTGCTTAACATCATCAACATATGTTGCCTGCAACTCTTCAAAAAGTTCAGGGTTAGTTTTTTTTATATATTTTTGTTGTTGTTGTTGTGTTGCTCTCGAGAGTATTAAATAGTAATACGATGCAGCATCAGCAACTAAAAAAACACTATTTCATTAAAAACTTTTCAATTCTTTTTTTTTCTAATTTTTTGGTTTAAAGTACCTTTTTTTAACTAAAATTTTACAAAATGGTAATATTTTTGGCGAACAAAACTTTTGGGAACTTTTACACTTTTTTTTTTGCTTTTCTATGTATGGCAGCTGTTCTATAATGGAGCGAAAAATTTAAAAAATTTTTTTTAAATGGGAAACAAATTAAGATTTTTTTCAGAGTTAGTGAAAAAGGTTTAAATGATGACATATTGTTTTAGTTAAAACAAAAAATATGCACTAATTATGGGGCTTGCTATGAATTTAAATTGAAATCTTTTCAATATTTATTTAACAAAATATAGATTATTTAATATAACGCCGCACAGATGAAGGGCTTCATATATTTTGGTGTAAAAAAAAGTATAGGGAGTGGCCTAGATCATTGAAGGTTGGCACTGAGCATTAAATTAAATGACTTCATTAAGAAAAAAAAATTGAATTCCATCACAATCTTCCACGACCAACACTCACATCTCATGCAATCCAAATAATTTTTTTCAAATAAAATGTTTCCTGTCCAAGCAAAAGTCTTTATATTTAGTACATATATTTTCTAGATTAAACAAAAGATCCATGCCAAGTTTCATCAATATTAACCACGCCCACTACCCATTTTATTTCTATCCTTTAAAAGATATCACCGAAAATAATATTGATCAATTTTATTGTTTCTAATTTATTCTATTTCTTTTAAAAAAATATCACTTTTAAACAGAAAATTATAATAAAAATAAATTTAAAAATAAAATTCAATTAGCATTAAAAAAAAACATCACAAATTAAAGTGTTTTTATAAAGGATTTCAGTTCGGTTCTAAACATTTAAATAAAAATTTCCTTTGTACTTTGTGTAGATAATGTTATCTGTACTTATATAAACTTATATAAACAAAAAAAAAAAAAAATAATTTGATTAACATTCTGTGCAAGATTTACAAATTTAAGTTTTGTGGTCGCCACATACAGGTATACCGCATTTGACACATACCATTTTGGACATAAGTTTAATTTAAGGGGCAAGGACTAGCCCACAGGTAACCCCAATGTATGGAAAAACATGGTCTATTTAACAGTACACATCTTAGAACTACTCCATGGTATACTCCAGAGGATTAGCTTTGAAATCGTTTAAAAACGAAAACATGTCGTTCAAAAACGAACACATGTCGTTTCACTACAAACTCTTTTTAATAATGCCATGGTCCATGCTTGCATTACATTGGACCAGTCCAGGGAGTGGTCCATTTGATCAAAATGGGTCAGGTAGTTCAATATTATTTGCAGGGAACATTGTGAAGGTTAGTGTTGGTGCCCTGCAAATGCGACTAGCATTATTTGCAGGATTGTGTTGATAAGTTGTTGGTGTTGTTTGTATTGTTTAATACATTTGGTGTGCTGTTTGTATCAACACTTGCGTTATTTAGGACAATTCCATGTTAGTTGCTGTTATTTGTATTGATATCGGTTGTGTTGTTGTGAAAATTGTTGTTATTTAAATTGGTGTTTGCAATAATTGTATTGTTATGCATATATTGTTAGCGTTTATGTTGAGAGAATTAGTGTTGTTGATACGTGTGTTGTTGTTATTTGACATGTTGATGTCGTTTGTATTTAGGTTGTTGTGATTTGTAGTAATATTGTGCAATTTGGTGTAGGTTGTGTTCATACGCCTTGAATTATTGTGAGAGTTAGTATTGTTATTAAACAAGAACTGAACTAGACCTGGACTTAACTAGAATAAACTAAAACTGACAAAGAATTTAAGCCACCTGACACTTTCCAGTTTCTTTTTTAAGGACTATTTGTATAGATCAAAAAATAGAGCGGATTCAAGAATGACGATTAAATTGTATTTACATTAATTGTACGTACCAGCGCACAATGGGGCCAAAAGTCCTTTATTCCAATCTCCACAACTGCAATAGTGAGGCTCAGTTAACTTCATTTGGGTTACTCGTAGAACAAACTGAATGTTTCAACAAAAAATTGGAAATGTAAAATAGGGGAGTCAGGTACGCTCCATACAAAGTACACTGCTGGAAGAATTTTCTTCACAATACTAATGAATTTTGACATTAATCCCATGAAGAATTGCATTAAAAAGGAACCTATGCAGCGCTTCGTTGGATCAAAGAAACCTGTTTCATTAAAATGTATTGAATGAAACATTACATTAGATCTATGAATATTATTCATTGAATTAATAAATATATTTTTATTAGATTCAATGATTTTATTTCATAATATACCAGATTTTAATAAAATAATTTTATTAAAAATACTATTTTTTATCACTATTTTACTGAAGACTTTCAATTAAGTAACCGGGGCAGTGTAGTTTTTGAATAAAAAAACTATGTTTTTTGCCATAACTCAATTAAAGCGTAAATATGAGATAAAATTGTCCATAACAACAATAACAACGTTGATTTTTTTTTGCTAGCGTATAAAAAAAATGACCACATAAAGAGAGAACAAGCTTTTTCGTATACATCATCAGGTTGACAACAGTTCAAAATAAGGGTGGATTTTTTTAAAGGAGAACATTTGTTTGTTCATTATTTATTATATACTATATGTAGGTAGGTATGTACATATTAAAGAAAACTAAAAACATGTTTATGGATTGAAAGTTTTTGTTTCATTACTATAATGACATTTTTCATTGTTATAATGAAAATTTAAATTTATGAAGGCATGCTTTTTCGAAATATTTTTATACTTTTAATTATTGAGACTGTAGAGTTATTTGAATGTTAAAAATATATTTTTTTTAATTATTAAAATATTTTATAAACAAATTTCAGAAATTTAATGGCATATTACATTAGATGTATGAAATAATTAAATCTTACATTTTTTAATAAGCAATTAAACATTTTTTAAAGAAACTATAATTTTGTATTAATTTATGAATACAGTTATGTTTGTATATTGTTTTTTTATGTTCCCTATTAAAATTTTTTGTTTAACTTAGACAAACTTAAGTTTTCATATATCCAATGAAAATTTTTAACTTAATTACGAAATCCAATGAAGCGATTTTAACGAAAATACTTCATTATAACTATGAAATTCCATTTAGACAATGAAAATTTTTTTATTAAAATGATTCATTAAATATATGAAGCATTTTTCTTTCAGTGTAATTCATAATTAATTATTAGATTATTTTAACAAGCCAAGAATAGTAAGTTCGTGAGTGCGTTGCAAATAATAAACACAGTTTGGGTGAGTTCCAAAACGTCAAAACACATTGCAGTGATGCGGTTTTGCTATTGTTTTAATACAAAGTAACCAACTATGTTGTTTGCTTTGTAAAAAAAAAACTTCGCAATTTTTTTGCATTTAGAAACACTGTTTTGCAATCAGTTTTTTTCAAGATGGCGATGTCAACAATAATCTTTGAAACTTGATGGGATTATTGGACGAAACACCTGAAAGCAATAATAAAATTGTACAAAAATACATAAAGAGTAAAAAAAAACAAACGCACTCTTGCCTTATATACAATTATAAAGAAAAAACCACAGAGACGTGTGCCAAAATGTAAACAATTTATTGAAACCATTGGAGAAATGCCGGATGACATTTTCTATAGCCATTTTCAATGTAATTTATTTTGCACAAAATATCAAAGCAGTAACAAAATTAGTGATACACAGTTTGCTTTTGTTTGCGTATCGATAACTTTTATTATACATTTAGGGATGTGTAACATTGTACATTTTTACACGGTTGCGTTTAGGAATGCATGACTTTGTTCAGTTGCATTGCAAATGACGTTTTGGAACTCACCCTTTATTATAACTTAAGATTTATTTTAAACAGTTTTTATTAACCAAAGTATTGATTGCTTATTAACGATGGCGGACACTTTATAAAGTTAATCTAACAATTGGTGTGACTCTTTGTATTACACGAAGGTTATCTGTATTTTCCGTGCAATACAATCAGAGTTGCAGTGAATCGAAAGTGCATGGAGTTTCACTTAGGTGAATGAGCCACGATCACACATGACTCACGCGTCACAAATCGCGCAATTTTCATGTCTCTAAAAAACATAAGACAATGACAGCAGCAATAGTCAATAGAATAGAAAGTGTCAATAGAAGTTGAGAAGTGCTTTTAAGTGGAAGTGGAAGCGTTTACTAATTCATACATAAGTCGTAAAGCGCAATGATGCGCAGCATAAAATTTTTTATAATAATGCTCATTAAAATTTAAAATTAAAACATTAAAATAAAATTCAAATCACTGCTTAATTGAGCCTAATTAATAATTTTACGCCCACTTAAACTACGAAAATCCATTTTTTTTGCATTTGCAATATAAACATTAAAACCAAAAGCACTTTCACAAATTATTCGTATTACAAATTTAAGCAAAACATTTAAATAAATACCCGAGCTTAATGTTTGCATGGTAAGATTTTTTACTTTGTCGAAGTTAATTGAAGTAAATGGGATTTAATAACGCAATGTTTTAAGCTTGTTCGGCCAAATTTTTTCATTTTCTCTCACAATGTTTTTAACTTTAACGCGTCATTACAAAAGCAACGTTACATATTTGACATTAATTTTGTTTTTGCTTAGTGATGTAGAACTTTCAAATACTTTCAGTTTTCACGGTACTTGAACTTTTTTATTTTAATAACTTCGTGAAATTACCGTCTTTGGCCCCTATGCGCAGCGCTATAAGAAAATGTAATCGAAAATTATGGTAATCACCGTTTTCATGTCGGAGTTTTTAAGCCAATAAATTGGAATTTGCTAGCATTTAAAAAAAATGTTCCTTTAATCTATTCAAATTCCATTAATTTTATACATAAAGCAAATTTACAAACATTACAAGCAACAATAACTTTAAAAATAATTGTAAATAAGAAAATCTATTTTTTTTCTCATTTAGAAATTTTGTAAATCCCCAAAAGATGCCTGGTTTAGCGTGAAAAATTATTCAACTTTTTTTAATACAAAACGGTTTAAAATCCAGTCTGTTGTAACACAGATGTGTCTTTCTCAAAGAACATGTAAGGGCGGGTGTGTGTGTGTGTGTGTGTATGAGTTGGGACAAGAGTGAACCCAGCAAGCCGTTCCACTAGCAAAAGCTAAATGAGTTGTTGAATAAGCTTATCATAAGAGATTTCCTACAACTTGACAATAAATATGATTGCAAAAAATTTATTCTCGCTTTATGCTAAGTTCACACTTAGGTTTTTAAACGCGTTTAAGCAAAATGTTGATTTAGCTAATCAAAGCCGTTCACATTACATTTGAGATGATTAAGATGACAGATGATTAAGAAAAAAACACACAAAAAACACACAAAAAACAACAAACAAATTTATATTTCTCTAAAGTATTAAAAATGGATAAAAACACTTTTATAAAGTTATTAGAAGTTTATTTTAATCGTTTTAATGATGAAATTGTGAAAATTTATGAATTATTTAAGGAAAAAAATAAAAACATTAAGCAGAAATCTTGGCCGGTTGTACACGATCATGTTGGCGATTCTACATTTGAGGTATGTTCAGTGGATTCTATGTGATTTATGAAGTGATTTAGTTGTAATCATGTCAATTTGAAGTGATTAACAAATCACTTCAATGTATGGGTAATCATCTCGATTTTGAAGTGATTAGAGCTTAATCACGTTCGAACTGCTTAAACGCGTTTAAGAAGCCAAATGTGAACATACTATTAGTTTTGTTAGTGTTTTTGAGAATGATGTCCCGTTATTTGATGATTGCCTACAGAGTGTTCGTAAAAAACGTAATCTTATTATAAACATGAGTAGAAGAGTATTTTTCCTTTTCTAAATTCAAACTTCTTCTACATTATATAAAAGACAAGTAATATTATCACAAGGGTTTAGTTTTCTTTATTAAGCAATTTTTAATAAGCATTTTAAAATAGTTATCACAACACTTTTCTAAGCTTAAGGCTTCCCTGCAGGCAAATTAACTAGTTTTTTGCTAGAAATATACTGGTTACTATTACAATTTAACTAGTTGTACTTTTGATTTTTTTTTTTATGTATCAAACTATCGTATTTAACGTTGGGTTGTCATTGGAGGTCAACTAGTTACTTTTTATGCATTTTTATAATAGTTTACAACTAGTTGCTTTATTTACAGTATAAGGATTAATAAAAGCAAAATTAGTTAGACAATTCCCCTTAATACGTTAACAAAAAGTGTCTTAAATTAATAGAATTTTGCTTGCTGTGTTTATTGTGCTGTCGTAATTAATCAGAAGAGACCTGCGCTGAGCGGCTGAGCCGAGCCGCATTAATTTTTGTTGCCGTCGCCGTTGATGGTATAGTTTTATCCGGCTAATAACCGAATTTAACCTGCGGCTAGCAATTTAAGCAACAAAACACTTGCGGCGTCGAATTATATCGGCCTAGGACTCTGATGTTTGGTAAACAAACAAAATAAAATGTATTTGTGATTTGCGTCGAAAAAATGGAAAATAGTCAGATAAGCTCTAATATAATTTATTAATTCATGGATAAGAATTAGAAAATATTTTGATGTTTAGTAAATATTTATTTTTTATATAAATATATTTGTTTTAATCAGGTGATTGTAATTCAAACCAGCAAATTATGAGGGGTTGGTTGTTCACAACAGTCGTATTTTTCATGTTATTATTTTAAGACTTATGACTTTATGACACCTTGTTAATCCCTCAAGTGTATGTATTTATTTTAGAATAATTCTAAGCACTTGCCCCTGGAGCCAGAGAGACAATTTATTATTATTTATTTTCCTGTTTCAATTTTGTAGAATTCCCCTTTGTTTACAGAACTATAAGAAACTAGCAACACGCCCCGATATGTTTTACGTCGTCATTCTACATTAAAAAATTTTATGTATAAAAAGAAACCGGGAGTTTACCTTCTCTTTATTTATCTTTTAAACACGAAAATAGTTTTTCAACTCCAAAGCCAACCAAAAATGTACATTTTTCTTCTTGTAGTGTTGTTGTTGTACAACAGACAAGTTAATTTTTTTTTATCTACTTTTGTAGAGTGGTTGTTGTTGCTACAACGAACAAGTGAGTAGGTGAGATGCAAAACTCGTTCGTTACACCTTTTTCGAATTTTGGGAAAATGCAAAAAACATATAGCGCCGGATTAACTGGACCAAATTAGTTGAACTTTTTTGATTTTGAAGTGTTATGCCATTCTTGATTAATAACTCAATAGTTGAAAAATGGAAACCAACTGTATATAGAAAAATAAAAGATTTAATTTTGTAACGAACGAGTTTTGCTACGAATTTTCGAAAGAAACTAGTTTTGCTACGATCCGTATGGGACCGAACTAGTTCTGCAACGCACTTTAGCCCACCAGGAAAATTAATCATTTAACTTTAGTATATTTTGAAAGTTAAATAAATTTATTAAAATTAGGCAAACAGTTCTAAAAAATGTAACATTAGTTCTGTTCGTGGGAGATAAACTACCGCAACTCACATTGTTTTTTAAAATACGTTTTTTATACAGTTGGAATCGAAATTTTTCCTCTATCGATGTGTAAATTTCCATAAGTCCTATCTAATGTAGTTTTCGAAATAGAAAAGTTAAAAACAACAACAAGTTCAACTTACTTAGACGTTAAGGGCATCAAGTGTACTTAGTTTTGATTTCCACTGGATTTGTAGTCAATAAGGAGAATTTGCTTAGAGGCAAAGAAGAGTCTTTTTTTTGTAATTGTAAAGTGAGATAAACAACTTTGTTAATCATTCACAGGAAAATAAAATATATTTTTATTTAAACATGCATTTGCTTCTTTAGTTGTTACTTGTAAAATTTTGTATAACATATTTTGAAGAGAAAAGTAAGGTAAAACAAATTGTGTAAGCCTTGTATTATTTTTCGGAAATAGCAGACCTTTTGTTGTTGGACTTGAAGCTGTTGCGTCAAGGGATTGAACAGTACCAATACCAACATGAGAGTTAAAGAACACCAAGTCCAATTTAATAAGTAAACGTTTGTTACCTTATATGACCATATTTTATTAAGGAGATTATCGACATAAATAAAACATATTAGAGTCATTATATTTATCTTCAGTGTACTTGTCATTGTTTTTTCCGTTCCTAAATCAATATTATTATTCTCCAAGTATATAAAATTTTCTCTCCAATTTTCCCTAAGTTGGTAGATAAAATTATTCTCAAATGTTTTTTCGGGTAAACCCCCACATTGAAGGAAGTATATCTGGAACAATGGCATGCATTTTTTCCGAGTTCCTTTTCCATGTTTAATCTATTAGCATTCGCTTTGAAGTTTGGAATATAAAATGTAGTTAACTTATTGCTTTCACCACAGGAGCTACAGCAGATTTCCAGTCGAGTATAAGAACATCCCTACAAAAATTTATTTCAATATACGGCTTATAAAAAACAAATATGTCAAAGCGAACTTGTTTACAAATTTGCATTTTTAAATTCCCTAATTCGACTCTATATAATCAACGATATCTTGGCCCACTTCTAACATAAAGTTTAAAACAGTGAACCAGCGAGTTTTGTTACACAAAATGCAAAGAGATAGTTTTGAAAATGTCTGTTGAGTGGAACGAACCAGTTTTGTTACCAACTGCAATTTTATGTCACAAAAAACATAGAAAAGAACATGATTCGATATAATCTATAAATATATTCTTATAAAGCGCTTAAAGATTTGTCTAAATCGATTGTTATCTCAATTTTTTTAATTTTTGAAACGAGCGAGTTTTGCAACTCACCTACTCAAGTATTAAATCGAGTTTTTAACAAATTTTGTAGTGTTGTTGTTGCTTCAAAAACAAACTGCCTCACGTATAAAGCTGCGCAGCCGAAAATAATTGTTTTTATGTTTCGTCGCCTTACAACTAGTAATAAACTAGTCCAAAACCTTACTAGTATCGATTTTAGCAGCAGGGTTATGTTACTAAGCTTGCTACAAGTTCTTTCTGAATAGTTTTGGTTTGTTGGGTATGTAAACTTAGTTATTTATATGTATGTTTACATGGTTTTATACCCAATAGAAAATATAACAATGTAAAAGGGATTCTGGCAGGTCAATTAAAACAAGGTCTTGCCTAAAGAAAACCTAAAATAAAAGGCTATGAAGGATTCATTCTGGATAATGGGATTTTTCCAAAATACACTTTGTAAAATTAGGAATATTACAAAGTCGAAATTGTATTTCCTGTCGGCACTTAAAGCTGGAAAAAATATAACGTAAGCAGCTCACGCATTTACTACAAACATGTTGCAAATCCATTTCAATGTATATCTGAGTGTGTGTGTGTGTCTGAGTGTATACAATGGATTTAAAATTTAATTTTAAAATCTATTAGAAAATGAGGAAGATGTAGAAAAAAATTGCACACTTTCACAATACGTATGTGTAATACAATCACATGTACTCATACCTCCAAAGGTGCGTATAAGAAGCTAAGCATACTTTAAATAAAATTTAAGCATTAAACAAAAAAAGTTTATGGAAGAGGGAAAAATTATAATATAAACATACTTTATTGTTTGTTTAAACTTCTAAGCAAGTTCTTACTAGGAGGGTCCAAAACAAGTTTAATTTTCTCCATGAAAATGATTTTGCAGTTTTTAAATTATTTTATATAATATAACTTTTTCTTCTGAATTCTTTCTATTCTGATAAACTAAAACAACGGCCAAAAATGTTTCAATAATCCAAAATTATCTTTGAAATTTGCGAAATATTGACTATTTTGGCTTAATTTTAAGATTTAAGCAATTTTTGAAGATGTTTCAGATTTTGCGATTTTCTTCTTTAGAAAAAAGCAACAAACTGCTTAAACAAAATAAAGAGCGGTCCAACCCAAATGCACGATGTTAATTGTAAATAAAACAAACAGCCCAATTCCAAATACAAATTCCCCGGGAGTTTTTTTTTCCTTTTCCCATTTTTACAATTGAATTTTTCATAGGAAAAATGGGAGAAGGGAGTAAACTCCCGGATAATTTTTATTCATAATTTGGCTGAAAAAGTTTCCAGAGAATTATCTTAATATTTTTTTTATTATTAAAGAAGGATCTATGACAATAATGTGTGAAGCAAAATATCCGACAAATGCTCGCCACGGTTTCGGTGGCATACCTCTATCCGATAGTCCACATTTTCAATGACTCTAAGACATAATTGAGGTTCAAATTCGTAAATGTACCAAATTATCCCATCCTTTAAGTCCGTCGTCTCCTCGCGATAGCGAACACCATTCACGGTAAATGACTGGCCGAAGAAGTATGGTACGATGACGATTACACCGCAAGCCCATTACACACTCTTTGTGGATGCATCGACTCTTCAACAATCACTCCTTGATTCTCATTTGCCCAAATGCGGCAATTCTGCTTGTTAGCGAATCGAATGAGGTGAAAGGTGCCTCACGAAGTGCACGAAATGCATTTTGATTTGAACGCCCATTTTTGGAAAAGGCTTCAAAAATCTTAACGCCCTGCTCAATTGTGTACCTCTCCATGGTTGAATTTGTAAAACACTGAAACAAAGAAATGTCAAATTAAGTTGGGCAAAACACTTGACGTTAAGTTGTGACTCACAATTCATATCGTGCATTATGGTTAAACCATCCTCTATAAAATAAAATAAACTTAAAAAAATCGAAAAATATCAAAATAAAAAAATAGTTCAAGTTGCAACAAATTGCCAAGTTAAAAATAAACTGCATCATCTGTGTTGGTCTTCGGAATCGAAAAAAAAAATTAGGAAGAACAAAAAATGCTGTAGACAGAAATAAATCTTTCCAAAATCTAATAAAAAAAACTATGAAGACACATCGAAGATTTCGTTCGATTAATTAACATTTAAAACAAATTAAGTTTGTTTGTGGTTAATCGAACTGTTAATGGTTTTTAATTAAAATTTGATTTTATTTTAAATCAGACTCAGGTTCATCAAAATTAATTTTAAGTTAAATATTTTAATGAATTAAATTTTAATGGTGTGGGGAAACTACAAAGAACTCTGATGATGAACAAAAGATTTTTTTTCTCGAAACAGCGTCGCAAGTTCAACCCCAGTTTCAGTCAAGAATAAAAATAATCTATAAATTTTATTTTTTTGATGTTGGAAAATTCCTTTCTTCATTACAATAATTTAATTAAAATAAAATATGATGAACTTGAGCCTGATTTAAAATAAAATCCAATTTGGATTACAAAAAAAACTTTTAAACTTTGTTATTGTTTAAAATGTAACTTGAACTATCTTTGTTCGATTGCGAACGCTTAATATCTGCGTTTCTGACTTGATATCGTATAAAATATGTTCTGTAAATCGCAAGAAGTTTGGCGACTTCAAATCTGTGTTCGAAAATAAACACTAATTATCGCTTCTTAGTGTTCGGTTCGGTAGATTTGTGGAAAACACAAACGCTTATAATTTTTGTGTAGAAAATCATTAAAAGAAATAACGTTTCCCTGTTTGTCATCTTTCGAACACAAATATAATACTGTTTTTATCCAACTCAACAAAAAGATGAGAATTTCGTTCGGTTTTTTTTTTAACAAACATCATTGTGTTCGGTTCAGCTCATTAATGTTCGTCCCTTTTGGCTGGTAAAAAAACCAAAAATTTTTTACAAAAACAAAATACACATACGAAAAAAAACAACAAAAAGCCAGCAAAATAATTTTACGCAAACAAAACATATACACAATAATACACACGCAAGCTATTCGTGCTGCGGTCGTTGCTTAAATGTTTTGTTTGTTCATTTTTTTTATCAATGTAAAAAAGAAGCATTTTAGAACATTAAAATATACAGGAGTGTGCTTGATTAATAGAGAAATATTTGTATAATATTTGTCATAAAATTATTTTATTACAGAAATCTTATTAAAAAACGGCGTTTAAAATTCTTGAGTTTTACGTTTTCGATTTCCAGCACACCCCTGATAATGTTTGTCTACAGTATCACTACAATTGGTCTGTTTTTTAACGAAGAACAGAACACTATATAATGTTGAATATAGTTACGAACGGTATTAAGGGTTGTGTTTGTTTACACAAACACTAAAAAAATAGATATCGTTCCTGGGTGTGTGTGAGCCGAACGCTAAATATTGTTCCGTTTATTTTCGAACACTGCTTCAAATAGCTTAAGTATGCTCAAGGAAACTAAAATATTTTTAAGAAACTATGGCAGATGGCAAGCAAAACGCACGAGTTTCATAATAAAAAATTGCTTCAATCAAGAATAACCTTTCATTTCCATTCACCTTGTGAAATTTTTTTTTTAATTTTGGAGCGACCCTAATGTGCAACATGTGTTTTACTTAGCATGTGTATTGTGTGCATTTGTAACACACAGGCATACATATACACATCCAAACTCACATACACATTTCCTCCTTCACAGTTCATTTAAAACACACTTCTAGGAGTGGCATGAACTTAAGTACGGGAATTTTCAATTTGACAAGTGTTGCTACCGGCTTAAGAGATTGTGTGTCAGTTTAATTATTTTTTTTGCTTCTTATTGCGGTTGAATTTTTAATTTAATTTTTTTTCTATTTTTTATTTCTATTGGATGTTTTTGTTGGAAAACGCAAACTTTATTTAAAATCTCAAATGTTTTTTTTCAACCACACAAAAACTGTTAAGTGTTAATAACAAACAAATATATAACAAACATATTTGTAAAGAATTACAAAAAAATATTAAATTAATTTTAAAAGAAGATTAGTTTAATTTTTAATTTTTTTTTTTTTTTTTTTTTTGTTTTAAATGTAAGTCAAGCGAGTGAGTTTTACGCTCGTCATCAAAACTCAGGCAGTGAAGTAAAAAAAAAATGGGCTAAAGTAAAAGTGTTTATAGGAATTTATGATTCGATGACATTTCATCTGCCGTCTCCTGTTTAAGTTTTTTTGTTTCCAAGTTTTCTACGCAGAATATTGATAAAGATAATTGAAAAATTTCCTCGTTAAATTAAAATCAGCTGTGTTCTTCACTGTAAATTTAAACGCACAATTGGGAAGAAATTTTGAAATTAAATTCGCTTCAAACTTCAAACAAAAAGTAAAAATGTTTTAGAAAAAAGTGTATTGAAAGTGTATTGAAAATCAAAACAAAACTTGAAGCAAAACTTGATAGTGTGATCCACAAGTTACACCGAATTATTTCAAACAGTCATTTCATTATTTTGTTTACTGGTGCAAATTTAATTATTTTTTTAATTAATATCACAAATTTTTTATTGAATTCAGTTTTTTTTTCAGTGTGAGTTTAAAAAAATATAACGACCAAGATATTTAGAAAATCAATGTGTGGTTTATAAAACACGAGCGCAAAACTCGTCCGTTTAACTTACATTTAAAATAAAATTTCGGAATTCATTATTGTTTTAAATGTATGTTGACAGGACGAGCTTTGCGCTCGTTTTCTATAAGCCACACATAAATATTTATTTCACTTTTTCATGTCATAAATTCTGTGAGAAGTATTGTTTATTGAAAAATTAAATTTTTTTCTTGTTCCTACATTTTCTTAATTTTCTTTTAACTTTGTCACTTAAAAACTAAACAAATTCCCTTTCAGGAAAAAAAAACTTTTTAAAAACTCTTTTGTAATTATTATTTAATCTGTGTAAATAAATGGTATACTTAGAGCAGCAGGAACGGCGAAAAGAAAAAAACTGAAGCTACATTTTAATAAAGTCTCTAATTCTTTTCCAATTATCCTTCGTTGGTTTAGTTTTTCCTCGATTTTTTTTAACATTTAGCCTTCTTCATTTCAACATTCGTTAGATATTTTTATAAAGTGTAGAAATATTTTTTTAATTTGCCTTTCTCATGTTTTATAAGAGATTTGGTGTTTTTTCATCGTTTTTTTCTTTTTTACCCTTTTCAAAACCGTGTCTTTTTTTTGTAAAGCTTCTTTAATTTCTTTCTTTTCTTTTTTGTACATAAAAATATCATTTATTTCTGCCAACATCTTTTCATTAATTATGAATGTAAAGTTTTCAATTCTGGATTTGTTTTTCTATTGTATTTTTTGCTCCTTATTTTCATATTTCTTTTCTTCGTTTGTACTGCATACTTTCGGGAAAATTTACTTTATGACTTAACTGTTTCATTGAGGTGAAAAGCGGACGTATATAAAGTTTGTCATTTCATTTGTAACAACAAGAATGATTATTCGGTTTTTTTTTTTTTTAGATTAAAAAATTATTTTTTCAAATAAAATTAAGAAAAAGTGCCAAAACTGCCTAGGAGGCGCCCCTAGAAGGATAAAATGTATGACCGACCTCCATTAGTTTTTCACCCTAAACACTTTCTTCAAGCATAATTTGGCCCCTGCAGCGTCTAAGATGCCCCTAGACGGGTCATGTGTTTGACCAACTCCACTTTATTTTTCATCCCTATCATTTGTTTTAACCTATCTCCATTTCTTAAGGGGGCTCCAATACAAAATTTTCAATACAGACTAGAAATATATTGAAGAAAAAGTACCATAACTGCCTAGGAGTCGCCCGAAGGGCGATAATGTGTATAACCGACCTCCGTTAGTTTTACGTCCTAAATATTTTCTCAAAATATACTTGCCCTTTATCTCCACCCCTTAGGGGTGATGCTCCTATACAAATATGGTGTTTTATGAAATTCTTTAATTTACAGTAAACAAGATTTTTTTATGATAAAAACATTGAAATGTATTGTTGATGGGATAAGCAAATCCTATGCGCATTTCGCTGTTGCTTAGGCCAGATCATCAGGAAACTTCATCCAAAGATTTTAGAAAAACTAGAGATATTAAACAAATAAAACTGCCAAGCGAATAAGAATTATAAGCGCCAGTTTTACTTGTAGCAGTATCAAAGCTTAAATAAAAACAACAGCAATTAACAGTGAGTTTATCTTTTCTCTCATTTCCCACTATAATGGGTTGAAATTCTCCTAACATTAGTTGGTGTTGTAAGTGGGTTAAGAAAAAAAAAATTGAAATAAAAATTTATTTTTCTTTTGTGGATAAAATCAAACGTTTTAGACAGAGTTTAATCATTTACGGCTTGCTTTGTTTGGAATTTTAATTATAAAAACTAGACAGCTGTATTTTCCTATTTTTTATACCTTTTGAAAAAAAAAACAAAAATTTTCAAATTTTGCTAATAACTGCGCAGATATTTTAGTTTATTCAATAAACTAAACCGTTTTGGAGTAACGCCTCCATTGTCGAAAATTTAGTATTTCTCGAAAACAAGAACTTAACTTAAAATAAACGGTAAGCACCACTGGATTGAGCGTACCAGAATTAGGTTAACCCACCAGGTGCGCTGGAGAGAAAAATGTGTCAAATTCTAGCACAGTGTTATTGTAAGCTCACATATCGAGCCTTTTTTGCGATTAAATGGTAGGACACACCATTAAAACTATCGCAAATAACAGGTATGTATATGATCTATTAAAAACTATTGAATGTGCGTTTATAATTTTAGAAATAAAAAAAAATGTATAACATAAAACCCAAAAAAGTGCTGCACTACTTAAGAAAAAAATATTATAAAAACTCTCTGCTGTAAAATTTTCATTTTGTCGCTTACGATCGCAAATAGTGCTCGATATGTTTATTAAGCGTAAATTCAATAAATATGTGAATATTTGAAAAAAAAAAAATACGATAGAAGATTTGAAGAAATATTTTTATTTGGCTTAATATCTTTAGTTTTTCCAAAATCTTTATGGATGAAGTTTCCTAATGATCCTAAGCAACCAGTGAAATGCGCATAGGAATAGCTTATCCCATCAACAATTAATTTCAAGTGTTTTTATCAAGAATAAAAACTGGGAATTAAGCACGAATAACAAAATCTTTTAAATTGAAATATTTTAACCTCATTTTTTTTAAGCCGAAGCTCCAGTGTAAAGACATGTTCTTACATTCTTAATAAAAATCTTTCTATTTTTTAGAGGAGGGTACTAATGATTCGGCACAGCTGAATATAGTGTTTTAACTGTTTTGTTCTCTTTATTTAATAACGCCACTGGAGTTCTATTTAAATTTCTAAACAACCTGGCGAAAGAAAATGTTTACTTAGTTTTATATTTTATTTTATTTCCATTTTTTATTTTAATTTTTCTTTGTTCTGTTTCTTAACTCTGCAAGTTTTTCGAAATTATGTTGAGAAATAAAATATTTATCATTAAGATAAGAAAAAAGTGTTCAACATTTTGAATGAAAATGATAATGATAAAATTTTCGAACTTAAATCTCATTAATATTTTTTAAATGCCATTAAAAAACTGTTGTCAGTTAATTTTAAAACAATTTAATAAAAAATTTAAATTTTTATTGGTAAAATTTAAAAGGAGGAGCAACAAAGAAAACTTTTAACTGAAAGGAAGAAAAGTTTTTACAATAGACATTTTTAAGTAAAGAAAGACAATGAACCAATGTTTTCTGGGTTTTTTTTTCAAGGGAATTGTTTATTTCTGTGTCGCAAAAGAGACTTTTAAATCTTTAGTACCAAATTTTAATGGTTTATTTAAATACAACTTATATAAATAAATATAAATGGCACAACAAAATACAAAATATTTGGCCATAAAAATGGAGCTATCGCAACAAAACTTTAATGGAAAAACAACTAAGAAAGTACAAGCCCGACCATATGACACCCTAAAACTAACACAGTAAGAATTACATTAAGAACATTAATTTATTGCCCAAGCTTTGATGGTATGGTAATGAAATGGCAAAATATAAATCAAATCTGAATTCGAAAATCGAACAACATCCTAATAATCATACCTTTAATTTAAAAGAATTGCAAGATATGATCAAAGCATCTGCGGTCGAACCCAAATGCCGAAAATTTGAACCGAAGAATAAATGGAACAATTTTAAATGTAATAACGCCAGAGTTAAGGCTATGGAATGTTTCAATAAGTTTAGGGCTTCAAAAAATATAGCCGATAAAGAAATTTACCAGAAAAAACAGAATATATACAAAATAATATTTTAACAGAGCAGAGATGAATATTTTCAACTGTTGTCGGTTAAAATAAATTGCATAAATGATAGTAGGCAATGGTGGATGTTTGCGAGAGAAGTACGGGGTCAAAATCATGTAATTGGCACTCAAATATCATCAGCGGCCTTTAAAAATTACTTTAAAAAACTTTTGAATCCACCGAATACTTCACATGACTTTATTTATGCGCCCATACTTATCAAAGACGAGAAACTAGATTCAAATTTTACACTTGATGAGTTAAAACACGTTCTGAAAAACGCAAAGGCAAACAAAGCCCCTGGAGAGGATGGAATCACATACGAGTTTATTATAAACTCGTCGGAAGATTTCCAAAAACATCTGCTAAATTCTTTCAACAAAATGTATAATGAGGGTAAAATAAATAAAGTTTTTAGTAAAACGGTGGTTTTTCCAATATTTAAAAAAGGAGATCTGAATACGCCAGAAAACTACAGAGGTATATCCTTCATGAATACATTAGCTAAAGTTATGATGGGAATTTTAAACAACAGGTTATATAACTGGGTGGAAGAGAATCAAGTTTTAACAGAATATCAAGCTGGTTTCCGAAAAAAGTATTCAACGATTGACAATATATTTTTTTTTATCTGGCTGGTATCGTTAATATAAAGCTCGCCGAGAAGAAAAAGGTATATGCATTTTTTTTCGACTTCAAAGCGGCCTTCGATAATGTGGCAAGAAAATCACTTATATATAAATTATATTCAATTGGTATTTTCTACAAATTTTTAAAGATATTGGAGGATGTTTATACAGATACGAAATCCACTGTATGGAATGGCGAAGAGTTGTCTGAGTATTTTCAAACCAACTCGGGTGTAAAGCAAGGATGTTTACTATCCCCACTTCTATTTTCGCTTTATATTAACGATTTACACGAATCCTTAGGTGGTGGAATACTAGTTGAATATATAAATATCCGGCTTCTTATGTATGCGGATGATATAGTCATGGCAATAAAATTTAAGTCAAAGTTAATTTCAAGAGTGTTGAATATCATTAATTCACCCTTAACTTTCGTTTTTTTTTTTAATCTCTCTTATAGTGCAGCCAGCATTGCCGTTGTGACACTAAAGTATCACTTTTGACACTTTTTCATGTCAATGACATTTTTTTTATCACTTTGTAGCATTTTAACAAAATTTATGACACTTTTTTGAACCTTTTTGAAAATATGTAAGTACAAGTTTCCATATTCCTTACGAAAGTTCTCATGAGTTTTGGTTTTGTGAACATACATATAAAAATTGGTAGCATGCCACAACGTCCAGTGTCATAGCAACCCTGAGTGCAGCTGTAGTCCATTTCGGTTAATAGCCTTAAAAACTGACAAAATACTTATTTGTTTTAAATTTTTTTAGGAGTGCAAACACGATTTTTTGACAGTAAAGGTGCTTTGGAAATCGGACTATTAGGCACTTTGTTCCATTGTGTACCTCCGACCAAAATAACTTGTTGGCTTCTCCTAAATTTTTTTTCAAATTTAATTTTTAGTCAAAACGAATGAATTTGAAAAATAGTAAATAAGATTTATAAAAGTGGCTGTCTATATGAAAGCTTTATTCTATTAAGAACCTAAAACCACATAATATAGTAATATTTTTATTAACATAACTATTTTTGGGTGTTAAACTTATGCGTATAAAATCTTTGCTCCAATATGTGCACAACACAAGGACGGAAATTTTTGATTCGGAAAAAACCTAACTAAAAGAGTATATTTTGGAGAATAAAAGTACTATACTTTTCTATGTCTATTAATTCAAAACAATTGACACAAACGAATTGCAACTTATCTTAACTTATATTCTTGAATGAGATTTTAGCTATTCAATTAATAATTCAATATTTTGTCTGAACAATTGCTCTATTCCAGAAAGAAATTTGTATGAGGGCTTTGTGAAGTTATTTACCAATTCTTACGATTTTCAAAAGATTTGGTCCTTGTAGCAGTTAGGAACTATTCAAATTTCATCGAATTATCTTAAAAATTCCAACCAGTACTTTGAACACAAGGTTAACATGGACAGACAGCCAGATGGACGCACGGACATCATAAGATCCATTAAAAAAGTGATTCTAAGTCGATCGGTGTACTAAAAAGTGGGCTGAAACCAATACCAGCAAAAGCGCAAAACACCCTTTCCACTATTCTGGTGTGGGTATAAAAACCGACATTAATTAAGAGTTTTGAATATTATTTTTCTATTTTCTAAAAGTCATAACAAAAAAATGTGAAAATATCAAAAAAAAAAAAAAAAAAACATTTTTCTGGTAAATATTTTTCTAATTTGTTAAATATTTAAAAAAGACAAAAATCTCTTTCTAATTTGCTAGCAATTATCCGAATTAACATAAATGCTCATATTTACATTCACTCCACATTCATTTGCAACAGCTGTGTGCACAAAAAAGTATCTAGAATCTTAAGATTCTATTAAATGAAATTAATGTGTTAAAACAGTGTTAAAAGGCATACAAAGTAAAAACACCTAAATTAATCATTTAGATTAAAAACTAAGAGGAATAAAAGTATAATTAATAAAAATTAATATACATTTTTGCATTCGACTTAAACTTTAAGTCTAAAAGAGACGGGAGGTTAATACTAAATGGTGGCAAAGTTTATGTGTTCAAGAACATTTAAGTAGTTGTATGTAAAAAAGTGGGTGCATCCCCCTCCATGTGTGTGTGTATGTTAATGTGTTAATCTTAAGCAAATGCTGTTAACAAATGTTATAAAATATTATAAATAATGAAGAACAATTATCATTATCCTCATCCGTTCTTTACTTGCCACACTCTTGAAAATGTAGCAACCTACTTCATCGCTAAAGCAAAAAAGGTAAAAATTTTACGAAAAGCATGGAACCTGGTAATTTAAACCAGAAGTAGTCATTTGGAAGAAGTAAGTAAGAAAATTGTTTCATACAGCTGCTTTTTTTTAGAGTTGTGTCGTTAAGAATGAAATTCTTGGGTTGTGTCGTCGCTTTTTGTTTTTGGATTTGTTTCTGATTCTTCTCATTCATTTTAATTTGTTTTAGGTTCATATTCTTAAAACATGTAAAAATACTAACAATTTGACATTTTTGCAAATAACTTTGGCTTCTACCCTGTGGTTCGACTGTTGCGATGAATGGTTGGTTGAACGAACATGGTTAACTGTTTAGCGGGAAAGGAAAAAGTGGGTAGGTGAAATAAGTACAGTGTGGTAAAAAAAATATGTAGACATTAGCAAAGGTTGCAGGTCATCACTTTGAAAGATTTCTACAAGAAAAATGTATCTAAAATCTTTGGATGAAGTTTCCTGACGATCTGGCCTAAGCAACCAGTGAAATGCGCATAGGAATAGCTTATCCCTTCAACAATAAATTTTAGTTTATCAATAGTATGAAATGGGAATGTAGCACATTTAAACGAAACCTTGTTAATTAAATTTTTGAATCCCAACAAAAACTTTGATAACTAATATGCATGTGGCAGTGTAAATAAAACTGAACTGGCAAAATAAAATAAAGTAATTTGTTTTTTCTTTTCCCACTTACAACTACATTTAGAGTTGACAAAAAATCAACCAATTGTAGCCAGGACTGTAAGAAAAGATAAACTCACTGTTTATTGTTGTTGTTTTTGTTTAAGCTTTGATATTGTTACAAGTAAAACTGTGGCTTATAATTCTTATTCGCTTAACAGTTTTATTTGGTTTAATATCTTTAGTTTTTCTAAAATCTTTGGATGAAATTTCCTGACGATCTGGCCTAAGCAGCCAGTGAAATGCGCATAGCAATAGCTTATCCCTTCAACAATAAATTTCAGTTTATCAATAGTATGAAATGGGAATGTAGCACATTTAAACGAAACCTTGTATTGTATTTTGTTTAACCCTTATTCTGTGTTCATGGGTCAAAATTGACCAAACAGTTTTTACTGCTTATTATTTTCAAAATTAGTCAATGAATTTTATTTAAAATTTATTTACAATTATTTTTATAATTAAATAGTATATGTGACGTGCAAAATAGAAAGGGACCTAAGGGTAAAAACCGGTTTTGTTCAGGAGAGCCATTTTAAAGATTTAAATACGTGTATCTTTGGTGTACCATCACATCATAAAACGCGCATATCTCTGGGAGGGAACACTTTTGGGGAAAATTGATTTGTTTACCCTTAGGTCCCTTTCTCTATGCGCTGTCACATATGTAAACAAAATATTTAATTTCAAAGCATTCTTGTACTGTCCGTACCAAAAAAGTAACGCATTTTATAAACATGGGTGAAAATTGCCCAACACTGTTACGGCAATATAACATATTCAAACAAATGTACAGAATGTACTAAATTTATGTTAAAGTTATTCCAAAACTTGCATTCAATGTAAAAAAAAAATAAGCAGAATTAACAAATTTATGGCAAAGTTGACCCACAAATACCACATGGGTTTTATTTCTCTAGTACAGGATAAGGGTTAAAGGTTCATTTTTCTAAAAACACTTTTTTTTCATGTAATTTTTTAAAATAAACGTTTCTTTAAATCACATTTTTCCAAAGGTATATTTTTAGAGACACTTTCCATAACAGTCGCCTTTTAAAGTACTTCTTTAAAAGTAACTTTTAAGGCGTACATTTAAAAATATACAACTTTAAGTACTTAAAAGGTATCTTTCTGATGATACAAACATATTTTTTATAATCAAATACTTTTTAAGGAAACCTAGGTGCCTATTATGTATGAAATTCGGGTTTCGACTGTAGTCGAAATAGTGATCGAATGAAATTTCCATTGATGTTCTGACGCACGTTCGATAAAGAAAAGCACTATTGTGAATTTTACTGATTTTGGTTTGATAACAGTAGAATATTTTTATTAGCTGGCACCTTCAATAAAATTTTTTGTTTACAAATTTAAAAAATAAAATAAAAATTAAACAAGACCATGACTGAAATTGGATAACTCTTTAACGACAAAAATTTGTCGTTAAGTAGTTAATCTGTGCTTTTATTTATTTATTTTTTTTTTTCAATTTCCTAATCTAATTCCGCGAAGCTCTACGCTTGTCTGCAGGAACCAGAGTCTCTGGCGGGAATCGAACCCGCACTCCGGCGCTGATAGACTAGCTCACTACCAGCTAGCCTACCGGGGCACTCGATCTGTAGTTTGCGCACAAGGTTAGCTTAGACAGGCAAACAGACAGCCAGCCGGATGGAAGGACAGACCTCGTTAGATCGATTTAGAGTCAATCGGTATACTAAAGGTATGGTAGAACCTATAATTAAATGTGTTACACACATTAGGACAATCACATAATATCCGCTCCACATACAGTAGTGTGGGTGTAAAAACCATTAGAAGAATGTTGTGCTAGAGTGGCTCGGGCCCTTTGAACTTTTTCCCTATATATAAAAAGATTTGAAACTAACATATTTGTTTGGAAATATAATCAATATTTACTCGATTTCATTCATGTTTTATTATAAAAAAAAAAAAATATAAAAGCTAATTTTTTTTATATTTTTTAAAAATGTTAAAAAATTTAAACTTTGACATTCTTATATTTTTACCAATATTTGTCGTTAATATTTCTAAACAAAAATATTTGTTTACTTAAAATAGAGAAATAACAAATTCGCCAAAAAAAAATCCGATATGTCTCGTTACGATATCAGTAGTTAAAGTCAAAAATTACAGAATTGCGGAACATGACGGAATTATCGATGTTCGATGATTCGCATGATGAAAATGAACACTTACTGGAAGTAATCAAAAGCAGAAATAGGTTGAGGGATACTTCCAATACATTAGGAGAGGAAACAGCTTTGTAATGAAGCAATTAAGCTCCTGCAGGATTTTAAACCAAAACTTTTACACAGATTTGTTTTGCCAAAAAGAATTGTGTTCCCTAATGCAAACGAGCTTTTTCAATAGCTTTTTACGACCTTTGTTTGGCCTGCACAAAATTAATAATATTAAGAAATTAAGAAATTGCTATTTGGTTCACAAAAACAAACAAAAATTACAAATATTGTAATTTTTTTACCATTTAATATTCTCAAATGTGAGCGATGAATTAAATTTGAACACATTCACGAAATAAAAATGGTTAATATAATGAAAACTTATAAAAAGAAATAATTCTTACATTATATTTTTTCAAATATGTTATTTTTTAACAGGTTTTTTAAGTTTATTTTCAGCATCGAAGGCAAAACTGTTTTCGTTAAAAAACTCGACTCACAACGAAATTTTCGAAAGTTCGGTGAACTCATAATACAAAGTTTACATTCGGTTGCCGATGTTCCATAGCCATCGAAAATCGTTTTTTAAATGCAAAATCATAATAGTTGTCCTTTTTTAAAGTAAACACTTTTTAATAGGTACTTTTTGAAAGTGTATTTTATTTTAACTTTTACTAAAAAAAAGGAATAGGTCACAGACCCCAATACTGATCGAGAGTAGAAGTAGTTCCGTATTTTGTTTCTTAAAGTTTAAGCTAAAACAAATTCTATTGAAATTTTAACCACGAAATAAAAACCATTTGGAGCAGAATGTGTGACGTTTTAAAGTTTCCTTTTTATAAAGAACTTTTAAAAGTTACTTTTGCGTCTTTTCAAAAGGGTAATTTGTAAAAAGTTTTTTAATGTTATTGTTAAATTGCTAATTTTTATTAATTTTTTAAGGCAGAAATAATTGTTATTTTTTGATTTTTCATGTTTAATATCATGTTTCTAGGTCCAATACTAAAGGAAAAGTTCAAAAAGTACCAGTTAAAGAACAATCCAAAAGGACATTGCTTGTTTAATTTTATGTTACTGAACCCAATATTAACCAAAATTCAAAAAAGGTACCAGTTGTAGAACGAAAAAGTACCAAGAAACTTCCACTTACATATAAAGGGTGATTTTTTATAAATTAAGTTTTTCGGGCTGGCAGCACTGGTTGGTAATTGTTTCCAAACTACATCTGTGAAAGTGAAAAGTGTTCAGTATACTCTGCCATTTCACCATGGAGAAACTCACAAACGCAACGACTGCAAATCGTCGAAATTTATTAACAAAACTCGTGCTGTGTGAAAAATGTTTTATCGAAAAATTGTGTTCAGCGATGAGGCTCATTTCTGGCAAAAAAAAAATACGTAAACAAGCCAAACTGCCGCATCTGGGGTGACGAACAGCCACATGCCGTACAAGAGTTACCGATGCATCCCGAAAAAACGACAGTTTGGTGTGGTTTATGGGCTGGTGGCATCATCGGGCCATTTTTCTTCAAAGACGATCGCGGAAGAAACGTTACCGTCAACGGCGAACGGTATCGAGCCATTATACGCGACTTTTTTTCCCCAATTGGCTGAACTAGACTTGGTTAATATGTGGTTTCAACAAGACGGTGCCACATGCCACACGGCTCGTGAAACAATGGACATATTGAAGTATGAATTTGGTTATCAGTTTATCTCTCGAAATGGCCCTGTGAGTTGGCCGCCAAGATCATGTGATTTGACGCCTCTTGACAATTTCTTGTGGGGTTATGTGAAGTCGTTGGTCGATGTGGACAAGCCAAACACGATTGAAGCCTTATGCCTGTATTTATAAAAAATTTTAAAATTAAATAAAGGTTAACAAAACAAATTTTGTATGAAAATTCTCCTTAATAAACGTTTGTTAAATTTAATAATCGTTTATAAATACGGGGGTTAGAGTATAACATAACACGTGTTATTCATGGAATACAGGCCAAACTGCTCGAAAGAGTGGTGCAAAATTGGACCTTACGAATGGACCATTTGAACCGGAGCCACGGGCAACATTTACATGAAGTTATTTTTAAAAAGTAAATGGCAAAGACCAATTTATCGATTCCAATAAAAATTTTGAATATATGATGCCAATTTGAGTGTTTTATTAGATTTTTGAAAAAAACTACGCGTAAAAAATCACCCATTAATTATTCACTTTTAATTAATATATACTTTTTTCTTTCCGTTGAAGTACTAAAAATTTCAATATTGTAGTGGGAGTCCGTAAAAGCTTAACTTAACCTTTTTTATGGGGTGCCAAAGAAGTTCCAAAACACACTTAATACCCGTTTACTCTCTTAACGGTCCGAATTTCAAAAAAGTACCAGACACCTGTTCGCTAAATTTTTATTGAACAACGATAAGTATAAAATTTTTGTTGTTACTCTTTTAGTTTTGAAGACATGGTGTTACCGAATTTACCCGTTTTACCCTTAATACCTTTAAAGTTGAGTATTTTTGCTAAAATCGGTTGAGAAACAGAGAAAGAAAGTGTTTCTAACTGTTTTGCCTTTGGCGATTTATATAGTTGTTATATATTAATATTTAAATCGAGCAACATGTTGATTTTAGTAACTTGATTTACGTTTGCGTATAACGTAGTCTTACACACTCTCGTGGGAAAAATCGGCGATGACTTTTCGGAATTATATCAACGATACTTCAATCAGCTAATTCGTAATGCGAAGTAGGTCCCGTCTGTATTTTGAAATGGATGATTGTATCTATTAAATACATGGGGGAAAAAGGTGAGATTGACGTTATGCCTTTTGGTGTTCCATTGATTTGGTCGAATCCACAAGTTCATATCTTAGAATGCAATTTAATCTGACGTGATAAAAATGTTGACCCAAGAACATCGATTTATGTGCCACTGTTAATTATTTTTCCTCACCCACGGTTAACACAACCATTAATTTTCCTTCTTTTTCTGGTTTTGCTATATATATTTTTTTTGTTGTTGTGGTTTTTTTTCTATTTTGTGGTTTATCTCAGAATCGTTTGCTTTTTTTTTGCAGGTGGGTGACTTTGTGAGTGTATGTGTCAGTAAGTGAATGAATGTGCTTTTGTGTCTTGAAACGGTTCAACTCTATAATAAAAACGGCAGCTAAATATGACAATCATAAATCATTTACTTTCATTTATAAAAGTTTATGTTCGAAAAGAGAGTTGAAAGGGTCCAGTAACTTAATAACCCATTAAAAACTAGTTACTATAACTATAAGCTACAACAACAAAAAAAAAACAAAAAAAAACTTAGCAACTACAACAATAGCACAGGCAAAAAGGTCCAAAGGAGTATAACTCAAAGAATAGGTAGGAAATTGGTTAAGAGGGTCACTGGGTGTAATAGAAAAAAATATAAATTACATATATTTTTTGCTTTTAAACTGAGCCAATGGCTAAAAACACTTATGAGGATTTTATAGAGTGAGTGCAAATAAATGAAAACTTTTTTAAATTATCAACATTAACCAACTATTTATTTATTGTTGCTCTTTTATGTTGAGGTTAATTTAAGAAAAAAACAAATTTTCATTTAAATGCTGATTATTATTTAATTTTTTTTTTCATATGCATAATTTAAATGCACATTGACAAATAACAATCAACATTCATATATTCATAGCACAACATTAGTGCCTTCATAATTTCATAATATAAAGTCAGTTTAAAGGGAAACATTGTATATATATGTGTGTGTATGTGTTAGTAAGCCGCTTTAGCAGTTGACAGTTTTTTTGGTGTTGTTGCTCCCCTAGTCATCATCTTTTACTTCTAGCTGCTACATCAAATTTCCGTTTCCGTTATTTTATGCTTAAAAAGATAGAGAGTTGGCAAGTAGATGATGACTATCAATGCGATGCGAGTAAGAGCAACAAGATACGAAAGTAGAAGAAGAACCAGCAGCAGAAATCTCATTTGTATGTATCAACACAAACTAACAAAACCAACACTACGCTACACAAAGCTACAATTACATACACTTTAAAAAGTCTAACACAGATTCTAAATCCATACACATACACTCATAAACGTCTTTATATTTTTCCACTGTTACTCGTATATTAACTGTCTAACTGTATACAGATAACAATAATAACAAAAACAACAGCAAAAGTAACAAAAAGGCTCATACAGCAATGTAAAGGCAGGGGTAAACGAACTTTAAAATTAGGGTGCAACAATGAAAGCATTAAGACACCTGTTCCATCCACAAAGCAAATAGAAATTAATAGCTAAAAACCACTCAATTAAAAAGTACTTCTCTTAAAAAAGGACATTTGAAAAGAACTTCTACGTAGAATATTATATCAAAGGAATTTTAATTTATTTAAAAAGAAATACAAAGAATTAGGCTGAGTTCACTGAAAAAAATAATTTTCATATTTAAATACGAAAATCGCATATTTGATTACAAAAATTTTTAAATTTTCTGCGATGACGATTTTTGTGGTATTGATAAAAAAGCTTGTCGGTATAATTGTTGAATTTTTAGTCAACCATAAAGTTTATTGAGTTAATAAAAAAAGTTGTTGCCCAAAATAATTTTTTGCAACAAAATGTTTACGTGATTTGTTAAAATAAATTGTTGGAAATGTTGAATGAATCAAACAAAATGTTAATCGAATTATTATTTTTTTATTTATTAATTATGATGTCCTAAATTCATAATTTTTATTCTTTGATAAATACACTAAAATTTATTGTGGGGAAAAAAGCTAGTTCCTATTCGCATTTCGCTGGTTGCTAAGGCCTGATCATCAGGAAACCATTTTTCAAAGACTTTGGAAAAAGTAAAGATATTATTCAACTAAATCTGTAAAGCGAATGAGAATTATAAGCTAAAAATAAAAATGGACAAGTTATAAAATTACTGCCTTTACTTTGATTAAAATATTTTTTATATTGAATATGAAAAAATATTTAATTATATCATTATTAAATAAGTTTTATTGAGTGCTATTTTGCAAAGTGTATTTCGATAAAATTTTTCATTTCATCAAGTAAATAATTTGTTAGCCTAAAATTTTATTTTTAACAAACTGTATTGTTAAAAATTTTCTTGAGATATTTTTTTCTGTGTTCCAAAACATCAAAGCACATTGCAGTGATGTGGTTTTGAAACTGTTTCGATACAAATTAACGTGCTGTTTGGTTTAATTTGTAAAAAAATGTCAACAAAGCAGCGACAAAACTAATTATTGATGCACAGTTGGCTTTTTTGCGCATCGATAACTGTTATTATACATTATGAGACGTTTGAAATTGTCAATGTTTAAGTCAGTGTACACAAATGCTCAAAGTGTGTTTGTATTGCAAATCATTAAAAAAATAACGTTTCCTGTTTGCCATCTTTCGAACACAGAAATAATATTGTTCTTATCCAACTCAACAAAAAAATGAAAACATTTAATTCCATTCGGTTTTTTTTTTTTAATTTTAGTTTTGTTCTATATAACGTTCTGCTCTTTCTTGAAAATAGTTATGAACGGTATTAAGGGTTGTGTTCGTCTACACAAACACTAAACAAATAGATATTGTTCTAGGGTGTGTGAGCCGAACGTTTAATAATGTTCTTTTTATTTTCGAACACTGCTTTAAATGGCTGCATTGAGGAATGCATGACTTTGTTCGGTTGCATTCCAAATAACTTTCTGGAAGTCAGCCATATATTTAACTAGCTTAACCCGGTGCGCTTCGCTACACTGTGCCTACCCACTTTATATTTGTTTTCAAAAGTGTAGTTTGCCATAAGAGTGACTTCTACAAAGTTTAAACATTCTCACTATAGGAGTTCTTAAGATATGCGATATTAAACATTGGCGTCCTATAGGGGTACCACTTCCCCCGCTGCTATTTTATTTCAATTTTGGGGCTTAGAAGATCCTACTACTAAAAGTTCAACAAAATGCGTGCAGCGGCTCTTAGGATATACGATATTTAATATTGGCATCCTATGGGGACTACCAATTCCCCTGCCCCTATCGAAAAAATAAGTAGCCTAATTTATTTTTAGGGCTTACGTGATGTTACTGTAAATTTCAGGAAAATCGCTTTAGTAGTTTAGGAGTCTATAAGCCAACAAACAAACAAACAAACAAACGCACAAACATTTTTAATTTATATATATATATATATATATAGATTTTACTTTAAAACTCTCTTTTTAAAAATAAATATCCTTTAAATATACTTTTGCCAACATATCACATTTTCAAAGCGTATGGTTTCTGCCTTTCCTTTCTGCAAAAGCACACTTAGAAGAAATAAGTTTTTAAAATGAACATTAAGGATATCGGCCTTATTATGCGTGTAGTTGTCGTTGTTAAAAACCAGTCGTTTTAAAAATTGGTATTATGATTGTTATAAACGACACAAACACGACAAACTTTCTATGTGTTTTGCATTGTTGTTGTCGTAAATTTTAACTGATATTGACAAAAACTTTAAACAACTTTGACAACATTAAAGTTTCTGATGCCATAGCGCGATTGTTTTTAGTATAAAAAAAAAACAAAAAATAAAACTTGAACTTATAATTTATTTATTTTGAAAAGGGCTCAGGTACAAAAATACAAAGTGTTCAGGAGACACAAAAAGCTGAATATCTCTTAAGCCATTTGACTTTTAAGCAGTGTTTTTTTCCCAAAATTGTAGGCCTCTGTTTATGCTATTAAAGTAGTAAAAACAAAATATTATTTTATGTAATATTTGAAGGAGGTCATTACAGTTTCCGGAGATGAACTCTTTTCGAAAATTATTTTTGAATTTTCGTGCTTTTGGAGCAAAAGTGTGGTAATTTATTAAAACGCACAGATATGTTAATAATCTATAACGTTTAAATATATGGCGGCATGAAATAACCCCCCAAAATATAAGCCCCCAAAAAAATAATGAAATAACCCCCCAAAGTGTGGGGCCTTATTTCATATGCAATAAACCCCCAATTTTGAAAATGAAATAAAATTCCAACGAAATGAAATAACACCCCAAACAGAAATGAAATAATACCCTAATATTTGGGGACTTATTTCATATGAAATTCCAAATTCTGGAATGAAATAAGACCCCAATCATAAGACCAAAATCATGCGATAGATAGCATGATTGAGACTTCGGCCAAGCGCAAGGATTTTCGGCCGGACGCAAGGTTTTATTCCTTAAAGCTTTTCTGCATAGGCGGCCTTAGGCCTAGCGCAAGAACAAATTTAGGAGCTTTACTTAGCGAAGACGGTGTTTGGTATACCATAGAGCAGAAAATTCTAGCTTCGGGCCAAAAAACGTTTCCGTAATAAATTTAAAAATGAAATAATCCCCAAAAAATATACTGGGGCCTTATTTCATAATGATTTTTTGGGGAATTATTATTTGCTTTATTAAATAACAATAATTAGTATTGTGGTTATTTTGTTGAACTATTTATGGTTTTTAATCCAAATTTTTAATATTTTTAATTAGGCTTAAGTTCATTAAATTTAATTTTCATTAAATTATTTTTATGAAGATAAATAACATCGTTTCCTGCGAAGATTCGTTTGAGAATTGCAAAATTTTAAAAAAAGTAAGCTAAATTTTCAGCAAAAGCTCTTTGTTATAAAGGAAAAATAAGAACATTTCGTTACATTTTCATCTGTTATCTCTGAATTAGAAAATTCATATATTCATATAACAAAAACGAAAAGATTTCATCAAGATAACCATATGAAATCGATATTTTGAATATTGCATCGCCAATTTCGAAGAATTTTTACTTTGGAAAATATTAGAAAATTTTTAATGCCGAAAAATTTTGGAGTGGGAATAGTACGACCAGGCGTACAAGCTTAGCAGACTTGTTACCACCCTGAGAATCCATTGGCCATTGGAAGACATTCGTAATCAAACAATTGCTCTCTGGTAAATTCAGACTTTGAAGAGAAGAAAACATTGAGTGTAAGGCATCTATGCATTTGTGATCCATTTTGATAATAATCATACCGGGGAGCACCAAATACTACCTTGTTGAAAGACATACACGGCGTATCTTTGCAAGACACCACGATTAGTTTCGCAGCTGTGATGACGAAAAGTTAAAGGGAAATGTAGAACTTCATTTTTGCAAGGCAAGGGCGATGTTAGCTATAAGTCACACCTTAACGTCAAGTTTTTTGACCAACTTAATTTGATATTTCTTTGTTTTAGTGCTTGCCAAATTCAACCTAGAAAAGGCACACAATTGAGCAGCGCGTTCAAATCAAAATGCATATCGTGCACTTCATCTTCAGGGATGAGGCACACTTTCACCTCAGTGGATTCGTTAACAAGCCGATCTGCCGCATTTGGGCAAATGAGAATCCACGAGTGATTGTTAAAAAGCCGATGCATCCACAAGGAATGACTGTTTGGTGCGGTTTATGGGCTGGCAGCGTCAGCTTCGTAAATGAGGTCGACCAAGCAGTTACCGTGAACGGTGTTCGCCACCGCGAGATGATAGTAGACTTCTTGTGGCCACAAATTGTGGATATGGGCCTGGACGATATGTGGTTTCAACAGGATGGTGCCACTTGTCACACAACCAATGAAACAATGGCTCTTTTGCTCGAGAAATTCAATGGCCATGTTATCTCACGATGTTGGCGATGTTGGACTTCCTACTTTGGGCATATTTCAAAAAAAGTGTACGATAATAAGCAAAGAAAAATTCAAGAGGTAAAGAATGAGATAATGCGGCACATTAACGACATTGATCCTCAATTATGTCTCAGAGTCATTGGAAATTTGGACCATCAGATAGAGGTATGCCCCCGAAGCCGTGGAGAGCATTTGCCCGATATTTTGTTTCACACATAATTGTCATAGATTCTTCTATAATAATAAAATATATTAAGATAACTCTTTGAAAACTGTTTTATTTACAATTAACATCGCGGTTGGACCAACCTTTATAATGGGCGGCTGCTGCTTTCGTGAAACTGTCTGATGCTTCTTTCATTTAATTGGTGCTGCTTTTAAAATTTCGTATGGAGTTCTGTTGGTTCTGACGTAGGAATTTTATTTTTTATATACTTTTACCTACCCGGTAGGATGAGCTTGCCTTTCACGTATTGATTACTTAAGTTTTAAGCAATGTTGTAATAGTAAACAACTTTTTATACGTGAAACAAAATCCTACCTTAAACTATCGGCAAGTTGTAATAATTAACCTTAGACGCTTAAGACGAATTGCCACCTCTACCTAGCGAAATAATGTAGATAAAAAAAGTACATCAAACAGACCAACTTTAGGAAGGAATCAAAGGTTTTCTTGGGAGTAAAAAATTTCATTGATAAGATTTAGTTTAAATGTGCTAAATTCCCAATTCTTACAATTGATTAACTGAAATTTATTGCTAGTAAGATAAGCTATTTCTATGCGCACTTCACTAGTTGCTTAGGCCAGATCATCAGGACACTTCATCCAAAGATTTTAGAAAAGCTAAAGATATTATTCAAATAAAACTGTTTAGCGAATAGAAATTATAAAAACTCAAAAGTCTTACCCGTAATAATATCAAAGCTTTAACAAAACACCAACAACAAACAGTGGGCTTATCTTTTCTTACAATCCCGACTACAATTGGTTGATCTTTCATTAACTCTTATTGTAGTTGTTCGGGGAAAACAAAAAGAAAAAACAAAAATAAAAACAAATTATTTTATTTCATTGTTGCCAGTTCGGTTTTTGCACTGCCACTTGCATATCTTTTGTTAAAGGTTTTCTTGGGAATATTTTTTTAATAGACTTGTTTTTAGTTATTGAATTAACCATTAAAGTAAACAAAAACAAGTGTAGGCATATTTTTCTGTGTTTAAAATATAATTCAGCCAGAAGTGTTTGAACTTTCCGACCACATCAACCCACCAGACAAAAAGGCAATCCAGTACAAAGCATTATGATTTTATAAAGGCTTTTTTATTAAGCCTTCTTCCATTACCCAAAGTCAATCTTTTTATCTCAACCCCCTGGCAATTGACAAAGATCTTTTGATATTATATAAATACATGAATCTTATGAATATCATGTATTAAATGGGACTCTTTCTTTTAATTTGTTTGTGTTTGGTCTGCTCTGTCTATTCCTTAAAGGCCAAAAATGCGCGCGCAATAAAAAAAAATTTAATATTTGTGTACATTTATATGGAAAAATCCATACATACACACAGACTCATGTATACTTAGAAGTACGTCTGTGTATAATTCATATACATATACATATGTATAAAATATTAACGTACATGTGTGTGAATGTGTGTTAGAAAATGTTTCATCTTTGTCATGTCTTTAAGGAATTCGTTGTAAGTGTCATTTTAGTTTTATCCCCCTTTTTCTATTTTTTTTTTTTTTTTTTTTTTTTTTTTTTTTTTTTTTTTTTTTGCTCAATGAAAATAAAGTGTATTTTTTCACACAAGAGTATTAAAGTTACATTCTTATTATATATAGTATTTGTTCGACAATTATATACACACACATACATTTACATACAAATGTAGTGTAAGTTTGCGATTGTTTACACTTAGAAAAAGATATTGTTAGGTATTTACCTTTTTTAGTGCACGAGTTGGTTTATTACATTTATTCTAAACTTCGAGTTTTTTTATTTCAAATAAATAAATGAACATACTTATTCACCTAAACAACATTGATTGTATAAATCAAACACCCTTCACAATTTTACACAGTTCTATCTGGTTTCGAACTTAACTACAACAAAACTCAATTAAAAGTATGCCCTACACTAAAACCATTTCTTAAACATGTAGTAGTTTCTAATTATGAATTTGCAACTGTTATACATTTGAATTTAAAGCCTTCTTTAAGGCATAGCGAAGTTTTTGTCATAACAGTCTTACTGGAACAATCTGTACATACACATAACATATCCCGGCGGCATCTTCTAAAGGATATTTCACCTTTTTGTATTGCATCCTCCGGGGTTAAGCAGGAAACTGGAATACGGCAAAGATTCAAAATTGATAGGCCTCCTAGGAGCTACTCTCGTTTGCCATACGAATGCAATTTCCAATTAAATGCCGTCTGTCGCTTTCGCGAACCCCAAAACTTTGGTTTGGCTTGTGAAATTTGTTTATTTAATCCCTTTTTATTTATTCCATTAAGTTGAGAAATTAGTATCGGCAATTCGGGCACGTTTTATTGCATTTTCCATCTCTCTTGTCAGAATTTCAGGCGACAGCTTCTCGCATTCCTGGTGAATATTCTTTTTAAGGGCTTCAAGGAACTGGAAGTGTGAAACCGTTAAATCAGGGATCTGGCCTTGCACCTTGTATGTAGAACAAACAAAAATTAATTAAGAAAGTTTAGCCGCTTTACATGTTTTTTGTTTAAAAATTTAAATAAAATAAATGTGATGATTTGCGAAAGAAACAAAAATGCGAAAGAAAAATGCGCAAACGCATTAAAGAGCCCCAATCAGTCGATTTGCTACAATTTTTCTTTCGTTTCGCAATAGAGAGTAACCACTTAAAGTCTTCGTGATTTCTGGAAACCGAAGGCTAAATAGAGTTCCTTATCTGGTACACTGAGAGCCAGAAGTCCCAGGTGACACGGCACTGGACTTATTGTTGCTGAAGCACCCAGCGTCATACTATCATAGGGAGCGGTGTTATCGCGGTTGAGATAAGTTATGTGGGAGGCACTTTTTATGAGATGGTCAAAATGGTTGAGGTGATAATGCTGGCTGTGATTAAGTGCTGGCTGTTTTGTTAGTAAAGTGTTGGGCTTTTTATTTGTTTTTTTTTTCGATTTGTATTTTATTTTTGTAAAACATGTTTGGTTTTTTTTGCCAGCCAAACGAGACGAACATTAATAAGTTGAACCGAACACAATGAAAAAATCGAACGGAATTAAATGAAGTCATCTTTTTGTTGAGTTGGATAAGAACAGTATTATTTTTGTGTTCGAAAGATGACAAACAGGGAAATGTTATTTTTTTAATGATTTTCTACACAAACACTATATGCGTTTGCGTTTTTCACAAATCTGTAGAGCCGAACACTAAGGACAGATATTAAGTTTTTAGTTTCGAACACTGTTTTCAACCCTATTTTTTCTCTGAGTGTAGAAAACAGTAAAGAAAAATAAATAATACCAAAAAGTTAAGTTTATATGTGTGACAATATTTGACACTTACATATGACTATAAATATGTTTCAAAGATTGTTTTTTTTCTTCTTCTTTCATTCCTTCCTACTTTGGTGTTGCAAAAAAAAAAATTATATAGCCAAGTTAATATTTCAAAATTTCAACAAATTGCTAGAGTTTCCATCATCGTAAAGCTAAATATTTCACTGGTGTAAACATTTAAAGACATACGTACATGTGCTAAATAGAATGTGTAAAATTAAAGTAAATATTAAGTAAGTTAATACATTTATTTTATCTTTTTTGTAGGCAATTTCTTTCTTTCCTTCTTTTTCGTTTAACAAATTAGTTTCATATTAGATTAGAAAGGGGATTTTCTTTTAAAGCACATTAAGCTGCAGGATTCCTAACAAAGTCTTTAAACCTTTTTCTAGACATTTTTTTGAGAAAATATTCGAGAATATTTTTACTTATAAGAAAAATTTCTGCTTTTACGGTTGTTACAGGTAAAGTGTAAAACACTTTATTAAATTTTAAAACACAAGTAACGAATATATTAAAGTTTTAATAAACATGCAAACATATGTAAATTTTTGCTTTTAAAATGCAGATAAAAAAGTTTGTACATAAAAAACGAAAAAAATTGTTTTTCAAGGATGGGGAGCGTATGATTAACATTTATTTACACATGCAATTTTTTCTAACATGTTTACGCACTGAAATAAAGAACAATTTAAATATTTTGCCACTCAAGCGTGATAGTTTTTTTAGTACATGCTTTGATATATAGAAATACAGAAATAAGCCATATAAAACAACAAAAATATTCATTTTAAAACTATTTTCCAAAAGGTTTCTGAGTAAAAAGGCTATTATTTAAAAAAAGCAGGGACCGAAAATAAGAGTTATTTTTTAATTTTTGAAGAAATAAATCATACATAAATGAACATCGTAGAAAACTTTTAATTACACCATCATAATTTTTAGGCGAAATGCATCCAACATATTGCATGATATTTAAATTTTTGATTTTTATTTTAACAATCAAAAATAAGAGTTATTTTTGATTTTTATTTTTTTAAATGAAAAATAAAAGTTATTTTTGATTTTTATGTTTTTAAATGAAAAATAAAAGTTATTTTTGATTTTTATATTTTTAAATGAAAAATAAAAGTTATTTTTGATTTTTACATTTTTAAATCAATAATAAAAATTAATTTAAAACTCTTATTTATTTGTTTGTGCCGTATGTATTATAATATGCTGCTTCATTCAAATTTCTATATGAATATAATATATTATGTGACTTATCCATTATTAGCTTTAAAAACATGAATGCATAGAAATAGCTTATAAGTTTTGGCTGCCAGTCAAGTCAGTGTAGAAAGGTAATTTTCAGCACTCAGATTAATATTGGGAGATTTGAGATATAATTTATCTGAGGAACATTTAAAATCAATTCTGATAGTAAAATTGAACACCTGAAAACGACCTCTTAACACTGACTTGAATGGCAGCCAAAACTTATTAGCTATTTCTATGCATTCATGTTTTTAAAGCTGATAATGGATAAGTCACATAATATATTATATTCATATAGAAATTTGAATGAAGCAGCATATTATAATACATACGGCACAAACAAGTAAATAAGAGTTTTAAATTGATTTTTATTATTGATTTAAAAATGTAAAAATCAAAAATAACTTTTATTTTTCATTTAAAAATATAAAAATCAAAAATAACTTTTATTTTTCATTTAAAAATATAAAAATCAAAAATAACTTTTATTTTCTATCTAAAAATATAAAAATCAAAAATAACTCTTATTTCTTGATTTTTTTGATAAAAGTCATAACAGTTACGGTCCCTGAAAAAAAGCTTTAAAAAACTTTTTAAAGAGATTTTTTTTTTTTTTTTTTTTTTTTTTTTAAATTTCCTAAGCTAATCCCGCGAAGCTCTATGCTTGTCTGCAGGAAAGAAACCAGAGTCTCTGGCGGGAATCGAACCCGCAACCTCGGCGCTGATAGACTAGCTCGCTACCAGCTAGCCTACCGAGGCACTCCTTTTCAAAAGAAATATTTAAAAGTATCATTCTCTCTTAAACAGTATTTCCAACTCTTCACTACAAAAAAATGGCTAAATTTTGAGATCAAAAAGACTGAATAATAAGTCCAAGAATGAATACGCTGCTTATGCACAGATCATTTGTTGTCAGAATATGTAGGTTGTGGAACACCATAATACCATAAGATGACAGAAATAAGTTTGTAAGTAAGTTTGACAAGATTTAGGAATATTATTTTGAAAAATATTTAGGATAATGCCCTAAAATGGTTGCTTTCTGACTATTTTCTAATATTATTAATGATTAGGGCAACCAAAAAAAAGCAAATGCTTAATTTTTGGTTTACAAGATAGAAAGATTTGGATTGAACACAAATTCCGATCATTAAAAAAGAAAGAAAATGAGCTATATTAGTTAGGGCTTTTTTTTTTTGCTTATTTTGGCAATATCGGCTTTTTTAGTTATTTTTGCGATATCGCCTTTTTTTACTTATTTTGTCATTTTAAGATAATTTTTTCATTTTTTTCATACGAAAAAAACTTATTTAATAATATTTTGCAAAAATCGTGATTACTAAAAAATCAACCATTTCAGTGCTGTAACAACTCTGGATAAAAAAATCGTTCAACGTTATGGTAATATTATGTGCTTCCCTTGAACAATATCATCCCATTATCCAATATTATCTCTGTATGTTATTATAGCTACACTAAAGAGTGGAGAGAGTATTATGCATTTGTGCTGATGTGAGAAACACCTTAAAATATTGGTCCTAAATCAAATCAAATCAAATCACTTTCTGAGTCGATCTAACGATGTCCGACCGGCTGGCTGGCTGTCCATGAAACCTCGTGCGCAAAGTACAGGTCGCAATTTTAAAGATAATTTAATGAAATTTGGTACGTGGGTTCTAATTGCCACAAAGGCGAATCGGTCGATAATTTAATATAGCCCCCATACAAGCTGCTATCCGGAAGAGGGTCTTTAACCCACTATCAAACCAATTTTAATGCAATTTAAGACCTATTT